>QGSO01000171.1:1683767-2144072 GCA_011037825.1 Carya cathayensis
AAAATCTCTAATTGTACCTTGTGACACTTGGACAAAGTCTCCTTGGTAAGATCAGATCTTCGTTCAAGACAGCTTTGTAGTCCTACTAACTCCTCTTTCTTCTCAGGCAATGCAATGATATCCTTCAAGTAATCCTTGACCAATGCAACGGTATCATCGGGAAACTCCTGAATTGCCTGAGACATAGTAGGAATAGGATCCGTTATGATGTCACGAATAATCCTCTCCAATCTAGGAACCCTCCTGCCTCTCCCATCACCATCTACACCTCCAAAATTCCACAAACCCTCCGAACCCCGTCCCCTTGAATCCCCAGACTGCGTATAAAACCTTGGCCTAGCTGGGAGCTCAGACGAATAAGATGAATGGTTACCGGAGCTCGTAGTGGTCTTATAATGACTATTATTACACGAATCCTTATAGCAATTGCTCTGATTTCCCTGGAGCATCGAAAAAAAATACCTCCACCATGATTCGACAGCGTCACTGCCCCATCGCCAATGGGCTTAAACCGACTATGAACCGAGCCATTAGTTCCCTCCCCACAGTTCCAAATTTGGTCATCTCTCCCGACAGAATACTCGTAATTCTCAGTCGAATTACGGGTGAGCGAGCAACTGGGGTTGTGGGAATACGAGTAGGACATCGAAGGCGCCGTGAAATCATTGGAACAAGTTGTTTGGGGATTATTACCTGATGGTGCCAAAGATTGCGCACTCCTAGTAGACTTTCGCCAAGCCGGAGGATTGGCATTTTGTGAAGGGTTTGGAGCAGTGACAGAGCGTGACACATCAGGCAGAGCTAGAGACAGATTCAGAGTCTCAAGCTTTGGCTTCTTATCTGCAATATTTTTCCTCTCGACATCGTCCTCGACCTGTCGTTTCGAAGAATTCCCTCTGGTTTCGTTCAAATTCAGGAAATCCCTCTCTACCCATTTCTCATCTTGATTTGAATTCTCGGACACGGAGATTTCTCTGCCTTTGAGTGCAATTTTCTCGAATGTATTGACCAAGCTTTTCCCCGTAATTTCCTTCCCGGGAAGACCCAGTTTGGAATTCTCGCAGAGGTAGCTGAGAGTGAGCTCCTGGGAGCCTGAGGTCCCGGGTTTGGAGTGTTTTGATCGGAAACCATCGGAACCCATGTCTGATTCTCTGGGAAAACCCATACCCTTCTCAGAAAAATTCATTTTCTCATCTGTGTTCTCCCTGCTTCGGTCAGAACTGTGCAGAGTGAGCTTACCCTGAGAGCTATTGTCGCCCACACAGGCAAAAGCACCATTACCAGAGATCGTTCCCTCCGAACATGACCTTAAAGACTCAGAAGAGAGAGAGAGAGAGAGAGAGAGAGAGAGAGAGAGAGAGCTTTTGACGAGAGATCATTCGATAACGTGTTATGAAACTTATGAAACTTATTTTAAATAAAACACCACGATGAATTAAGGTAGAATATTATTTTATAAACTAAAATTTATAAAATAATATTTCCTCATCATTATATAAGTGTGTACAACCCTTGTGCGTGTAGAAAGTGTTCTACACAGGGAATCGTTGAATCACCACGTGTAAGGTGATTGCAAGTGTAGAGGGTGTTCTACATGGATCCTTTGTAGCGGTGTTGTTCAAAGGTATAATAGGTTTCTATCTCCACCTGAAGGAGATTGAATAGTGAATTCGGGGATCCTCAAGGGGTAGCTTGAGGCAAGGACGTAGGCAGTGGGGCCGAACCTCGTTAACATACTGAGTTTGCTTCTCTCTTACCCTTACTCTTTATATTTATTGCTGTTTCATATTTTGTTTATATTTTATATTGTATATTTGATTTATAATTGTTATTTTTTTAAATACAACTCAATTCACCCCCCTCTTGTGTTAGTCATCTGGGCAACAAAATTTTTTTAAATAAGAAAAAAGAAAAAAGAAGATGAAGAAAAGATCACTTCCAATGCCGTAGTTTCTCAACAACCAAACACGCATATGATAGGAAAAATTGAAAATATGGAATAATATTTTTAGTTCGGAATCTCAAATCAAAGTCATTTAATCCGACCATTGAAGTAATCAGATTATACAAAAAACATTCACGCAGCAACCAAATAGAAGAACGAGGAAAAGTAAATTATCAAAGCAAAATCTTGACCATAGGAGCTTACTCTATCTAGTAAATTATAAACATAATAAAAAATTAGAATTTAGAGTTTTGGGGTCATGAAACATCAAAAAGTCAGTATAATAAAGATTTAAAATTTAACACTAGTTTTTACTTTCTATTCCTTAGACTTTTCCCAAAACGCAAGTAAACAAACATAAACTGAAAACATAAAATAAAAACCGAACTCAACCAAAGTAGATTCAACAAATAGGCACCGACCCACGAAAGACGAGCCCGAATATGGATCTGGGTATTGCATAAGACGGAGGATTTATTATCAGACGGGGCTGAGGAGCTAAGAAAGTTGAGGTTTGGGCTCCGAGTTCATGCTGATGATGATGATCATAACTGTAAGCGGGGCTGTAGAGTTGCTATGGTGATTTCTTCTTCGGTCTCCATGGGACCCTCGTCGAAGCAAGGTGGAGGAACAAATCCTCCACATTCACCAGTCTCATTACCTTCTTCGCCTCCGCGAACGATATGACACTATCACTACTACCGCCAGTGTTTGAATCAGCACACAACGGCGACGACGACGGCGGCGGCGGCGGCGGCGTCGATGAGGTCCTCGACCATAAAGATGACGCAAGAACAATAACCCTCAATCCCAGAATTTGAGAAGGATTTGGAGGCTTCATCTTCCTCCCATTGAATTGGCCGAAAACCACCAAAACGCTCTGCTTCACTGCACCGCCACTCCACCATCGCCTCCACATCTTTTCTTCTTCTTTCTCTTGTTTCTTCGATCTGTTAAGTGTAGCCCCAATATGAAAATCAAGAAAAGAATATTCTGGTTATCTGAGGACCAGCACCTCCGTAACTCTCAAGTGTGAGAACTGGAAAAATGAATACTTGATTTTCTTGTAAGCAAGAACTGCTATTTGTACAGACTCAATAACAGAAATACTAACAAATTGACCCATCAACTAATACGTGGCCAGACGTGGTCAAACATGCAACTAACAGTTCAGTAACTATTTTGACTAAGTCTAAGATAACCGACCCAACCCATGACCCTTGCAAGAATTACTAAAATACCCTTAAATAATAACATAATGACCCCACTACTTATAATCGTATACCCAGATGAGAAACCCTAAAGGCTCTTCAGACCCGACCTAAACGCCTCCTTCTACGCCGCACCTAACATTGCTTCCCTCTCAAAGGATTTTGCCCACAAAATCGGGAAATTTCCTTTGCATTTCTTCTAAATCTTCCCAGGTAGCATCTTCTGATGTTGCCCCTTTCCATTGAACCAAAATTTCAACTCCAGCACGATGTCCTCGTTTTGCCAGCCGCTGCTGTAACACTTGCTCTGGTTCAGGAGCTAGGGTTCCGTCGCGGTTGACTTGGGGAAGTTGCGATAGTGCCTGAACTTGGGCTCCGAGCTTCTTCTTGAGGCATGAGACGTGAAAGGTTGGGAAGATTTGTGATTCTTAGGGTAAATCCAGTCGGTAAGCAGCTTTACCCACTCTTTTAAGAATTTTGAAGGGGCCGTAGTATCGTGGTGAAATCTTCAGATTCTTTCTCATTGCCACCGTCATTTGTCGATACGGCCTCAATCTCAGGTAGACCCACTCCCCTTCTTCGAACTCTCTGTCGGTTCTAAGTTTATCAGCATGCTGTTTCATTTTATTTTGTGACTCCTGCAGATTCTCACGGATCAGTTTGGCTAAGAAATTGCGACTCTTCAACTCCTCCTCGACAGATTGCACACGAGTTGATCCCGACTCGTAAGGCAGTAGCCGTGGTGGAGGTTGTCCATAAACAGCCTCGTAAGGTGATATTTGTGTTGAACTGTGTCTTGAGGTGTTGTAGACATACTCTGCTAGGGGTAACCATCGTGTCCAATCTTAGGGCCTGTCACTAGAAAAACATCTTAGATAACATTCTAGTGTTTTATTGGTTACCTCTGTTTGACCATCTGTTTGAGGGTGGTAGGCTGAACTCATGAGGAGATCGATTCCACATATCCTGAATAGTTCTTTCCAGAAGTGGCTTGTAAATATGGGGTCTCTGTCACTTACAATTTTCCGTGGCATCCCATGTAGCTTGAATATATTTTCCATAAAGACTCTAGCCACTGTGAAAGCTGTGTAAGGATGTGTCAGTGACAAAAAATGAGCATATTTACTTAACCTGTCAACTACCACCATAATAACAGTTTTCCCTCTTGAGTGTGGTAGCCCTTCTATGAAATCCATGCTAATGTCCTCCCAATTCCTTTCTGGTATAGGAAGAGGTTGAAGCAACCCCGCAGGGTGGATGGTTTCAACCTTATTCCTCTGGCACACATCACATTCTCTGATAAAGGCTCGGATGTCACTTCTTTGACCAGGCCAGAAAAATTCCCTTTTTACTCTTGCATTTGTTTTATGTATTCCTGTGTAACCCCCTAATGGGCTGCTATGGAACTGCTGCAGGATTTCTCGCTGAAAGGGCACGAGGGTTCCCAAATGCAATCTGCCCTTATAAAAGAGAAGATCATTTCGGAGTTGGTATAAAGCTGAATCCAGGGTCCCTTGATGGTAGAGGCTGATAAGCTTCTGCAACAAGGGATCTTGGTGGTAAGATCTCTTCAATTCCTCTAACCATGTAGCTTTTATCACACTGATTGCTTGGAGGTTCATTGAGTTGGGTTGGTTTTGGTGATGGTTTGGATCTGAAAATTTTGGGATATCTTCTGTTGTGGGGTTGGGGTGTGGATTTTCGGAAGAGGGTAATCTCGATAGTGCATCAGCTACTACATTAGTTTTTCCACTTTTGAACTCAACTGTAAAATCATACCCCAATAACTTAGTAACCCATTTCTGCTGTGCTGGTGTCCCAACCCTTTGTTCTAATAAATATTTCAAAGCACGTTGATCAGTACGTACCTTGAAAGTTTGTCCCAGTATGTAGTGTCTCCATTTACGAATAGCCATTACCAAGGCTAATAACTCCTTCTCGTAAGTAGACAAGGCCAAACTCCTTCCCTTTAATGCCTGACTTAAATATGCAATAGGCTGTCCCTCCTATATTAATACCGCTCCTAACCCTTCCCCTGAAGCATCACACTCTATGATGAAAGTTTTAGAAAAATCTGGTAACCTCAACACCGGGGGACTCACCATAGCTTCTTTTAACTTCTCAAAAGCTTGTTGGGCCTTCTCTGTCCAGCAAAAAGCATCTTTCCTTAACAAGGCTGTAAGGGGGGCAGCAATGTTCCCATAGCCTTGTACAAACTTCCGATAGTAGCCTGTTAGTCCTAAAAACCCCCTCAAGGCTTTGAGGTTTTTAGGTACTACCCAACCTTGCATGGCCTCAATCTTTTGTGGATCAGCACGTACTCCCTCTTTTGAAATGATATGCCCCAAATACTCCACCTTACTGCACCCAAAAATACACTTGGAAGCCTTCGCAAAAAACTGGTGAGATTGTAAAATTTCCAAAACAGTATTTAGATGTTGTAAATGATCTTGTAAGGTCTTACTGTATATTAAGATATCATCGAAGAAAACCAGCACAAACCTTCTTAAATAAGGTCGAAACACCTCATTCATTAACCCTTGGAAAGTTGACGGAGCATTAGTAAGGCCGAATGGCATTACCAAAAACTCATAGTGACCCTCATGGGTCCGAAAAGCTGTCTTAGGTATGTCCTCGGGGCACATTCTGATCTGGTGGTACCTTGAACGTAGATCCAATTTGGAGAATATTTGAGCTCCATGAAGCTCATCCAGCAACTTATCAATGTTGGGTATAGGATATTTGTCCTTCACCGTATCCTTATTAAGTGCACGATAATCCACACACATTCGCCATCCTCCGTCTGCTTTTCTTACCAATAGGACCGGGGAAGAGTATGGACTTTGGCTATTCCGGATGATCCCACTTTTTAACATTTCTGCTACCACTCTTTCGATTTCCTCTTTTTGATAGTATGGGTACCTGTAAGGCCTTACACAAGTGGGTTTAGAATCTTGCTGTAAAGTAATCTTGTGGTCATGACTCCGAGGTGGAGGCAGACCATTTGGCTCATCAAATACTCCCTTAAATTTATCGATGACACCCTGCACAGCTACTGGTATTGTTTCATGAAGGTCTTTGTTGACTCCCTCCAAAAACTGCAGCCATACCCCTTTTGTAGAATTTTTCATGAGGCTTTGCACATATTCTGCCTCCTCTACTACATGGCTTGGTAACTGTATTCCTCTTAATGTAACAGCAACATTCTCAACATAAAAAGACATGATTAAATCTGAAAAGTTCCATACTACAGTACCCAATTCCTTTAACCAGTCCATACCCAGAACTATATCACATCCCCCCAAAATCAACACATAGAGATCAGATGTAGTGTGCAAACCTTGTATTAGGAGTGGGACAACCTTACATAAACCAAGGCAAGGGAGATTGGCTCCATTAGCCAATTGGACTGACAGTTGGCTTTCCTCCACTGGTAGTCGAGCTCTCCTTGCTACATTTGGATCAACAAAACTATGCGTACTTCCTGTGTCAATAAGAATTACTACACTGGTTTTATTTATGACCCCTGTTAATCTCATTGTTTTAGGAGTCAATGCACCTGCCATAGCATGCAATGAAATTCCTAAAAGTTCTCCTTCTTCCACTTCCCCCTCCTTTTCCTCTACTGGTTGTATTAGGGCTAGTGTTTCTTCGGTTTCTTCTTCCACTTCTTCCATGCCTATGCCTTCCAACAGAAAGAGTTTAGGTCGGTTACATCTATGGCCTGGTTGGAATCTTTCATCACAATAATAACAAAGCCCTTTTTCCCCTCGTTCTTGCATTTGAGCAGGTGATATTCTTTTTATGGGTATGGTTGGTCTTCTATTGGGAGTTTGAAATCTGTTATTAGGATTTGGGAAGGTTGGATGGGGTTTGGTAGGTGGAGGTGGAAGTCTCAAGATAGGAGGAGGTGCTGGTAGTTTGGGCATATGGTTTGGTTGAGTGGGAAAGGTTCGGCTACCATGACCTTGGCTTCTTCTTATGATCTCCTCTTCTTGCAATCTAGCTAACCCAAAGGCAGCCGATAGTGTAGAAGGTTTGAACATAGTTACAATGATTCTAAGGTCATCTCTCAATCCACTTAAGAAAGTACTTATACGAAACTCCTCAGTTATCCCTTTTATCTTATTAGATAACTCTTCAAAATGAGTCTGATATTCTTCAACTGTACCAGTTTGTTTTAACTTAGTAAACTGTCCAACCGGATCCTCATAGGCTGAGGGTCCAAACCTGACCCTTAATGCCATAACAAACTCTTCCCAAGTAGAAATTGGACTTGAGTCCATGAGCCAAGAATACCATGAGAGGGCTTTACCCTCCATGTGAAAGAAGGCTATTTGAAGCCTTTGGTCTTCTGGGGTGTTGTAATAAGCAAAAAATTGGTTTGCTTTTAGAATCCATTCTGCTGGATCAGCCCCATCAAACCTAGGAAATTCCAACCTAAGGGACCTAACTTGAATACCCTTATTTCCCTCAAATAAAGGATTGGTACTAACCTTTGAGTTCAGATTAGAAGATCCTTCACCTGAGTTGTGCATCACGGCTAGTTGCTCATATGAGGAAGCCAAGTTGTTTAGCTGCTGTAAGACTGCTTCTAACATCCCTTTTTGCCTCTCCTGTTCGTC
The DNA here is from genome assembly GCA_011037825.1 of Carya cathayensis. NCBI lineage: Eukaryota > Viridiplantae > Streptophyta > Magnoliopsida > Fagales > Juglandaceae > Carya > Carya cathayensis. The sequence goes on from QGSO01000171.1 coordinate 1,691,549, forward strand.
TCGCAGGTGCACATTTTCCCCCTTTAATGCCGAGATGGCCTCCACCAGTTGGGCATGCCTAGTGTCATCCGCCATGGCGCAGGAACGCGGCTCTGAGACCACTGTTAAGTGTAGCCCCAATATGAAAATCAAGAAAAGAATATTCTGGTTATCTGAGGACCAGCACCTCCGTAACTCTCAAGTGTGAGAATTGGAAAAATGAATACTTGATTTTCTTGTAAGCAAGAACTGCTATTTGTACAGACTCAATAACAGAAATACTAACAAATTGACCCATCAACTAATACGTGGCCAGACGTGGTCCAACATGCAACTAACAGTTCAGTAACTATTTTGACTAAGTCTAAGATAACCGACCCAACCCATGACCCTTGCAAGAATTACTAAAATACCCTTAAATAATAACATAATGACCCCACTACTTATAATCGTATACACCCAGATGAGAAACCCTAAAGGCTCTTCAGACCCGACCTAAACGCCTCCTTCTACGCTGCACCTAACACGATCCTTATCTAAATCTTTTTCCCCCCTTAATATAAGATTCTTCTTTTGCTGGGCAATCGTTTCCTCTCGTACACACGCCCAGAAGTCACAACACCTCCTTTACGCGGGGACACGCACCCAAACACGGATACAGGGGAAACTGAAGAGTAGATAACGCATTTACAAACTAATCCCACCAACCAAAAACTTTCGGACAATCGCTAAAACATAACCCACGGCTGTTTTTCTCGAACAAAACACAAAAATCCCAAAATATACCAAAACCAATGAACTCGATGATCCCTCCCCAAATTTCCAAGAAAAAAATTAAAAAAAATAAAATACGGTAGGTATGCATAATTTATTAGCCAGAAACGGAAGGCGTTATCTTAAATTAACCGATAAAGACACCAAAAGGATAGGGGGACCAAAGGGTGACCCGCCATCGGACAATACGTAAGGCCAAGAGAAGCAGCAAATTTTGGAAGGAACCGGAATGGAGAGGAGGTGCCGTTAAGCTATGTCCTTTTTGTTTTTTGAGAAATTAAAAAATTAAAAAAAAAAAATTTTAAATTGTGCTTTTAACCGTAATTAACCTGTTTTTAACCGCTATTGCTCTAATTAAATGTGTCTGATTTTCTTTTCTCTTTTTATTAAAATTTGAAAAAAGATTAGAAATTATAATTATTTACAAGGATAAATTAGATTTTTATTCCCATTTTATTAACGTTATATTATTTAAAATGAATAAAAATATATTTCAGCATTACTCTTTAAAACATACTCACTATTTCTTTTCTTTTTTTAATTTCTTGAAAAATTATATTTATACTGTACTATTAAAAATTAAGTGATTTGTGGTGTTTTTAACTGTCGATCGGATAGTTCTTAAATTAATAGTTTAATTTTGTAAATTTAGAGATTGAGTTAAAAGAAATGATTATTTTCAGATTTTATTTTATTTTTATTTTTAATATCCTAAGAGGTGAAAATATCGATTTATTAGGTTTTAAAGGTTAAAAAAAAAAAAAAAACCTGCCTAAACTCTAGTAAATTAAATAGTATAAATGGTCTATGTCATTCTAACCACGTAATGGCCGCTTCAATGCCTAAAATAAAGCGAAGAAATTATTGTTTTTAGATCCGGAATTTATGCAAATGTTAACCACACTTTACATATACTGATTCTTTGTTCAAACAAATATAAAAGAAATTATCTTTTTTTTTAATTATTCGAATTATGTGTTCTTCATTCCATTATAAAGTAAATTTAACATATCAAATGAAATCATATTAATGTAAATGATTATTTTTGTATAGTTCTTTTATAGTTAGAGTATTTCACTTTTCTTAAAAGATGGATTGGACACATTTATTTCATGATGAGAGAATTTCTAAGGATTGGCTCAAATGGTAAGACCTCTAGCTCTAAAATTTGAATTCTTGAATGCAAACAATTTTTAAGAATCATCAGACACATGGAGAGAACTTCTTATTTAAAGATATGTTTGGATATAAAGATTGTTTTAACTCATCTCATCTCATTATTACAACTTCGCCAAATTTTGTGAAAGTAAATTGGGATGCTTCCCTAGATAAGAAAAAGAGACAAATGGGAGTGAGAATTATCATAAGGGATGAAGAGGGAGAACCGATGGTTGCTGTATGTGACCAACAGAATCATGTTAAAGATCCTATGGTGTCTGAGTGCATGGCTTTGCGAAAGGCTTTGGAATTATGTATTGATCTAAACATTGAGAAAGCAATCTTTGAAGGAGATGGAAAAATGGTAATTATGGCAGTAAATAGGGAAGAAGAGGATATGTTTAGTATTGGTTCATTGGTTGAAGATGTAAAGTTCTTTTTTAAAAAGTGTAGAAATTGGAAGTTGCAATTCACATATAGGGAAAACAATACAGTAGCACATTTTTTAGCTAGGAATACTTTAGGCTTGTTAGAACAACGAGGGTGGATAAAAGACATGCCGACTTTTGTTATGAAGGATCTGGAAAATGATAAGCTTTGTAGTAATGAGATTCATCAATGAGATTCAGAGGTTTATTTAAAAAAAAAAAACTTCTCCAAATTTTTACATAAAATATAATAAACAATTCAATTTTTTTAAATTCTAAAATAATAATAATATTAAAAAATAATATTCTAACAATATTTTATTCAACTTTTAACTTTAATATAAAGAGAAATGTTATTTTGCCCACTCATTTTGATACCTCATGCATTTTAATTTTTACTTAATGGTTAAGCAAGTGATTATTAGTGTATTGATATTTTTTTAATATTTTTTAAAATGTTTTAAAATGATAAAAACTTAAAAAAAATGAGAAGTTGATTTTGACCTAGCGGTAAGGAAGACTGGTACTACTCAAGCGGCATAATAGAGAGTAGAGTAGTATCGCTCTTCATATAAAACTATTTCACCTCATCTCATTATCCAAACATCACCTTAATTATTTAAGATGCACTTGATATAAATTCTTTACTTAAACCATGTGCACTCTTGGATTAGTCAGAATCTTTATTAATAAGAGTTTTCCTTGGAATCGAGTTGAGGGAAACTACACATACATTCCCATTTCCCCGGACAAATGTTCATCACAACTTTGAACTATTTAACCATTTGACTATGAATTTAACGGAAGTATGATTATAGAATGAAAAATGCTAGGTAGACCGATGGACTACCGAAGAATGACTACCGAAGCATTTGCATCGATATGTGTTTTTTTTTCCTTAACTATTAAGAAATGTTTTTCTTAATATTTAAGAAAATAAAAAGTATTTTGTAGTGATCGGTCACTTCCATAGAGATGGATAGGTCAGTTCTATAGGTCTATCTCTGTAGAACTGCCCTTATATAATTATCCTAGATGGGAACACCGTATCTCCACAAATGGAAACGACAAGAATATATCATCTTGTAGCAAAGAATATCAATCTCCACTCACATTAGACATCGGGAAGACAAATATCTTTACCTTTCAGAAAAAAAGGAAAAAGAGTTCTCCTCGTTACAATTGAAATAAGGTCAAGTTACCAAGATAATCACGCATAAATTTATTATTATATTATTATTTAACATGAACTTTATGCGGAAAAGATAACGTAGTGTAGAAGTTTCTGGCTGATAAAAAGGAAGATTTACAATATATTCCTGTATTCAACTGCCTCTTGTGCCATCTCCTCAAGGCTTCTGTCCCTTCTTTCCTGATCTAAGTCCAGGTTTTTCTTCAATTCTTTCTCCTTTTCGTTTATCTAAACCATGTTAATAAGCAGAAAAAATGTAAATATTCAAGTAAAAGGTTAAAACAAGCATAAAAACCAATAGTAAGCAGTGAAGAAAGTTTCCATCTTACAGCACCATGGATCTCATCATTCCTCTCAAAGTCACCACCTTTCCTTGGCACGATGTGGATGTGAACATGGGGTACTGACTGTCCTGACTGGGGTCCATCCTAAGGTTTAAACAAAGATCATGCATTTAGTTTCAAATGACCTAAAAGTACATCATTGCTCAGGAGTATTGACTTGGGGTGTGAGAATAAGATCATGAAGTGCTGTCTGTCATCAAACACCATTCATGTTTGCTACTTTATCACATGGTTACATAATTCTAGAAAACTGGAAAAAGTTTGAACATGTAACGCACCGTAAGAGTTTAACTAATGCTACTCAACCTCCCCAACTTTCACACGTACACCAGCCACATTTTTTTAAATTTTTTTATTTTTTAATATTTTTTTTGAGTTTATTCTTTTTTAACTAATTGAATTCTTCTATTCATTATCCCTATATTAAATATTTGATAAAATAAAAAAATAAGAAGAATTAAAAAAAGTGTGGTGTGTGGAAGTTGTGTGAATAATAGGAGGTCTTGTAGCCTTTTTCTTCAGCAATAATTACATGAAGTTGTATCCTAGACACACCCTTAAATTTGGAATCTAACTTGTATTGGATCTTGTAAGCCATGGCCTTGACCCAACAATATTTTTGTCTAAGAAACCAACATGACCACCAAGATGGTTCCAACATCATGCGTCTTTGCATGCCAATTTTCTTAAACACTCGAGCAAATATTCTACAATAGCAAGAGGGATATAAAAGAAGGATAGTAACTGATATTCTGGTAAATAACAACCAACTTACTTGGATTGTAAATGTGAGAGATGATGCTTTGTGGTAGCACTCAAGCATACCACCAACCTTTTGTGCTGTGAGCCATAAATCACGAATCTCATCAGCAGTGAGATCAGCAACACGCTTAACCTCACGCATTGAACATATGAGCACATGTACATAATGTCAAGTCAACCTTGAATGTTGAACCACATAAGATTACAGATCCACAACAAAATACCTCAAAATCCAAATATTTGTCATGTAAAACTCTCAATTTCAATTCTGGGGCGCATAGCAGCATGTACAATTTTAAAACTCATAATAAGTGGGGATGCAGGTCCATTGTAGAGATGAAGATGCATGATTTATACCTTTGATCAATCATATCTAGTGACTTGTAGGGTGTACCCAAAGGATTTGGTCAATATCCTATAGCAATAAGCACATTGAACCATATGCTCCATTACTGCCACAGGTACATTGTGTGATGCAGGACAAAGCCAATGAGAATTGTACCCTTAGCAGTAGCCGTGAACGGTACATGTCAAGAGTAAAGTCATGAATAGTATTTTCACATTTGCAAGCGTTATGAGGGACAAGTGATTTAGGTTTCTAAGATTTGGATTTTAGCATTAGAGTGAACGGTGTGCATGAAATCTGGCAAAGCTTGGCAGTCATTGGATGCTTTAAAAAGTTTCTGAATCTCCAGACAGCCCTTGTATGTGTGAAATGCGTGTCATATGCTCACTCACAAAGATGTTCCTCTCAATCAAGATTCTGCAGGAGAAAATGCTTTGCACATAGCATTCTTGAACTCATGTACTGCACATTACCAGATGACAACATATTGCATCGAATCCAACATGATTGTACTTTATTTTCGAAACAAAACAAAGGCAAGAAGATGATTTTTTTTTAAAATATAAATCTAGCATGAACATCAAATAATTTCAAAATCAATCCTAACATAACATTCTAATGTTGAGGAGAAAGGATATGACCTGCAAAAGAAAAGAGAATCGCATCACAACAAGAGAAGAATAGTTGGTCATTCAAAATATAAGAACAGTACAAAAGGAATTCACCAAAAACAAAACAGGCAAAGACCACTAGCGCCTTTTCTATATAACTATATATGCCTTTCCTCATAAAACTGCACAATGCAGTTTCTGGGCCATCCTCTCATTTCACTAGCACCCCTCCACAGGGGTCACAACAAATTAACCATATCTAAGTCAATAACAGGTACACATGTATGAAGAGAGGATCTGCTGAAATTAAAAACGCCAAAAGTTTGCAGGAAGCAATGACTCTAGTGTGAAGCACACCAATACATGTAGAATAGGAAATCAATTGACTTGATTGTAGAACAGTATCTAATTCACTTACTAAAGGTGATTCAATGAAAAATCAAATAATATTGTATGATGCACCTCTTATCGATATATCAATCCATTTGATTCAATATAAAGGCCTCGATTATTGTCTCTTTCTCGAAGTTCAGTGGGTGTATCCAAATTATTGTCTTATTATAATTTCTTTGGAAGAAATAATATTTGCAGTTGTAAAGTATAAAACCGTACGTTTTGCAATCCTTTTAAAAAATTGAATAAATATGAGACTTACATGGAAAAAAAATATTTTTTAATAGTAAACTCACACTTTTTTAAAATGATTGCGCGGAGTTTGAGCACTTTACGACTATATTTAACATTACTTTTTTCCACGATTAGATTTAGCGTTACTCTTTCATGGGTAGAAGTATCATCTAGGCTTAGATTATAAGGCAGACACGCTTCTGAAGCCTTCTCCTTCTGTTAGTTTAGAGCATACAAGTACTTCTGAACCCAACCCATTATTGTAGTCATTGTGTACAGTACAGATTCTAAATTGGATTTTTACATAGCACTAGATGAGTAATCATAATTTTAACTTGCATCATTACAAAGATCATCTTTTCCTTTTCCTGTGTTCTCAAAGACGTAAAGGTCACGCATTTTCTTTTCTTTTTCTATTTGGTAAATAAGAGGTGGGGAGACGCATACCAGGAGCGACAGGGCGGAGATTAACCATGGCAAAGGAAAGGTGAGTAGTGTAGAAAACTCCCGTGTGGAATATTTTGTGAGGCCCGAACGTGTAGAATTCTGAAGACATCTGTGTCCATTTTGCAGATTAAAGAACTTCATATTATATATATATATATATATATAGATTGAAGTGGACGATGAGGAAACAGTGAAATAAGTACTAAAGAGAACGAAATGACCACTTGCCTTGACGGTGGAGGAGAGTGATCGGATCCCTCTTGATGAAGCTGCTTGGTCTGGAAGTGAGAGGTCAACGCCTGCAGCAGCATACACTTTTTACCGGCTCTACGCCAACTGGGTTTATATTGACGAATCATGCAGTAGAGGGCTCTATATAATAAGCAGTATAAAGTAAAGGAAAACACCAAGCCAGCAGCTGGGAGCCACCGCTGGCCAAAAAATTTTTTTTTTTTGTTTTTTTTGTTTTCTTAATAATTAAGAAAAAAGTGTTTAATATTATTCTAAAATTTTCATATTTTTTTAAAATATTTAAAAATATTAAAAAATGATTTGAAAAAAAAAAATAAAAAAAGTTTTTTTTATATCTAGCAGTGACTGGGTGCCACCAGCGGTGCTAGTCCTAAAGTAAAGTAACGCTAGATTGAGTTTTTACTGGAGATGCTACATAATTCAATTCGCAAGATAACATTTATAATTTTAGAGTGCCTAAGTTATGCATATTTTTTATTATAAAAAAAAAGATAGAATTTATTGTTAAAAAATTAGTTTTTAACTTTTTATTAAAATAAAATTAGATAAATGATAAATATTGGATGGAGGGAACCCACGTAGGCAGACCCTTTTCCTGTACATTATAAGCAAAGTACCATACTACCATTTAAATGGCAGAGTGAAGGTTACCTTAAGGCCAACCATGTGGGTGGATTTACCTCAAAAGTTACCTTAAACACAAATCTTTTTTTTTTTGTTCTCTCTTATAGTATTTAGATTTGAATTTATTGAATATTACTTTAGTTTACTCTATGTAATACACTTCATTATTAAGAGGAGATGCTTGAGATTTGCTAAATTAAAGCAACTTAATAAATTGTACTTGAGATAGTTTTTGCTCTGCTCACTTACATTAATGGTATCAGAGTTGGGTTTTTTTATGTTGTTCCCAGTTTTCAAAAATTATTTTATTTTCGCATCTGCTTAAGAACTGCGTTGGTGCCATTTTAGTCGGGTTTATTAAAAAAAAAAAAAAAACCCATGAAAGCCACTACTTGCACCGTGGTGCTGCGACTGGAGGTTTTTTTGAAAACTCCATCTAAGTTGAGCCAGCCATGAGCAGCAAAGGAGCTGCATCGGAAAGGCTAAGCCCATCTGTGACAACTGAGCCCATTCGTGACAAAGGCTGGACAGTTACCATTTTTTTTTTTAAAAAGGTTTGCAGTTGGGCCATTTTCGAAGATGACTGATTAATCATCTGGGCCGGGCTAGGCTTGGGTTATTCGGCCCACTGGTTTTGTTTGATAAAAAAATTGGGCTTTGGCCTTTGACCCATTATAATTTTTTTAAAAAGTTTGCAGCTGGGCCATTTTTGGCCCAATAATTTTAAGCCCAATTTGTTTAAAAGGAAATAAAACATGTAAAGTGGCACACCTCTTAAAAGGAAAAAAAAGAAAATGAAGAAAAGATCACTTCCAATGCCGTAGTTTCTCAACAACCAAACATATATATAATAGGAAAAATTGAAAATATGGAATAATATTTTCAGTTCGGAATCCCAAATCAAAGTCCTTTAATCCGGCCGTTGAAGTAATCAGATTATACATAAAAACATTCACGCAGCAACCAAACAGAAGAATGAGGAAAAGTAAATTATCAAAGCAAAATCTTGACCATAGGAGCTTACTCTATCTAGTAAATTATAAACATATTCAAAAATTAGAATATAGAGTTTTGGGGTCATGAAACATCGAAAAGTCAGTATAATAAAGATTTAAAATTCAACGCTAGTTTTTACTTTCTATTCCCTAGACTTTTCCTGCTATCCAAACGCAAGTAAACAAACATAAACTGAAAACATAACATAAAAGCCGAACTCAACCAAAGTAGATTCAACAAATAGGCACCGACCCATGAAAGATGAACCCGAATCTGGATTTGGGTATTGCATAAGATGGAGAATTTAATATCAGACGGGGCTGAGGAGCTAAGAAAGTTGAGGTTTGGGCTTTGAGTTCATGCCGATGATGATGATCATAACTGTAAGCGGGGCTGTAGAGTTGCTATGGTGATTTCTTCTTCAGTCTCCATGGGACCCTCGTCGAAGCAAGATGGAGGAACAAAGCCTTCACAGGAGGGAGAGGCAGAGAACAAGAGAAATAAAGAGAAACCGGTATCAGGTAATTCCGCTTAAATCAAAAAACGGGTATGGCTATTTCTGCTTCCGAATAGTATTGAAACGGGTCGGGTATTTTTGGTCGGTTCGGGTCAGTGATGCAGCTTATTTGTTCACCCCTAACTAGGACTAGGTGACTACTTAAGATGATGGAAGTATGGTTGAGATTTATAATTATAAAATCTCCCATATATTTTTTTAAAAATTTGCACGAGAATTAGCTTAGAAATTTAATAATTGGATATTATGGCACAAGAGATGATTATGAACCTTAGCGATTTTTTGATCTTAAAACATGTCTAAATTATTTTTTTCTAACTTGGATGGATGCGAAAGATTTCTTAGGTGTGTGTGTAATATCTTTTCTTTACGTATTGTAGTGAAATGACATCAAAGAGTATTGTTGTCGACATAAACAAATGGGAGAAATTAGATGGGGAGAAATAAGATATTTGGCATCGCAAGATCCAATGTCTTAGCTAAGTAAGAGGTCTTATAGGCCTTATCTCACTCCCTTACTAAGCTCGAGAAAGGGGACTCGGACCAAAACAAGAGAGATCATTAAGCCTATACTGAATGGGCTAAAAAGAACCAATGTGTGCGCATTATCATGTTGAATAACATGCATAATGATCTCATGTGTTGGTTCGAAACCTACAACAATGCCGAAAGCATGTGGCAAGCATTGAAGATGAAGTTTGGAGGAACTTCAACCACGAGGTTACGTGGATTGACCATGAGATTTGATTCTTATAAGATGCGCTCTGACCACACAATGAAGTAGCATCTTAGGACAATGTCAACCATGATCCGCGAAGTTAGAACGGCAGGAAACAACTTGATTGATGAACAACAAATCTAAGCAGTGATACGCTCACTATCAAATTCTTGGGAGAATACGAGCCATAATTTGATGCATAATGAGAATATTAAGGATTTTGATAATGTCTCCTATCACTTGGAGTTTGAGGTTGAGCGACTAGAGGCTGCTAAGTCCAAACATTCAGCCTATATGACTAAGTCTGGTTCGAGCAAGGCATTTAGGCCTAAGCATAAGAAGTCCAAGATAAGGGTTGTAGCTGGACAAGTGAAGAAAGGGTCAGGAACTTCTCAGTGCATCAAGAGAGGCAAGGGCGAGAAGAATAAGTCTAAATTAGAGTGCTTCAACTGCGAAAAGAAAGGTCACTTCGCTCGTGACTGCATTGAGTCGAAAAAGGTACACTTTGACTTTTCTCACATTGTTTTTGTAACTAACTATGTGATGGTTGCTCATTCCTATCTTGTGTGGAATGTTGATTTAAGAGTGACCGAATACATAGCATGAGATCAAGTCAGCTTTGTGGAGTATCGTTGGATTCTATCTGGGAGTTGTGATATTAAGGTGGAGAATGGAGCTAGCGTGGAGATACTGGGACTTGGTACCTACAAGCTGGATTTGCGGGGTGGCCGCACTCTATTTCTCCAAGATGTGCTATACACTCATGAGATCTGACGAAACTTACTCTCTATATTTATGTTATTAAGACTTGGTTTTCATATTGTATTTGAAAATAATGGTGTTTCCTTTTATTTGAGCTATGTGTTTTATGGTTATGTTTTTTTATCTAACGGTTTTATGATATGTGATTTGGGTTATTCAAATATGAATGAGTCCTATTGCTTTATATAAATGACATGCTAGGCTTGACCATATAGGGCAAGATAGAATGACTCAGTTAGTTAGAGAATGTTAGATAGATAATCTCGCTAAGGTCACCTTGTCTACATGTGAACATTGCCTAATCGGAAAAGCCAAGAGAAAACCGTTTAGAAAAGCCACTAGGGCATTTTTTCCATTTTAGTCTACTCAGACATCTGTGGTCCAATGAGTGTTAGGGCAATACACAAATGTGTCTACTTCATCATATTTATAGATGATTTTTCACATTATAGTCATGTCTACTTAATCTCACATAAGTCTGAAGCATTGTAGTATTTTATGCAATATGTTAGAATGGTTGAGAATTAGTTAGACAAGAGTTTAAGAACTCTAAGAACTGACCGAGGACGAGAATATCTCTCTGAGTAATTTAAAAGGCTCTGTGATGAAAAATGAATTAAAAGACAGTTGACGATGCCGAGTACGCAACAACAAAATGGCATGATAGAAAGGAGAAATTGAAAACTGTTTGAGATGGTTAGATCAATAATGGCGCAAGCAAACCTATCAATTTCTTTTTGGGGGATGCACTTTTGACTGTTGCCTACATTCTTAATTGAGTTCCCTCAAAGTTAGTATCTTCAACCCCATATGAACCATGGAATTCTGAGAAACCTAATTTAAATAACTTGCGGCCATGGGGTTCAACGGGTTTTGTTCACAATGTTTCTCATAAATATGGGAAGTTAGGCCCTAGATGAAAGAAGTGTATTTTTATAAGGTACTTAGAACACTTTAAAGGGTATGTGTTAATAAGTGAACAATCTAATGTAAGTGTGACTGAGATTGAGTCACGAGATGTGGATTTCATTGAGGATTTGTTTCCAAGTAGAGGTGAGATTGACAAGAGTTTAGACCTCCATGAGATTGTGAGTCAAGAAGGCGCTCCAAAAGGTTTAGTTGAGAATGAGAAAGAAATTCATCAAGCTCCTACAAATCATGAGAGTGAGTTGTCTCTGAGTGGGAGCACACCACTTGTATATCAACCACAACAACCTTAGCCATGTAAAAGTAAGCATGAAAGTGTTCCTCATCGTCATTTTGAGATTGAAGGTGAAGCTTTTATGATAGCTCCACAAGATGATGATGACCTTAGGACAATTCATGAGACTCTCTCATCTTCTACTAAAGATGAGTGAATGAAAGCATTAAATGATGAGATACAGTCTATAAGGACTAACCAAGTATGGGATCTGGTAGATCTACTGTCAGGGCGCAAGGCTATTGGGAACAAAGGGGTCCTAAAGGTTAAGGGCAAGTCGAATGGATCAATAGAATGGTACAGAGCTCACTTAGTGGCGAAAGGATATATCCAACAGTATAGGCTATGAGGAAATGTTTTCACTAGTGATGAGGTTTGCCTCAATTCACCTAATTCTAGCTATAGTAGCATACATGGATTTGGAATTCTACTAGATTGATGTTAAGGCAACGTTTCTCAATGAAGAACTAGATGAAAAGATCTATATGGATCAACCCACGAGCTTTACGGTCAAAGGTTAAGAGCGCAAGGTGTGCAAGCTCAAACGAGCAATATATGGTCTAAAGCAATCATCTAGACAATGGCATCTTAGATTCCATCGAGTCATTCTCTCGAACGGGTTTACGATGATCACAGAAAACCATTGTGTTTATGTCAAAAGGTATAAAAAGAGGTTTATTATGTTGTCATTGTATGTTGATGACATACTACTGGTTGGAAATAACAAATGGTTGATAGTCGTAACAAAAGAGTGGTTATCCTTCAATTTTGAGAGGATGAGGCATAATACATTTTGGGAGTTAAGATCTACAGAGATCGCTCAATTTTTTGTTTTGTTTGCCCTAACAGACTTAAATAAAGAAAGTTCTTAAGTGCTTCTAAATGAGTGAATGTAAACCCATTGACACCCCTATTCCAAGAAGCGAGAGCTTGTCCAAAGAGCTGTGTCCTAAGACTCACAGAGAAATAGAAAAGATGACCCGTGTCCCTTATGATAATGTTGTGGGTAGCCTGATGTATGCAATGATGTGTACTCGGCTAGACATATGTTATACAGTTAGCTTGATAATTAGATTCCAATCTAACCTCGGACTAGCTCACTGGAAAGCAGTTAAGAGGATTATGAGATATCTCAAGGGAAATGTGGACTATGTGTTGTGCTATCAGAGTTCAAATTTGTAGATAAGTGGTTACAATGATGCTGATTGGGGCAAAGACCTAGATGAACGCAAATCAACCATTGGATATGTCTTTCTGCTCAACAATGGCACCAGTACATGGAGCAGTAAGAAACAGCCATATAGCTTTATCCACCATGGAGGCAGAATGCATAGCTTGTTTTGCAGCAGTTTAAGAAGCTGTTTAATTACAGAGGTTCCTCATGCATTTAGATATTGGCACAAATACTTCAGATCCGATGATGATATTCCACGATAGCATAGCAGCTCTCGCATATGCTAAGGACTCAAAGTATCATGGAAGAACCAAACATATAGATATCAAAATATTACTATATCCGAGACATGGTAGCGTAAAAGGAAGTAGTCCTGAAACAGCTTTCAACGAGTTGCATGATTGTTAATCCCTTAATAAAGCCTATAGCAAGAGATGTTTTTGAGACTCATGTTAGGAATCTAGGACTGTGTAGATTGTAAATTTAATTTGTGTTTCAAGTGACATTGAGATTTAAACTTTCTTTTGAGATATTAATGCAATATGATTCAGTTCTTGTCTTTATCGTATTGTTTTCTTTTAATACACACACAAGATATGTCAATAGGGTAAGATCGGCTCACTCACACGAGCTATTGTCTCTGGCACTTGAGTAGCGAGTAGAGATGAGACATTGTGTCTCTAAGTACTTGTTCAAATGGATAAGTTAGTTGATATAAATATATGTCGCCTTAGTGAGAGCTAAGATGAGATCTATTGAAAAGACTATGCATAGGTACCCCACAATCCATGTAGCCTGTTGTTAGCCAGATGCAAGATCCTCTTTGATACCTTGAAAGCAAGCAAATGGAGGAACTCGGGTTAGAATCTTAAAGAGCAACTAGGGGTGTAAAAAAGACCCAGAAAACCGGACCGGACCAGCCAGATTTTCCTGATTTTGGACCGGTCCGGTCCGGAACCGGTTTTATAAACAGAAAATCGGGCGAAACCGGTCCGGTTTCGGTTCCGGTTAATTTGGAACTGGACCGGACCAGTACTGTTTATATATTTATTAATTTTATATATAAAATGTGTTATATTATATATAATAATATAAATTATAATTATATATAAGATAATGTTATTATAATTTATAAAATAAATGTTTAATCTTAGACATAAAAATTTAATTCATCATATGCTTTAAATTTATAATATTATAAATATATATTATTAATAACATTTTATCATAACAAGTAAGAACTAAGAAGGAAAAAAAATTACTCATATAGTCAAATATTATTACCAAATTTTGAATTTTTGATGGCCTAATAAGCTTAAAACTCTCAATATTCTTTTTGATAAGTACATGAGGTATTAGTAGATAAAGTATATTAGTATATAATTTATATTTTTACAATTTACATTTTATGAGCTAATACTAAATACTAATAGTCTAATATTATATTATTAATTTACTATTAATATTATACTTTCAGTCTATGTATAAACTATAACAAACTAATACAAAATTAATTACTATACTAATATTAGTATATAAATCACTAAACTAAATAATCACATATAAAATAATCACTATAGTCTATTAATAATATAGTTATAATAATCACTATAATTAATACTAATATTATAATTAATACTAATATTTATAATGATACTAATAGTCTAATAAAATATTACTATTGGTAATATACTTTAAGTCTATTTATAACCATTAATCACATAAAAAATAATCACATATATACTAATACTAATATTCTAATATAGACTATAGTTATACTCATACTAATATAGTTAAATTAAATCACCAAAACTAATACTAATATATAACTATACTAATCGTCTAATATTAATACTATTATATAGTTTAATATATTATATAGTTATGACTAATACTAATATATATACTAATACTAATAGTCTAATATAGACTTATAGTTCCGGTATTAATATTATATTGCGTTGTTATATTCTTTAATTTATTATGTATAACTATAAAGTCTATTAGTCTATTATATATATATAGTCTATTATATCAATACAATTTAGAGTTTAAAACCTAATACTAAATACTAATAATCTAATACTATATTATTATTAGTAATCTAATACTATATTACTATTAGTATTTTACTTTAAGTCTATGTATAATACTATAAATTAGTATATAAATCATTATACTAAATAATCATATATAAAATAATGATATAGTAACACTAATACTATATGTGATTATATTAAAAATAAATTAATAATCACATATATACTAACATTCTAATATAGACTATAGTTATAATCATACTGATATAGTAACATAGTTATACTAAATCACCATAACTAATATTAATATATAGCTATACTAATAGTTTACCATTAATGCTATTATATTGTCTAATATATTATATAACTATAACTAATAGTAATATATATAACTAATACTAATAATCTAATATAGACTTATAGTATTAATACTAATAGTTTATTATATTATATATATATATACTAATAGTTTATTATATTATATATATATACCACTACTAATCGTGAAAAGTAACTGGTATACTAATAGTTTATTATATTATATTATATATATATATATACTACTACTACTAATCGTGAAAATCAAGACCATACGGTGCGTTTCTAACTCAGTTAAGTTTTCAAGACCATACGGTGCGTTTCTTCCACAAGTTAGGTTAAAACTTAAGGCTTTCATTTTCTCCTTTCAGTCCTGCATTATTGCGCCGCCAGTCACTCCCATTCTTCTTCTTCTTTTCTTCTTCAAACTTCACGGTAATTTTTTCTTCTTCAGTTCTTCTTTTCTTCTTCAAACTCCAGTCCCGCATTCCACTTGGTTTCTTCAGTTTCGGATTCACTGCTCCTCTCTCATAGGTCCACATTTCACGGTAATTTTTCTCTATTTTCTCTTTTATTTCACTTATTTAAGTTATTTGAAATTACTTTGAAATAAAAGAAACTTGCTAATACTATGAATCCGAAATTTAGGATTTTTGTGTTATTAGGGTTGTTGAATCCGAAATTTAGGATTTTTGTGATTGTGTTTGTATAAAATGGTTTTGATCATTTTTTTAAAGAAATAATAAAGTGTGCATATTATAAATTTCTATTATTTTATAAAGTGTGTGATTGCTTGGTCTATTATTTTATAAAGTGTGCATATTATAAATTGCTTGGTATATTATTTTATAAAGTGTGTGATTACTTGGTCTATTATTTTATAAAGTGTGCATGTTATAAATTGCTATTATTTTATAAAGTGTGTGATTGCTTGGTCTAGTATTTTATAAAGTGTGTGATTGTAATCTAATATTAATACTATTTATTGTTGTTACTAGAGATGGATCAATCAAATGAAACACCCGGCGATGTGAGACCTTTAATGGAAAAGAGTCAAAAGACTATGGAAGACTTAGGGAGTTCTTCAAGACCCACTTCTTTGGTTGGAGATGATTAAATTTAAGGTAGAACAACTTGTATAACATCTTTCTTAAAGTTTTATTTATTTATTTAATGTAATTACTAACTTTTTATTGAAATTAATTGCTTAATTTATTTTAATACAATTGCAAGGTTTGTTGAATGGACTATTGGAGTTGGTAGCTTCGTGCATAGCTATTACTATTAACTATTTGTTCTAGTTATAAAGTTTTTTATTGGATGTTCTTGTCATTTGAACTTCTAATTTAGATTTGTAATTTGGACTTGTAATTTGTTGGAATTTTGGACTTGTAATTTGTTAGACTTTTTGATTTGTACTTTAAACTTTTGGTATTTGGATTTGTAATTTGTTAGACTTTTGGACTTGTAATTTAGATTTTTGGAATTTAGACTTGTAATTTATTGGACTTTTGGACTTGTAATTTAGACTTTTGGATTTATTTTATTTCATAGCAGAATTTTCTTTTTATTGTAGATTTTATTTTTTTGTAGCAGTTTTATTTAAAGGCTTATAAGCTTAGAGCAGATTTTTTTTACACTAGATTTCTTATTTCAGTTTTTGTGTTATAGCAATTTTTTATATAGCAGAGTTTTGTTTAGATAGCAAATTAACAATTTATAAAGAAGATTTTTTATAACAGAATTTTTTTACATATCAGATTTTTTTTTTCATAAAGCAGATTTTTGATAATAGAATTTTTTTACACAACAGATTTTTTTTTTTTTTTGTGTAAAACAGATTTTTGTAAATAGTAATAGATTTTTAATAAAACAGAATTTTTAAATCAGTTTTTTTTTAAACATAATTTTTTAATGACAAATTTTTATTTTATTAAAACCGGAAAACCGGACCAAATCGGACCGAAAACCAGTAAAACCAGAGTACCGATTTATGAGGGAAACCAGTGCGTAATCGGTTTTAAAAATACAAAACCGGTGCCTATCGATTCGGTCTTAGATTTTGTCTAAAACCGGACCAAACTGGACCGGTTACACCCCTAAGAACAACTAGACTAAGATCTGTATGGTGTTGATATAGACATATGCTCTTTAAGGAAGAGAAATCTACCGTAACATGTCTTCATGCTACATGTGCTTATTTGACCAAATGAATAAATGATTCCCCTCTTTCTCACTGTGAAAGTCCCATATTTTTAAGTGTACTTTATTTACTTTTGACTATATCATAAGATGGAGGTTGTGATGTCTGCTACTTTGGCATGCTGTCTATAGCCATGAATGATATGGTCTGAAGAGGCCTTACTGGGAAAGTGGTTCGACCAAAGTTGAATGACATGAGAGCAAAGGGAAGACTATTCGACATCTTATCTTCGATGGTGTTAGCTGACATTGAACTTTAACGCTACAAATTGGTAGCAACTAAGGTTGTAAACACATTGAAATGATTTGGAGGTAGTTAAGAATTGTTCTGAGTTTTTTGCACTCAAGAAGGTTCGAAAATGCTTAATTTGATGCGATTAAATTAGTCTAGGACCTGACAAGACACTTTATGGATGTTACTATGCTGGTCTCCTCAGGGAGAGATTTGGTGTAGTACTCCCACTATTCTTTTATAGATGTGCTTGGTGACCGCACGACCTATTTACTTGTATGATTGAGAATATTAGATAGATGCAGAGTTGGGGTCATGCCCATTGTGTCCGAGTGGAAAATGTTGGATGGAGGGGTGCCCACGTGGGCAGACCTCTCCTCTTGTGTATTACAAGCAAATTAATGCCATGCGTTATATGGCTTGTAATGTGTAACGCCATGCGTTACTACCATTTAAATGGTAGAGTGAAGGTTAGCCTTAAAGGCTAGCCATGTGGGTGTGCTATATATAGCTCCCCTCATTTGGTTCTTGGTAATCATTTGAAACACAAAACTTTTTCTCTTTTTGTTCTCTCTTGAAATAATATTTAGACTGTGAATTTGTTAAGTGTTACTCTAGTTTACACTATGTAGTACACTTCGCCAATAAGAAGAGACGCTTGAGATTTGCTAGACTGGATAAACTTGTGGAGCAACTTGGTAATCTGTGCTTGAGGTATTTTCTGCTACGCTTTCCTACATTAGATTCTATGATTTGTCTTTGCCTGTTGGTCGTTTAGTCTAGCAAGTCGAAAGTGTTGGAAATAGTAAAGAAGAGAGGAGAAACATAAAAATGATAATGAGTGTAAAGGGAGAAAATATGAGATTTATATGATAAAAAAATAAAATTTTAATGATAAATGCCGCTATTTTTAAAAATGAATGCATGATGCTTGTCCAACTCATAACTATATCTAGCAAAGAAATATGTTTGTGACCACTTTGACCCAAATGATAAATTCACGAGTAATGCTAGATAGAATAATGGGTTGTACAAATGTCATGCATTCATTTTAAAAAAAGGTAAAAAAAAATAATTTTTTATATAGATTCTATATTTACTCAAGTTTTTAAAATAAGTACGCATGCGCACTCTATACTTTATAATTACGAATATCATTAATTTCTCTAATTCACTGTACTGTTGGAGTTGTGGTGCCTGTGCAGCCATTATCGAAGCCATTGGAGGTAGTCGCCGACTCACCCGGGCCATTATCATCATTGTGGCTTGCGATTGGGATTGGTGTCCACGTTTGGCAATCTCGATGTTCGCCATGGTTAGTTCTCTTCTTGTCCTCCTCATCTGTTAAGACTACTGTTGGCGCTGTTGATTCCAACCACATCGATTCCTCCAATGCTGTCGAAAAGGTTTCTTCTTTTGCCCAATTCTGCCTCAATGCATGCATGATGTATGTAGTCGTGTGTGTTTGTTGGTGAATTGATACCCGTATTACCTTTCAATTGACTTGCTGGTTTTTAAGTTTTTCATATACGTACAAGTGCAGACTGCCATGCTTGATCATACTGAAGCTACACAAGAAAACAGCTTGTCCAACGGCTATGAAAATCCCTATATGGCAATACTACCACCAGCAACCATCCACACATGCCCAATGGCCCTGAATCATGTAAGAACACCCCTACTCAAGTGTCTGCTAATTATGAGTTCTGATTTTTGTTCTTTCTCCCTACCATGTGTGTGCGCTTTTGTAAAACTCTGATATGGATCCTTGAAATGCTGAGATTCCATAATTGCATTACTCTATATGTTGCAGTTGTCTGTTGAATCCAAACAAACATGGAGTTGCTTGCAAGGGATATTACACACTACAAACTGTAGCTACTCTCTTGATTTGCTTTTCCTGAAGTAGACGTTGGACTCTAGATAATTTTGATGTTCTATATCACCTTTTTTTTTCTTCTTCATTTAGCTTGTTATTATAGGTAAGTAATGGACAGTTACAACCTGACTGCCTGGGTGTATGGCATTTAATTTCTTCAACTTTTTGATTATTTTGATGATGAGAAATTAAATTGGAGACTCTGTCAAACCAAATTAGATTATGTAATGATGATTGCATAACATTTTCATATCTCATTATCAAAAATTCTATGTGCATTTACTTTTGCGTATTCTTTATGCACTCTATTAATATGATTGACTGTGTCTTTTTTTTTTAAATATAAAATAACTGTTTTGGCCAATGATATTAGTAGAGTGCATAAAGAATATACAAAAGTAACTGTATATAGCAATTCTCATTGATTATAGATAAATTTAGTGCATTGGGAATCGGCACACCCTTAAATGAAAAAAACAGCAATATCAATGTGTACCTATCCTCTAGATATTCTCTAATCAACATGATCTTCGTTTACATACCCAACATATTTATCTTTGACTAATCGTGTGGTTTGGCAGGTTCATGAAGTTACGACAGGATCGGGTTTTATCAGACAACTTCGAAGCATATAGCTTTGAAGAGCATTAGCCTCTAATCATGCCAATCTACAATTTGTGAAACCAGAAAAATGGGTGGCACCTTACCTAAAGTATGAATTTGGATGGTGGGGACCCCTTTTGCCCTTGGATCAAAAGAAGAGGTTAAGGTGTAAAAATAATTTTCCTTTTCTATTAAAGCAATCTCATTGGATTATGCAAATGTAAATTTAAAAGCATTGACAATGGTCTAGTCATTGCTAAATAGTTCAAAATTTGATTAAAAGTTGAGGTTTTGGCTAAAGCCAAAATTCAATTGAGATATTAATTCACCTTGGACTATTCATTCCAAAGTCTAAATAATAAGATTACATTATATATTTTAATAATTTTTTTAATATTTTGCAAATACATTCCATTTATAAATTAATAATTTAATTTTTACTTTAAATGATTGTTTCCACACTATTTTTTTTCTCAACCTAATTATCTAACAAACATATTTGAGAATATTTTTAGAGTAAAATATTATTTTAGAGATGAGTAGTTGCTGGTCAAATTCAAAGAAAGAAATAGAATTACTGTACCTAAAAATTGAAGCCATGGAGTTTTGACTACTTTAATGCAGATCATTTTTACTCAAATTAGCCAAAATTTGATTAGGCACTGACATTGCTAGTGCTGTAATGGGATGTTTGGCTAATAGAGTCTCAAAATGTGTTGCATTGGATTATGCAAATGTAAAAATGGATATATTTTGATACTCTGAGTTAGTTTTGTGGGTTAAATTTGGTAGTTACTATAGTATGGCCAAAAGGAATAAAAAATATTTTCTTCCTTACTTCCTGCCATGATTTGGTTGTAGTAGTTTTTTTAGGGCTATAATATTATTATTAATTAACATATAATCGATAGAATGGTAAAATATAATAAAATTAAATTTTTTTAAATTTTTTTTAAAAATAAATTGATATTATTTTATTATTATATAAAAAATCTATAGATAATCCAATGTGGGGATTGAATGTGAATGGAATAGGTAAAGATAAATTCATGTCATATTAGCTAAAACTTGGGTTTGGATTTAGCTATTCCAATGAGGTGCTCTTAAGCCTTTGAGCATTTTCCTCCTCAGTGTGAAATTTCTCCTATCTATTACTAACTAGGAGTTAAAGTTGGTGAAGTTTGCATACAACTCTGTAAGATAGTATATTGATGGGATAATGTTGAGAACTTGGTACATATATACTCTCTTTGTTCCTACATGATTTCTCAAATATTAGGCAAAGAAGAGCTAGCTCAACTAGGGGAGATTAGGGGTTTCAGTTTTCCCGATGGGAGACTCAACTAACTCTCGGCCAGCTTCACCACCAGTGCAATAGAGATGTAACATGCTAGCAATCCAATGAAAGAAAGCAATGGAGGGAAATGAGTAGCTTTGCATCAAATTGAAGCTCTATTGTCAAAGTTTTTTAATTTATTCCCATCTTTCTTCCTCTTTACTATAGAAATAAGATTGTGGTGAAGAATGAAGGAACTTGAAAGATAATCTCAACTAATATTAAATACTTACGACCATCATGGACAACAATAATGAGATATTGTGACGCCGGACAGAATAGCGATTATCCTCCAGGCTAGTTCCAACAGATGATTCATAGGAGAAAAATCGCCCAAAACCAGAGAGAAAAGTCTCTAGGGTTTAACGGAATATTATAAAATCAAGCAATCCTCAAAATCAGTCCACAAGCCGGACTGTTATAGCCAAAAATCGTGTTTATCCGAATTTTGCCAAAAATAGCAAAATCTCGAAAATCATTCTAAATTGAAACTTGAAATAAAATAAGCAATCTGCAAAAATCCGGCTCAAATCGGATTTAAAAAGACTTCCTAACTGACAAACGAAATATTACCATAAATAGTAAAAAATAACTAAAACTAGTGATTTGGAGGGAAAACAGTAAATTTGAGGTCGAAATAAAGGCACATGGAGCCATGCTCGATGTGGATAGCGTGCGCGCCAAAAGGAGCTTTCCGAATTGGGGTCTTATGTGCGATTCCGACACCCGTAGCCAAAGTTATGGCCAAAAGACTGAAACGCACTCAAAACGGCTCCAATGAGGAACATATCACAATCAATTCCCGCCTTTGCGCTGATCTGCCAACTCATGGTATCTCAGCGCCATCAAGGTGCAATCTGACATCTCAGCATCATCTGTTTTGGATCCCCCTGCATCATATTGTCATGATCTTGACAATGCAATATGGTTATGTGAGGGGGAAAGGGCTCAGGCTCGGTACGATCAGGCCACAAGGAGCAAGAAAGCCTTAGGCCCATCAGGTAGGAATCTAAGTAGACTAGGGACCCAAGACGGAGGCCATGTGCCGAGCCCATGTTGCACCTTTTCATCTAAAGAGGCCCTAGCATTGAGCCTGACCCGGTCGAAGAGCGCACCACGAGCAACAGTTACTTGGGACCTCAGTGGACAACCGAGCCCTGCAAAAAGGTATCTAACAGAAAACTGTCGTAGAGCACAGGTGACTGGGCGTGTCTGGTCGTGGGTTCACCAGGCCAAAGCATGCTACATTTAATGCGTGTCAGGGAACCTGAACACACAACGACATGCTACCTGAGGTGCCGTAGGATGACACAACCTTGGCCTGACACCCTGCCATGGTAGGAGAGTGGCAGCAGATCTGACCCAAGCATGATCTGACACCGCACGATCTCCCTCGGCAACTGTGTCCAAGCCTGGTATAAATACTGCAATCCCACCCAGGGGAAAGCTCTCTGAACTCTTATACTTCTTAACTCTCTCTACTTTCTCTATCACTCAAATACTCACCACTGACTTTGGCATCGAAGGGACTCCAGACCTCATCGGAGCCCCCTCTTCTTCCTTGTTATAGGCCTCGTGAGTTTGGCTATCGTAGAATTGTTCGGGTTGTGAAACACGACATTAATAGGTTATTTTTTAAACAATCTCACTCAATTTGCTCCCTTACAAGTTATACCTCCCTGGCTTCTCAACAACTTATCAGTCTTTGATCTCTCCCATTTGGATTATGATTTTTTACAATTTTATGCTCTAAATGATATATATTTTTAAAATTTGGAAAGAGATGAACAAAAATCGTTAACAGTAATATTAACTATTATGTGTGCAATGTAAACTCCACACATAACATCAATTAATGTTGGAATCACATAATATTGTGTTTATTTTTCTAAAAATTGTAGAAAATGTTTGAGAAGAAAATTGTAGGGAATCCTTGTCCCTCCATTTCTTAAAACCAACCACCCTTAGTATTGCACTGTATGCTGATCTTGCTTAATTTCTTCATCCTTTTAGCTCATCACTTTTTGTTAAGAACTTCAAGACCCACCTACTTAATTAATTACAACGTATGACTAGATCAATTCAACAATGTAGATTAATTAATTTGGTTAATTTTTTTTATAGAGCATATATTGTCTGGCTAATACTATTTTGGACTACCTTAAATGACCCTAAGCCATAACACTAGAAGAAAACTTTTTATTTATGATCAACTATTTTTTAGCAAAAATGACTATTCCTGCTAAATGGGTATGTTTTCATCACAAATAATTAGTCACAAATGCTCATTTTTCTTGTAATGTGATTAGGGTTGTGCATATGGCCCCTAAACCGGATGGACCCGATTAAAATGGCCTAACCCGACCCAAATTTTATTGAGTTATTATCTGATCGGGTCTCCAACTCGACTAGTTAACGAGTTTGTATTTTGTTTCAACCCGTTCGTATATAAGCATACTTATCTTCAGTTTTGCAACCCTAACCGCCTAAGGTCTAAAACCATACTCTCTGATGGTGTCATGAGAAAAGCTATTCTCTCCTACTTGTACGTGATGATTTGGATTGCCCTCAGTTTCTTAGTCATTGTCTACAACAAGTACTACATCTTGGATTGCAAGCTCTACAATTGGCCCTTCCTAATCTCACTCACCATAATTCAAATGGCCTTCTGCTCCTCCATCTCCTACCTCCTTGTCTGTGTCTTCAAGGTCGTGGAGGAGCCCGCCTCCATGACCCAAGATCTCTACATTAGGTCTGTCATCCCCATCGGCGCCCTCTACTCCCTTTCCCTCTGGTTCTCCAATTTTGCTTCTATTTACATCTTTGTCTCCTTCATCCAGATGTTCAAGGCCCTCATGCTCGTCTCCGTTTACTCCATTGGCTTTGTCTTCAAAAAGGACACTTTCAAGTCTAACCACAACAACAGAAAGGTTGTGGTAGTCGTTTGTGAGAATTACTCAATGTCGATTGAGACAACGGGGCGTGATGGAGAGGACGAGAAGGTGATATTGGAAAGGCATGAGAAGTAAGGGAACCGCGACCCCAAGAAGAAGAATAAACCGACGTGCCCCGTAAGGTGTTGCAAAAAGATATTGACATTTTTTAATACACTGGGTTTCTTCTCAGTATTTGAATAGAATCTGTTGTGATTTTTTTGTTTGGCTCATGAGAAAATGAAGGAAAAAATGCATCATGACATTGAGTAAAGAAAAATGAAATGGGTTCTTGTTGTGGAGCATGGTATGTTGTGGTTTTAGTTGTTTGGCTCTTGAGAAAACAAAAGAGAAAATGATTTCTAACATTGAGTAAAGAAAAAGAAATGGGTTCCTATTGTAGTAGGGTCATGTGGGTTCGACCCAATTTTATTTTGGTCAGATCGGTTGGATTTACTTGGACTCTGAAATGGACTTGTTCCGGATTGGGTCGAGCCCAAGCCTGATTATGCCAGACTAGGTTGCAGGCTAAGTGTGATGTACGTTTTATTGGTTTCAAACCAAATAATAATAATAAGGAACTAGCTAGCTAGCTTTACGGTCCATTTCTTAATTCATGTTTATAAAAGTACGTACTAGACTAGTGATCTATATTAATTAATGGAGTATTTGTTAATTACAAATTTGAATTACTTCAAGTAAGCAGCTAAAGATCACTAAATTTAGTAATTTACCGCGTTGTTTTGGAAAGGTTTAAGTCCAAGAATTGAGAATTGGCCGGCCACTTATGATCAACCAAAACAAAATTCATAAGCAATAAAAAAAATGAAAAATTGGATCTATTATATATCGTCCATTAATATTGGATCTCACCTACTAAGAAAAAGTTTGACCTATAATCGATCATATGAGAAATAGTAAGTTTTGTAACATTTTTCTCCCAACATTTGTAATTATATGAAAATGACAAACTCATTCGTTGGAATTTGTTAATTTGTTGTTGTAATGCATGGGACCAAGACTTTCTATGATTCTATTTCCTTGGTCAAAGATCACAATGTCTGCTAAATTTTCATAAGGGGAAGGACGGCCTCATCTTTTATTGATCTATTAATATAATAATCAACTTACAGCTTGAAACACATGAAAACAAAACAAAATAAACAACCATGCATTAATATTATAATTAATGTCGTTTTAATATTATTTTCTTCGTCACGGGGTGCATGACCTCGTAACTAGTGTTTATATTATTGTAGTTGGGACTACTTAATTATTACGTACGTACATTAATGTCGTTTTAATAAGGCAATGTCACAACAAACAAACATATTGTTGTATATACCTTTCAGCTAGCAATTGCATGGAACTTGGGTTCGTGAATTCCGTTTATAAGCTCCAAAACTGAATTCAAACTGCCATCGCAATCCAATTTGAAGGAAAGAAAAGAGATCATTTTCAGTGGGAAAAGATGATTTGGTTGAACATGACCAAAATTTTCCTTTCCACTCTTTTAAAAAATGACTAGCTCGGTGGGGGGAGTAGAAATTGCAGCAACTATATATATATATATATATATTCCAGATTCATAAAAATCAATATTCAATATTGCCGTGATTCATGACCAAAATTATCAGAACATTCCCGTGATGCATGCAAAGAAGACCCTCTTTTTGTAATTATGTGGTGATGATCAAGATCAACGAGTCCAATATTCATTATTCTTATATATTCAGTACCTCATGGGCATATACATCTTACAAGCACATAGCTAGCTAGCTAGCTAGGAGTACAGAAAGAAAAGATAAAAAGATCTAACTGCAGTGACAACAGGCAAGCCAATTTTCAACGAGAGAATATTTAAGTTACTATCACGCAGGAAAAACAACAAACAAAAAAAAAACTGGTACGTGAATCTTATTTTCTACTTCCAGCTTGTATCACGAGGCATAGCTCACAACTTCTGCACCAAGAGGTCAACTCCATGTTCAGGCTCTATCACCAACCCAAGTGCAGGTGCATGGCTGTACTTTGGGGAGAGGGAGAAGGAGAAGTTTGACACAAGTAATGCTATCAGTATCTTGAGTTCGACCATGGCCAAGTTCTGTCCAAGACACACGCGGGGCCCAACTCCAAATGGCATGTACAAGTATGGAAGACTGCAAGCACCTGTAATTCCATTTGCAAATCTTTCTGGGTTGAACTTGTAGGCATCCGGTCCCCATATTTCTGGATCTGTATGCGATTTCAGCACCAGGGTCCAAAGGTTGACACCCTTTGGGATATCAATGTCTCCGAATTTCATGTCCTTCAAGGCCTCCCTAGACACCACAGGAACAGGTGGATACAGACGCAAAGATTCATGAATCACCATCGTTAGCTGCAGGAGGATGCAGATTCAATTGTGTTTAGAAGTTAATACATGATCTTTACTCTCTATGCTTATAGATTTATAAGGGTCCGGACACACATTAATACTAAAATTGTTTAGGATACCTGTTTCATCTTACGAAGCATATCAGCATCAGGGTTACCACCTCGGCAGACGTCGAGAACCTCAGCACGGACACGGTCTTGCCATTCTTGATTTGAAGCTAAAAGCATGAGGCACCATGTGGCAGAAACTGCAGTGGTCTCGTACCCAGCCAAGTATATGTTCTTGCAGTTGTCAACAATGAATCTGTCAGTAGACTCTTTGCTTAGGTCACTGTTCTTAGCTCCCTCAAGGACCATCTGCAGTAAATCCTTCTCATGCGAGGCTTTCTCCCTCTCCTTTACTACCTGCAGTATCAAACTGCGGACTTCCTTTTCTAACTCCCATGATTCCCTATTGCTTTTCGTGGGAAGGTACCTGATAACATTTACATACGTACACTGAAATGAGTCAATTTTTCAGGGCAAAACTAGAGGAAGGCCTTTTATATCGTTTAATTATGTAATTGAACGAAATATTGTAGTTAAGGACATTGATTTTGGTTACTAATTTCTAGGAAGAATGCGCACGGTACCTCATCCCAGGTATCCCAGTATATAAAACTTTCTTGGAAAGTGCCTCCTGCAGAACTCGTAGTTTTAGGAAAATCTTTTCCCCTTGGGCATAGTTGCTGCCAAAACAGGCTCTTGAGGTCACATCCCCAGAGAAACTTCTCAGGTACTCGTCGATGTGTATGTCTGCGGTTCCACCCTCAGTCTCGATCCTACTCGTCCATGAGTTTAGCAGAGTGATGGTAGACTCGGTAATTAAGTTCATCATTCTCTACATGGGTTTTAAGATCATCAAATATTTTACGTATATCAACCAGCTAGCTAGGATTTGTTGGCTAAAATAATCTGTACCTTAACTTTCTCCATGTACAATTCGGGAGCAAGAACTTTCCTCTGATGGGCCCAGACAGCCCCATTTGAAGTGAGAATCCCCTGACCAAGCAAAACACCACGGTCTTTTTGCTGATACGATGGCTTCCCCAAGTCCAAGGATGTGCATGTGGTTATCTCTCTCACGATGTCTGGTTTGTTTATGAATAATATTTGTGTGTTGCCGAGAGAAAACACAAATACATTTCCTGTTTAGATTAAACACACAGAAAATAATTAATTTAGTTATAACAAAGTCGATGAGCTTTCTGTCCCAAGCAAGAATATTAATTTAGTTTTGAGTTTAAATGTACCATATGTTTTCCTCCATTTCTCGAAGAAGGGAAAGACGAGAGAAGCACAGTTGTGGGAAACGGGGCTTTCACCGGCGGGAGCGACGTTAACTGAGGTACTGGATCTGGCCTTCTTTATCTCCCTGATATTTCCGAGTAGCAAAGTCGGCGGTGGTCCGGTGATGCCTTGCTTCCTCATCGCAGATCGAAGCCTCTCTGGCTTCACCACCAGCGCATTATACAGGCGTACCAACAGTCCGGAAAAACCAAGCAATGCAAGGGAAACGAATATCTTTGCTGGGTCAAACTGGAGCACCTCCATGGCCGGAGTCTTCTTTCGTCTTCCACCGTTCTCTCTCTTAATGATTTGGTTTGTTCACCTTATAGCTCAAAACAGGCATATATATAGAGTGCTTGGCCGGACAATTCGCTCATAACATGAACAATCAATGCATTTGTCGAGTAAACAGACACTCTTTTATTTAAATACTTATTTTAAAATTACTTCCAAATCCAAAATCATATCATCTCTTCTCAATTCTTAATCTAAACACACAAATTTAAAATGCGATCACATCTCATCTCAACTCAACAATCTTACTACTATTTATAAATCATCTTATCTCACTATCCAAACGAGCCCAATTATATTCTAAAATATTTACATCACGTTTCATTTATTTGGTATAATTTAATTTGAAAAGTAAATTTTAAAATTTAAATATTATAAATCAATTCATGTTATGTGGATGATGTGCAGCGTAAAGACTTTACATAAGACAACATGTTATTAAAAATTAGTATTTATATAAGTAATTTTAATAGCATGTAGTACCATCATTTAATAAATATTGAATGGAAAAACAGCCTCATTCACACTCTCATGGTAACAAATAAGTCTAATAATTTTTTATATTTGTAAGTTTATTTATTAACACACTGAACACATTGCTTATGTGAAAGCCCTACACATAAACTTACATTAAAACAAAAAATATTGGTGTTTTAATTTTTTTTTATTATTGTCGATTAATTTCGCGGTAAGTAGTCATGTGTTAAATGCCAAACTTATGTATAGATCAAGAAATGAATTCTTCCTTCTTCTTTTTCCTTGTGAAGGTGTAATTAGGACGATCTATGTTCTTAAATTGCAGATTAAGATGATCTTCTAGATCATTTGAACCAATAAGATGATTCAATTAAAAAAATTAAAAAAAACCATTAAACATGAACGAATATGATATGGTGTCCACCATTTGTCCATCTTTACCTTAAAATTAGATAATCTAATTTGAAATAAATTCTATATAAGTAAACTCACAAATTAATATGATTTCATAAGGTACGTTAGATCTATATACTTTAAAATAAAAGTAGCTATATAATTTAACGTTACTATATCAAATTATGTTAGTTAATAAGTTTATTTTTATGAGTTTTTTTATACATGAAGTATTTATTTTAGAAATATATCTACCAAATTACCAATAAAGTATTTAGGGCTCCCAAATACTTATCTGCACTGCTTACATACTCGAATATGCTTAAACTTGTCACAACACGTGAAATATTTAATTAAATATAATAAATTATAATGTCGGAATTCGAACTCAAGTTTTTTACTCCGATACCATATGAAATGATCACCACTCATATAAAATACTTATTAAAAAAGGTCGGCCAACCCCCTAACAAGAAAGTTATTAAAAAAAAATGGTCCACTTTGGAATACGTTATCAGGTCATCTAGTTCCATGTTTGTTCAACCTTTTTTTGAATGATACGGTCACAAACCACCCTGGCCTATCAGCCTCATGAGCCTCATCTGATTAATTGGTCATTGTTCTAGATGTTTAATTGATTAATAAACCTAGACTCGTGGTCACCGCGTGGGTTTGAAAAAATATTAGGAATTCCAAGTTTTCCCATAATATAAATATAATTTAAATATATCGATCATTTCACACCGTTTACAGGACATTATAAAAAAAATAGAATAATGACATGGAAAACTGACCAATGTGATGGTATTATTTTATTAAAATAATATATTAATTATTTTGACATAGACCAATGCAATGGTACGCTGTTACATTACAAATATTACTAAAACCTTTTATTTAGAAATATTGTTATAAGCATATCATGATTAAAATGGGTAGAAACTTGTCACAAGTTTCCGTCTAAAGTTTACCTTTTAGGGCCAATTGATAGATATAGAAAGTGGGGTTGACAATATTTCTGAAATATTTAATAGTATTTGAGAAATTTACTTTAATAGTTATAAATGTTGTAAAACTTAATTTATATATCTATTTTTCTCTTACTTTAAATTCTAATTTTCTGTCCTAGATCTCAGTTAATTAAATTTTGAGTTTGAACAGAAACTAATGGCTTGTTTTGATACTTAGAATATTTTCGGAATACTTGTAAATGTAGTAATAAAATAGTTTCAATTAAGACATTTTATGAGATTTTGAAAAAAGAGAGAAAAAAACTAAATAAAAATATTATAATATTATTTTTGTTTTAAAATTTAAAAAAATTATATTATTTTTTGTGTTTTTTTTTTGAAGTTTAGAAAAGTTGTAATAATTAGACAAAAAAATTAAAAATTTAAAATTTAAAATATTTTATATTTAAATGATGTTTGAAAAAAAAATATCTAAAAATATCTAAGCATTCATAGAAACACTTTACTATCCAAACAAAGAGAAGTTAAAAAAAAAAAAAAAACAAATACAAATGGTTGTTTATGGTTCCCCCGATTTAGGGCTGGCGAAGTGACAGTCCCCGCAAGACCAAGACATAAGAACAGCAGGCTGCTGCAGGCATCCCAAAATTATATATATAGTTTAATGGAGATTAAAGATCAGATGGAAGAAATTAAAGAATGGGTGAATGGGTGAGAGGTTGTATCTAACAAATTAATAATTTTAAAGGCACGAAAGTCATGCAATGAATTAAATGCATGCACCAAGTTTATCGTCATCATTATTTTTCTGACCTGTGTTGATCACAATGCAATGAGATCATTGTAATAGACGTTTTAAATTCTCAAACAAAACGACTAGTAAAATATAAATAAGTTTAACGTATGTACGCCGTCATTTATAGAATTTATTTTCATATTCATTTTAAGGTCAAAAATGTCTGCTACATTAATTAAACATCTATCTCGTTATCTTTCAAAAGATCCACCCTAATTAAAAGAGGGAAAATGCTACGAATCCATTGAATGATCTCGCTTCACATGTAACGTACACCCGTATTTTGACTTTTTTTTTTTTAAATCTTTCCCTTATTTCCTTTTATTTTTTTTCCCTCTCTCTCCCCTTCAATTGCTTAGAGCATCCCCATCAGCATTTGCATATCGAGATTTTTCCTATAATTTGGAGATAAATTTTAGGATTTTGATGAAAGTGGCTCTTCATCCCAATCCCTAAAATGCGGTTTGGGTTTTCGGTTTGTACAGTAATACCCCATATTTGTGCATCGACTGTTTGTCCCCAAATTGTTTTTCTCTTTCTTGGTCCCGCGTTTCTCTTCTCTGGACAATTGGGTGGCCGTGCGAAATCATCTCCTCGACTCCACCCTCGCAATCAGACGAATCTTGCACCGATTGTGGGTAATCTCTAAACTTTTGGTTTCCTCCATGGCTGGATTCTCATATTCTCTCTCTCTTTCTATGTTTCGGCACCTTCCATGGTTGGACTTTGTGAGAATTGGGATCCTCCATTGTTAGCCATCGAGATTCTCTATCTTAAAAACAAAATCCCTTATCTCGGTTTCATCATGGTTGTAGTGATTTACCGTGATCTATTATTGCAAAAACCTCTAGATTTTTGTATGTATGATATGAAAACCCTAGCTATTCTTGCTCAAAATAGGCGCTGAAAATGGTTGGAGAAATTGGGTTGCTGAGAATTGCTTGTTTCAATTACCATTTCTCTGAGATTTGATAACTCCACTGATATCTGTTGAAGGACCGAAATTGATATTGTTTGGGTCTGAAACTTTGTGGTTATAGCAAGGAAAACCAAATTTGACCAATACGTGTACTGCTCAAATCCGTATGTTCTTCTATGCAGATTTTTTTTTTTTTTATGTATTTGAGATCTTTTCTTGCTCAAAATACTAGATTTGATGAGCAATTTATCTGGGTCTGAAAATCATAGCTATTGTTGCTCTGTTTGGTTTCTGAAAATGGTTGTTGATATCCTTGTTGCTCTGAACATCGCTGGACAGATTTGGTTGCTTTCACCGTGTTGTTTCGATTACCATGCCACTATTTTATTGTGCTGATTTCATTTTAGGCTTTCTATGTGGAACATATTTGGTTATGTAATTGTATAAACTGAAAATTATGTTTGGCAAGCTGAGAAATCTTCCAAAATTTTTTGCATTCTACTGATTTTTGTGGTTTCTCTGCATCCTAAATTGATAGGTGTGATGTATGTTATGCCAATAACATGTGCAATATTACATAATTTTTCCTTGGTATCTCATTTAGGTGTGAAGATGTAGATTGATTTTTGACTATACTATCTATCTATGGGTCTGGATATCTGTAGTTATTTTTGCACTTATACATATTGAATTTCTTTTGAAAATGTGTACTCAGTCCATATGTGGCTTTTTGTGGTGGTGGATATTCATTTACCCTTCATTTTGAACAAATTTGATAGTTGAATACAGTGACGAACTGAGAAGATCGGGGAAGTTATGATTTGTTAAACGAAAATTATATGTGAGCTTCCATGTTAATAGGGTTGGTCTGTGCAGATTCTGTTTTCAGATTAATAGCCATTTCTGTTAATTAATTTTTGTTCAATTCTTGTATATCATTTGCAGTGTTTCATATATATCAGGCTAGGGAAGCATTCCAATAGGCTATGATGATGGTGTTATATCGGGGGTTAATTCACTAGTGTTAATTAGGGACCCATCGTTATGGCGGGGTAATCCTCATCCGGATGACCATATTGCAGTTTGTGATACTTTTCACAAAATGCAATCGGGGTTCGAGTGAGGTTTTGTAGCCATTCGATGTTCGGGGCCTTACTTACGCATGCTGTCAATATTTACACCATTCTGAGCCATTTACTAATTAATATATTTTATATTATAATAAATACATGATTCGGATGGGGATGCTATTATTTTTTTTATTTGTGATTTGCATGCTGTTTTGGTTGGTGTTTTGTATTATGTTGTGAATATAATTAATGTGTAAAGTAAACCTCCTCGGTTGTGATGATGACAACCGCATGTGGGGATACGGGATATGATTGGCCATCTCCTCAATGGCTAGGTAACCCGGACGGCCAACAAGTACTAGCAATCGGTGTTGCAGCCATGAGTGGGTGGCCATATTTTCTTGATGTCACCATTCGGTTCCTGAGCCCCGAGCAAAAGATGTAAACTTAATTATTAACTCGGGCTCTAACATATAGTGTTTTTTTAAAGATGGATTCACAAGACTCTGGTTATATGTACTTCACCAACCTCTTAAGTGAAAATCCTCAACTCGAGCCCACTTATGGTGGGCAATAGGGAATATCTCCATTGACCCTTGATGACTCTCCACCTCTACCCCCTAACGAGCCTATCGGCGTTAGGAAATCAGTGAGGGGTGCGAATTTCACCCCGAGGAAGACAAATTACTTGTCTCCGCATGACTAAATTATAGCCTTGATGTCGTCCAGGGAATAGACCAAAAATACTCCCAGCTTTGGGAAAATTTTTTTTAATACAATTTAAAGAAACCACAAATGAGCGGACAATAAAGTCTTTAATTCACCGGTGGTCGGTGATCCAAAAGGCTACAAACAAATTTTGTGTGAAACTAGCCCAAGTTGAAGGGTTAAATCAAAGTGGCATGACTGAGCAAGACAAGGTAACATTATCAAATCCCAGAGTCCTTTACTCAAACAATTTCTGTCAACAATTATTGATTTAACATTGGTTTCTTTTTCCCTCACAAGTTTGACAAAGCGGAGGTTATGTACCAATCGCTAGAGAAATGCTCATTCCAATTCGAGCATTGTTGGCACCTGTTGAAAGGCCAACCTAAGTGGATTTGGCGCGCCACAAAGGAGGATCCAAAGCGGAGGAAGACGATGTCCCCATCCCCGACCCCAACTCGATGTTCTGGAGCTACAGTTGATTTAGTTTTTGATCTCGAGACAGATCATGTGATGGAGAATGAAGTTATCGAGCCCGACCGACCAATTGGAAGGAAAGCTGAGAAAGGAAAATGAAAGGCCCAAGGCCAGCATGCAGAGGAGAACTTCCAACTCAGGAAGATGAAGTATACTCTGTTGGAGGAGTCACGCGCTCAGGAGAAAGAGTTTTTTCATCTTAAAGCCAAGAAGATGGCGTATGACAAGGAGACGGAGGCCAGAAAATTACGTCAAGAGGACGAACGACTGCGGTTGGAGGCTGAGAAAGTGGAGCTTGCGAAGAAAGAATCAGATCGGCGCATTATGATGATGGATGTGAGTGTCATGCCAGAATTGCAGCGGCAGTTTTTCCAGCAACTCCAGAGGGAGGTCATGGCGAGACGCAGTCGGTCCGACGATTTGGATTGATTATTTTGTATTTGGTTTCTTATTTTATGTTTGTAACAATTATATATGTGTAAAAATACATGTAATTAATCTTTTTTGTATTTGATAATATGAGAAGTATGATAGGGTTGTGCAATTAATGACTCAATGACATTTTCAGAAACAAACTTGATTACCATTAATATATTCAGGAAATTGATAACAATAACGAAATACAAATGCAAATTAGATTAACTTAAACATAGGTCACCAATTACATTAAGGAAATAATAAAATCTAAAGCAACCCGACTAATGTTGTGAATATAAAAGCCATTGATGTTCAATTAGATCTTCTTGAAACTGATGATGTGCCGAGCTGTCTCTAATATCATGATGACGCTGTATGAAGTTCGTAAGTTTAGTTGTATGATTGCGCGACAATTTGGGGAGATCATCATCAAGTTGATCATATTCAATGTTCAGACTCTCACTATCATCACGCTCATCTTCAATTATCATATTATGTAGAATAACACATGCTTTCATTATATTTGTTAGTTCATTCACTTTGGACATTCGGGAAGGTCCATGAATGATAGCAAATTATTGTTGAAGTACTCCGAATGCACGCTCGACATCTTTTCTTGAGGATTCTTGTACTTTCACAAAATTTTTCTTCTTATTCCCACGTGGTGATGGAATCGTCTTCATAAAAGTTCACTACTTGGGATAAATATCGTCCGCAAGGTAATAGTCCATCGTATAGTCGTTG
Source organism: Carya cathayensis (assembly GCA_011037825.1). Lineage (NCBI taxonomy): Eukaryota > Viridiplantae > Streptophyta > Magnoliopsida > Fagales > Juglandaceae > Carya > Carya cathayensis. The sequence goes on from QGSO01000171.1 coordinate 1,726,974, forward strand.
CCATTGATAGTGTAATTGACTGGAGGAGCACGCCCTTGGACAAGTTCCGTAAAAATAAAAGATTTCTCTAACACATTAATATCGTTATGTGAACCGGGCATACCAAAAAATGCATGTCATATCCATAGATCATATGAAGCAACTGCTTCTAAAATAATAGTTGGTTCACGGATGTGGCCGGAGTACATACATTTCCAAGCTGCGGGACAATTTTTTCACTTCCAATGCATGCAATCAATGCTTCCCAGTATTCTTGGGAATCCCCGTTGTTCACCAACTGCAAGTAATCGGGCTATATCATTAGCAGTTGGAGACCTTATATATTCTTCTGAAAAAACACTTACTACTGTCTCAGTAAATTTTTTGAGGCTCTCCATTGCGGTGCTTTCACCAATATGTATGTATTCATCCATAAAATCTCTAGTAACCCCATACGCATTCTAAGTGCTACGGTAATTTTTTGCATAGAAGATAAACCGAGTCGGCCGGCATTATCTCTTCTCTAGACGAAGTACAGCTCGTAAGACTCTACTTCATTTAGAATACGAAGAAATAGGGAACGACTCATCCGAAATCTCATTTGAAATAGATTCGAGGGATATACTAGATTTTCAGCGAAATAATCACGAAATAGGCTCTCATACCCCTGAATATGATCACGCCAAATAAACTTACGACATTGGCTATTGCCACGTCGCCTCGATGACTGTCCGTCCGCCTCCATGTTTTGAACATCGCTATCATTTTCAGAGGATACGTATGTTAATAATTTGCGAAAGAAAGTACGAGCTATTTAATAAAAGGAGTGGGAGATCAAAGGATACAATTGAAGTTTGGTTCTATAGAGGAAATGAGGCTTTAGTTTGTGAGAATGTGAATGCTAGAATTTGTGTATTTATATAGGAAATAGTTATCGTTTGAGAGAAGACAAAAAAAGTTACCGTTGGAGAAAAGATAGAAAATATTACCGTTTTATCATTATAAAAAATTTTATCATCAATACGTGACTATGGTTTTTCATTAGAGAAATTTATATTGAGTACTATTCTAAATAAATTTGCCATCACGTTACAAAATTCACTAATTAATAAAAAACTTTCTATTTTTATAATACGAATTTCAATTTAAAAAAAAATACTGTATTGGATAAAAAAAATCTCCAATAAATATTTAGTAGAAAGTGATATTTGAAAAAAAAAAGATAATAAGACAAGAGAGTTAATAGTTAAGATTGTAAATGGAAGAGAGAGAAAAAAGTAATTAAAAAAGAATAGAGAAATATTATTTAAAAGAATAGAGATAGGGATGGGGAATGAGATGTAGGAAGTTTTTAAAAGATAAACAAATTTTAGGGAATAATTTGAGGAAATGAGTATTTGAGTTAAATTATAGGGATGTGAATGTAAAACCGGATGAGGATGCTCTTACAGCGTGTATTCTGAGTTTTAATTTTACTTTTTTTTTTTCTCCTTCAAATGCTTAGAGTGTTTGTTCTCCTCTCCTCCTATCCATTTTCCCTGCCCTGCATGACTACCCCACCCATCCCCTCCATCTCCCCGACCTCCAGCTCTAACAACTAGGGAAAATGCTCAATTGCTTACAGCATGTATTCTGACTTTTATTCTTTTTTGTTTTTTTTCTCCTTCAAATGCTTAGAGTGTTTGTTCTCCTCTCCTCCTATCCATTTTCCCTGCCCTGCGTGACTACCCCACCCATCCCCTCCATCTCCCCGACCTCTAGCTCTAACAACTAGGGAAAATGCTCAATTGCTTACAGCGTGTATTCTGACTTTTACTTCTTCTTCTTTTTCTCCTTCAAATGCTTAGAGTGTTTGTTCTCCTCTCCTCCTATCCATTTTCCCTGCCCTGCATGACTACCCCACCCATCCCCTCCATGTCCCCGACCTCCAGCTCTAACAACTAGGGAAAATGCTGAGAACGTCTCCCCTCCCCTTATAGCACTAGTAGTGAGCTCAACAAACTTTAACTAAAATTTAGTTAGAAAATTTACTTTTATAAATTTTAGCTAGTCACTTTTTACAATACCAAATAATAGGCTCAACAAATCTTTCACTATTTTATTAAAATATTGATTTTGAACTTTTTATTATTTTAATTCTAATTGTAATTTGAATCTAATTGTATTAAAGATTATAGTTGCATTATAGTTTAATATTGTATTCACACCGTAATCCAACTCTCAAAAGTCAAAACCACAACCCAAAAGTGAAAAAAAAAAAAAAAACAAACAAACGGAGTTCAGACTCTATGTGGGAAAGAAGCAGCATTTGTTTGTTTTTCATTATTTCGTTGTGTGGGAAAGAAGCAGGCAGCATGAAGATAATATTTTAGTTGAAAAATAATATTTAGCTAGCCCCTTTGGGATATCAATATTTGGCCAGCCACATAGTCTTTGGTTAAAATTACTGTTAATTTATTAAGTCCATTATTGCACTTTATCTTACATTTTAGTTATTTTTTAGCTAAAATTTAATTTTATTGAGCCAACTACTAATGCTCTTACTTAGTTTAGCTTCTTCAAAGGCCAAACTAGCCCATCGTTGTCCAAGAACCAGCTTGTCGTTATTTATCGAGGTAGAGAGCCAACTCATCATTGTCAAGGCCAAACTCGTCTCCAAGATCACTAAGAACAAGATCAAGGATTTGTAGGTTTTGCGATTTGTGGGTTCAAATGCTTGCGATTTGTGGATATCTCTTTGTTTCTAGAATTTGTTTTAGAGTTTGTTTTGGAATTTGTTTGTGACTGTCGTGGAAACAAAGTAAAATTGTTTTGAAAATAATGACCCAAAAAAAAAAAATTGTGCATTTACTTGGAAACCTTTCCAAGTACTTTGAAGTAGCCGAATTGGGTGATGGGAGGGGAGACGATCTGTCAAGAACCCATGTAAGGAAGGCCACGGCCAAGTGGCTTATGTGCTGGCCTTAGTGTCCACGCACCTTGCATCCACCCCCCGAGCAAGCCTAGGCCATGCCATGGCCCAAGCAGCAAGCCCCACCAGCCTAGCCAGCTCGCCCAACCAACCATGCGCACGACCCTGCAGACAAGCCATGCACGCGCACTGGCCAAGCACACGGCCAGCCAGCACGCATAGCCAGACCGCAGGCCATACCATGCACATGGCCAGCAAGCAGCCCAGCCAGGCCATGTCGGCAACCAGCCCGAGCACCCAGCAGGCAGCCTCTGCCCACGTCCAGCCATGCAAGCCACGCCAGCCATGCAAGCCATGCACGATGCCTTGCCAGACCACCAACCATGCAGACCAGGCCAGCAGCATGCGCAGGCCCATGCACATGCCCAGCGAGGTTAGTGGACCCGCATGGCCAGCATGCGTGCCAGACCAAGCTAGGCAGCTGCACGGCCAACCTGCCTGCCCAGACCAAGCCTGGTACGTGCCCACGCACAGGCCATGTGCAGCAATAGCCAGCCACCCAGCAGCCATGCTTGACTATATGAGCACCAACACCCTAACTCTAGAACCAGCTCCACCTCCACGGACCAAGCCATATCAAGGGCCACGTGGAACTCATCCTCACCATTGAAGAACCTCTAGGGTTACTATATATTCTTCTCATATGCATTGTAGAAGGGACTTTTGACATTTTGAATATTTCGACACATTTGTTCTTGAGGCATTTGGTGCTTGCACTTGGGCTCTAAGGGTGAAATCCGTGGATCCCCTAGAGAGAACTTCTCTTGCAATTCGTGAATAGAGAATATTCAAATCTATCCATTTCTTGTTGCATTGACTTATTTTATGTTCTTGTTCAATATAATTTCCGTGGCATTCCAACATTGCTATTAATTTCTGCTTGCATGGTATTTTCCAGCATCTTCAAACATTAACCATCGGTCCTTCCATTGCTTCAAGCTTTAGCAAGCTCTCCACTTCCCACACAAAACACTCCATTAACCTCACCACTTACACGGCCAGATTTCACTTCACCGAACCCCTTGACTGATTTTTGAGCTTGATAGCTTATCATCATCAACTGGCCATAGCTATTACCCTTTTTACACACCTACACTTTGTCTTCTCAAAAGAGCCCCACGCCCTTTCCCATTCGGGAAACCCTAGAATAGCCAACCCTAGCCACCACACCCAAAGTGGGTGGTAGACAACTTGCCTTCCCAAAGTGCATCTGGTCCCCTTTCCATTTCGGGTAATTCCAGCCCTACACGCCAAGGCCACCCACTCCATCAGCCTTGTCCAATCACTCGGCCACCCTTTCCCAAGGCTAACACAAGCCAAGCCTCACTTACACAATTTAGCATTGCATGCATCATCACATTAGTCACCCTCATATTTCGATTATCACTTCTTCTTCCCTAAACACTTTTCCTTCTAAGCCATAGGAAACCTCCATTGCCAGCCAAGGAGCAAGACCAAGCAAGAGAGTGGCATTTTCGGTCAAGGCATTTTCCAAAGCAAGCTTGAGGACCCAAATGCTTAGGAGCTAGACCGAGGCTCTTAACACGGTCGAAGATGTAGTAGTAGTGCTTGGAGCTGGTTGTCAGAGTTGGAGGTCGGGGAGATGGAGGGGATGGGTGGGGTAGTCATGCGAGGTAGGGAAAATGGATAGGAGGGGAGGGGATCGAACACGTTGTACACGTAGAATTTGCCCAAGAGCTACACACATCCACAAACAAAAGAATAAGAGATAGGTGGCACCAATAATATTGTCACATCATAATGTTAGTAATTGTTAGAGAAAAATATAAGGTTCTTGAAGAAGTACTTGTAACCATATATATCAACTCACCTGTGGAATTTTCTAGAGCCTGATATTTATAAAGGTTTTAGTGCTTGAACGAGTAATATTTTGTTATTTTTTTGGAGTTTTAAGAGATTAGACTATTGCCAAAATAATTAAGACATCTTATAATAAAATGACCCTCCTGAGTTTACTACGCCCAATCAACATCAAAGAGAGCTTCTAAATGGGATGATGAATTGTGAGTGATTAGAACTTCATGAGAGGAAGTGAATTTGAGATAGTGAAGGTCTCGCTTAAAGGCATTGTACGCAATTATTACTAGTAAGACGCTACATGGTAGTCTAAAATAAAAATCCAAAGGATCCTTAATCAAAAGTCCATCCTAAAGATCATGCTGCAAGGGATCGTCAATAACAATGTGGGAAAAGTCGATGACAAAAATATTGTTGATATAAATCTATTGATATTCTAAATATGAAAAGGAAATGATCAACTTTTGAAGCCTAGAAACCAAATTCAAAGAGATCACAACTTAGCCATGAACAAGAAGCAAGAGGAGTTTGCCTAAGCCCGTAAATGGCTATATTTAGTTTGCAGACATGATGATAAAATTAAGGGTGGGCAAAGCTTGATGGTTGACCCATATGCACAACTCAACAAGATCACCATCCAAAAAGGCATCATGCACATGGAGTTGGATTGTATATTTCATTATAAACAATGTACAATCAAGTCAACCATGTATACAATATGTGAAACCCAATCATGTAGAAGGCCAACCTGTGTAGTAGTCCAAAGCAGCAGAAAAAGGTCCCAGCCCTTAGGCTCAAAACAATGCCGTTTTGACTTATGTCTCCAAACCCTAATACCCCACTGAGAAATGCTTGCGCCCCAATTTTGGGTCTTGAGCATTTCTACCAAGACCCTTTTTTGTTACTTAGTAATTATGTAAGTGTTTTTTATTGATGTTTTCAATTTTAAAAAAAATATTTGAAGATATAAAAAATATATATATGAAAAAAAGGCATCTAGCCTTATCAAGACCCATCCTCGAGCTACACCCTCGATAGGAGTATCATGACTCTACCCCATTTTCCTTCTTTTCCTTTGCTTCTCTCTCTTCCTCTTCACGCCTTCCCCTTCCTCTCCTGAGCTCTGCCCACCGCCCTTGCGCACCAACTGCTTGCGCCACACGTCGTCACACTCAGCCCTTTCTCTACCATCTCTGACTGTTGCTCACCTCCTCCAATCTGAGCCAAGCCTAGTGACACCTGTGAAGAGGGCTTTTTGGCCTATAAATAGGCTGAGACTCCTCCTCCCTTTGATCATTTCTCTTTTTCCTTTGACAACCTTACTCTCTCCGTCACCACCTTCTCATCTCTTTTTCTCACTCACCTCTCTCAAAAAGCCTCTTGTTCTTTGTTTACCTAATTTAAGGCTCTGTTGTTGCAGTTTGCCCCACTTTGGCGCGCACACACACCACTGTAGATCCTCCACCACCAAGTCACTCTTCGATCATCACTCTCTCTCTCTCTCTCTCTCTCTCTCTCTCTCTCACACACACACACACACACAAACACACACAGAAAGCTTGACCCTTTTTGGGTTTGAAAAACCTAGTCTTCATCATCACCTGTTGTTCTACACCTTTCACCGCAGGCTTTCCTTCCTCCCAATCTCATTGACTTCCTCATATTTCACTCCTCCCTCTCTCAGATTCTCTTTCTCTCCTTTTCTCCCTCTCTGGTTTCGTTGTCATCGCGAAAGCCGTCACTGTCATCCAACTCCAAAACTTAGCCAGTAAGCCCCTCGGTCTCAATTTCTCCCACTCTAGTTATCTCTCTCTCTCTCTCTCTCTCTCTCTCTCTCTATGTTTAGGTTTAGACTCACCAACCACCCAACTTCACCTTCATCTCGACTTTTTCTCTCTGTCTCTCCCTTGCGTTCACTGTCTCTCTGTCCCAGCAATGCACACGCACTCACTACCCCCTCTCTGTCCAAGGCTCGCAAGAGTACTGGAGAACCACCTTGACACCCACTGACGGGAATCACCACCACCAACAAGCATGGCTCAGGATGCTTCAATCATCTAGAAAACTTATCTATGCACTGTAAGTGGCTTTCGGATTAACCTTGGAATGACTGTAGTTAGAATTGTGAAATTATGAATTATGCTTTGATGTTGTGAATTGTGCACTATGTAAAGTGTTGGGATAAGCTGTGCAGTTCTAATGTGCTTATGCATCGTGTTAAGTGATAGGATAAATTATGTAGTTGTGATATGGTTGTATGCCATATGAAGTGTTTGGATTAAATGTGCAGTTTGAGATGTGATTATGCCATGTGAAGTGATGGGGTAATTGTGTGGTTTGTGATGGGATATATATGTGCAGTTCTGTGACATGCCGTGTGAAGTGCTCTTTTTTCTGTTTAAATGTTGTGTTTTGTATATTAAATATTGTTGTTGTATGTCATTTCTCATGTAATTAGTTGTTGTAGTTTTGGGTTGCATCATACTAAAACCTATAAATTGTTGGATTCTTGTATCAATGGATTTTGTGGGTGCATGTGTTTCATAACCCCAAGTCTAGATGGGCATTATCTTAATGGACCTCATTTGATCACTTGAAAGTACATAAAACTAAGTGACATTCACTAGGTTGTCGTTGGGGGACAATGGGCTTGGGCAAAATGGTAATGCTCTTAGGTCAACATCGCTGCCTCTTTGTTGGTAGAGGCTAGAGAATGTTTGGCCACGAATAAACCGAGTGATGAACTAGGCATCTCTTGTTAAGAAGTCATATGCACGATCTTTACTCATGGTGTGACGAAGGGAGTCAGAGTGTGTGGATGGTCCATAGGAGAGACCATGGTGCATACCTTAATAAAACAAATCTTTTCAAAATAAAATGTGATTTTTGTGCATGTAATGTTGTGTAAAAGATTTTATGTATACTTGAATTTGGTTGATTGCAAAATGTCAAATATTATAAATCTTTGTATTTTTCTTATTTGCATAATTTTTCCTTTTCACATGCATCTATTGAGTTTAGGCTTAGTTCCACTTACTAAAACTTTGCAAAATCTCAATGTGGTGGTCCCACCTGAGATTCCACTATTTGAAATTGTAGATTTTGATACAGAGAATGAGTATGATGAGGTGTGCAAGTATGAAGGCCTAGCTCTGCCATAAGAGTGAAGATCAAGGTTATTCCCATTTATAATTAAATATTGTTTTTGGCTCTTTGTAATTATCGAAGGATTGTAATATTTTTTGCCTATGGTTTTAAGACTTGTGACTTATGGATGATAGGATTGTGATGAATTTAAATTTTTTGTGCTATTAGTTAGACTTTAATGACTGCCTTTGTTATTTTTGCTGCAAATTAACTGTATATATTTATTGAGCATGTGAACATACACTATATTTTCACAATGTGTAAGGGGTGTATGACCCGAATGGTCAACATATGGCTTCACAACTACTGCCAAACTACAAGTGATGTATTTTAGATATTCTATGAATAATAATTAAAAATTAATAAAAAAAAGTAATGATAAAATATAAAATAGTAGTGAATAGTAATAAAAAATAATAAAAGTATGTAAAAAATAATAATAAAATAATAAATAATAATAAAATAATATCTAAATACCCTAGTACCCAAACTAGCCTTTAGAGAGAGAGAGAGATGGAACTAGTGCGGAGGGACTCAGCATTTAAGATATTAAATTTAGAATGTACAAACTTTTTGTACAAGATCTTTTATTTAAAAAAAAAAAACCATTAAAAATTAGAAACAAAAGAAAACCACATAAAATCAATTTTTTTCAGAAAATCAAAATGATTCAAATTACAAACTAAAAAAAAAAATCTATTTTGAAAATAAAATAAAAAAATTTTAAAAATCAACTTTACTAAAAATTAAATCACATAAACTTTAAATTTGTTTGAAAAATTTTAGAACCAAAACAACAACTCATAGTCTATTCTTTTCTTAAAAAGTAAAATCAAATGTTCAAAACGAAGCAAAGTTACAAAGTGAAAAGATTAAAAAAAAATCAAATAGATAAACTTAATATTAGAAAAAAATCGAAGGCAAAAAAAAAATGATAAGATGTGAATAAAAACTATAAAAAGGCCCACCCATACGTACGCGGCGGACGGTGGGGCCACTCTCATAGTCATCCAAGTTAAGTATGGTAATTTTTCTTTAAAATATAAGAAGAATAGTGTTTTTAATATATAAATACAAAATTGTTATTATTAATAATTTTGCTAGACATAATTATGTATTTTTGAGAATTATTATAACTTTAAAAAAATCAACTCAACAATCATTGTTTAGCATAATTGAGATGGAAAGTTTTCATATAAGTGGTAGGGCTGAGAAAAAATTTGAAATTCCTACTCCGCACTAACTTTGCTCCGACTTCGACTCTAATTGTCTGACTCTGATATTCATGTACATATTTTATAAAAACTTAAGTATAACTTATATAGTTAGTTAAATTAAAAAACATACTAATATGAGCAAATTATTAAAAATATATACTATACTTATACTATAATATAAATAGACTAAATTGACTAATAATAATTTAGTAAATCTAAACATCATATTATTAACTATTACTACCACGTAGGCACATAACACTAATTTATAAAAACAATTAATGTATGCAGTAAAACATTAATGTATAATAACATCTAATACTAATTATATAATAACTAATATATAATAACATTTATACTAATGTATAAACATTAATATTTAATAACATATATAATAACATTAATTTGTACAATGATTTATTTTTTAATTTTGGTTATGTTTTAATAAAATTAGAAATTTGAAAAAATATATATATTTTTTAAAAAAACTAAAATCTGGAAGCTCAAATCTGATTAGTGAGAGCTCAAACTTGTCAAATTGAAATTTTAAATGAGTTAAGAAAAAAAACTCAAATCCGAATCACTCCGACAAGTCGAAGGTAAGTCAAAGTCAAAATCAAAGGTAGGGTACTCCAACCTGACATTATAATGCTCAACTTTAATAAGTGGTGTGTCGGGTGTATAAAAAATAAGATTTCTAAATAGATTTTTTCTATTGTTAAAAATCTCTTAAAATGATTAAAGCTAAAACTATTGAAAGAAATAAACCGTATGAAGTCATATATATGAACAGCATCATCCTTGCGTCAAATTTACTTGAACTATTAGTCTATTAGCACATTTCCAACTGATACCCTATGTCATGTCATAATTTTAGGCTGGCCAGGCCCATGGTTACACAATTCATGTTGCATTGCTCTTGCCCTGGCCTGCCAAGCTCCAGTCTACTGGGATCAGCGTCTTCACTTTGTTGCACCCACGAAAACCAAAAGTCCATCACCGACCCTCATTGCCGACACCAACAAACCATGCCTTCCGGAGCAAGCGTGCGCGTGTGAAAAAGATAAAAGCAGGCCCGCGGATGGACCTCTGGGTTCTTGGCGTACTCGCACGTACAAGAGGAAAGGTGAGATCGGATTAGGCCCTGAAATGATTTAATTAATTTGAGGCTGTGTCATTGCCAAGGTGTCCACCTTATTTTTTGTGGTAACTCATGTGCAGTCACTGCACGTCCAAAAATTTAATTGATGGAGTCGTGAGAATTAACAACATATATAACATCATTCTTATTCAGAAATCCACAACGATTTCTCCAGTTTTACACAATGAGAAGTCGTAAGACTGAACAAATTCACTTCGAACTTCAGAGTCTACCTGCTGTCACATGAGGCAAGACAATTTTCCACCACAGAACTTATTACATATACAAAAACATAAACAAAAGTAGGGTACCTGAACTTTATTTTCTATTTCCATGTAGATATCTAACCAACTCAATCACGAGGCATATAATATATAACTTACAACTGCTTCACAAAGAGATCTACTCCATTTTCAGGTTCCATGAGCATCCTAACAGTAGGTGCATGGCTGTACTTTGGGGAGAGGGAGAAGGTGAAGTTGGAGAGAAGTAGCGCTATCAGTATCTTGAGTTCGACCATGGCTAAGTGCTGCCCAACACACACGCGAGGCCCAAACCCAAATGGCATGTAGAAGTGTGGATGACTGCAAGCACCCTTAACTCCATTTGCAAATCTAGCTGGGTTGAACTTTAAGGCGTCTGGTCCCCATATTTTTGGATCAGTATGCAACGTCAACGACACTGTCCAAATGTTGACACCTTTTGGGATATTAATGTTCCCAAATCTCAGATCATTCAATGCCTCCCTAGGCACCGCGGGGGCAGGTGGATAAAGACGCAGCGATTCATGTATCACCATCGTTAGCTGCATGTCCAAATCAAATTTTGTACTCAGAAATGCATTCTTTACCCTTTGTGCTAATAGATTCAGATACAGTTTGCATACCGTATAATTATTATAAGTAATCTCATAATACGTACGCGTGGTTTTTATTTCATATCATAGGATGTTATGTTAATTCAATTTTATATGATTACCTGTTTCATCTTACGAAGCATATCAGCATCAGGTGTACAACCTTGGCAGATGTCGATAACCTCAGCACGGACACGGTCTTGCCATTCTTGATTTGAAGCTAAGAGCATGAGGCACCATGTGGCAGAAATTGCAGTGCTCTCGTACCCAGCCAAGTATATGTTCTTGCAATTGTCAACAATGAAATTTTCGGTAGCCTCCTGGCTCAGGTTACCGTGCTTAGCTCCCTCAAGAACCATATGCAAAAAATCCTTCTCATGATTAGAGGCTTTCTGTCTCTCCTTGACAACCTCCAGTATCAAGCTGCGGATTTCTTTTTGTAACCTCCATCGTTCCCTATTGCTTCTCGTGGGAAGGAACCTGTAACATGTAAAGTGGATATCTCCAAGCTTTTGCTTTATGACTCTCTACAGCACTGGGATTGGCTTAGCCAAAATATCAGTGCATATCTAAAATTTGCCTAAATATCGATAAAATGGTCTTTATTGAAGTAGTCAAAATAAGGAAGCTCTACATATGAGCTAAAGTACTACCAAATTTTGCTTTAAATTTGGAGATACACTGTTCATCTTCAAAAGAATTATTTTTTTCTAAAAATATATACCAACTTCAGATTTGGACATTCTCATTTTCTTGCTATTCGGTTGGGCTTTTCACATTGGGATGCTAGGTAAAATATTAGATTATTAAATTATTAATTAACATATGATTAGGGTAGTTGCAAAATATGAAAAAAGAGTTAAAAATGTTATTATTAAAAAAATAATATTATATTATTATTTTGACTAATTCAATGTGCATGGGGTTATATGAGTGTGGCTACTATGCCGCCTAACTCTTACCTCTGGGTGTGCCACCCAAATGTTTTTTTTTCACATTTTTTTAATCACTTTCTTAATCACTAAATAAAAAAATACACAAATACAATTAAAATCAATTCCTTAATTACTAAGTAAAAAAAAAAAAAAAAAGCCTGCGGTATGCTCCAGGTGGCGTACTAGTTTTTCTCATTTTGAATAGTTTTGATTTTATGCAAAACATATACTTTATTGAAACTAATGTCAATCCTTAAGCAATGGTATATAAATTTAAGAGGCTTCATCATTTATCTTTACTAAATTGAAGAACCATCCTTATTTTTTTCTTGGATAAAGTAAAAGAAAAAACTCATGAAAGAATGCAGCTCGCACCTTAAGCCAGGTATCCCAGTGGACAAAGTTGAAGTGGACGTGGCCCCTATTAGAGCTCCCAGTTTTAGGAAAATCTTTTCCCCTTGGGCATAGTTGCTGCCAAAACATGCTCTGGAGATCACATCACCAGAGAAACTTCTTAGGTAATCGTCGATGTGTATGTCTGCAACTCCACCCTCAGTCTCAATCCTACTCTTCCATGAGTTCAGCAGTGGGGTGGTCGACTCGATAATTAAGTTTATCATCCCCTACATGGGTTTAAGATCACAATCTACTTGTATCATTATGAAATCACAATCTACTTGTGTGTATGTCAATTGAAAATTGCATGATTTACAAAAGAAAATATTATAAAAATAAATTTACAAACTGAAATAATTTTACTTGATGGTTAGATCTAAGTACTTCTGGTATTAATTACCCACTAATTCGGGAGTCAACCAATATTATTTAATGTTTGCTAAAATAATCATACCTTGACCTTCTCCATGTAAAACTCAGGAGCAAGGATTTTGCTCTGCCTGGCCCAAGTAGCCCCATTTGAAGTGATAATGCCCTGACCAAGCAAAGGACCAAACTCTTTCTGCTGTTCGGATGGTTTCCCAAAGTCCAAGGATGTGCATGTGGTTATCTCTCTCAAAATTCCAGGTTCGTTTATGAATATTTTTGGTGAGTTACCCAGAGAAAATACAAATAAATCACCTGTTTAAACATAAAACATACAGCAAATAAAAGAGCTTACTTCTGCATGTTTGGCAACCATTAAGTTTTAAGGTATTTTCTCCCCCATCTTCAATATTTTTTTAAAAAAAATATTTATCACAAACTCTATCGATCCAAACCTATCAAATCGTAATTTTCATAAAAAATCTTAAAAATTATTCTCAATGATTCATAACAGATCAAACTAAGAATCTGAGATAAAAATTGCAAGATGATGGAGATCACACACCATATTGTTTCCTCCATTGCTCAAAGAATGGAGTGATGAGAGCTGCACAGTTATGGCTGACGGGGATTTCTCCGGCAGGAGCCTTAACTGTGGTGGATAGGGCCTTCTTTATCTCCCAAATATTTCCGAGTAGCAAAGTCGGCGGTGGTCCAGTGATGCCTTGCTTTCTCAGTGCAGATCGAAGCCTTTCCGGCTTCAGCACCAGCGCATTATACAGGCGTACCAACAGTCCGGCTAAACCAAGAACTGCAGCGGCAATGAATATCTTTGCTGCATCAAACTTGAGCTCCTCCATGGCTCTAGTCTTCTTCGTCTTTCACCGTTCCCGTAGAAATGAGCTTCGTTGACTTGGTTTGTTTCCCCATACGAACGTACACATTTGATCTAATGAGTTTGGCAAGGCAATTTGGTCATTCTTACAGCTCATGTGATCTTGACGGGTACCATTACTTAATGGCACATAATTTATCGCAAAAAGTCCTAAAAATATATATTTATTAGAAACCAAGTTCAAATTGTATTGTATGACCACATTTAGCCATCAATGTTAATCTTAGGTACACCTACCCCCCAATAGTGATTTTAGGTACACCTAACCTCCTTTGTACTCTTTACCATTGGATTGATGACAAGTGTAACAATCCTAACCATCCTTTGTACCAAGAAATCCCTATAAATAGAGGGAGTCCTCATTTGTGTAAGACCCCAAGAAATAAGAGAAAACAAAGTTCTCTAAACATCTCTCTCTCTTTTGCTCTCTATCTTTTCATTAGTTTCATAACAATATTCAAATTAAAAAGATTTTTAGAAAGAAGAGTGTCACAGTTATAAAAAAAAATTATATAAAAAAAAGTTTATAAATTAATATAATTTTATATAATCTATCATATCTATTTTATATTAAAAATAAATTTATAATCTCACAAACTATATCAAGTAATGTCAGTTTGTTAAATTATTTTTGTATAATCACTTTATAAATAGATTATTTCAATTTTATAAAAATAAAAGAGATAAATTAAAATTCTAGATTTCTATTATATTTTTAGTATTTTGATTTTTATTTTTTTTTAATGAACCACTTGACAATCACATGATGGTAGGATCCATTTGAACAATAAATTGTAAATAGCCAAAAATGATTATATTCTTTGGTATTTTTTTTCCTTGAGGTTAGTTGGAACGAATTATTGTATTAGATTTTGAAATAATTTATCTGTTCGGTTCTTTGAACTAAGAATTTTTTTTTAAATAATCTTATAATTTAACGAATCACTGCATCAAGATACGTCAGTTTGTGATATTATTTTTGTATAATTTCTTTATAATTAAAGTATTTTGTAAGAAATAGTGGGTGCATCTACACCGTTCACACACTCTACATATACATATATATATGTATGTATAAGATTAATTGCAATAATATCTATATGATGTATCTATTCTTTCCGTAAAAAGAAATAGATCATCATAAATGCTGAACCCATCGAACGTGGGTCTTGAATTTGTGTGCTGATTCTTTTTTTTTTTATTTAATGAGTAAGAAAGTATTTTTTAGTAATGTTATAAATTTTTTTATTTTAAAAAATATTTAAGAATATAAAAAATTTTAAAAATTTAAAAATTATTTTTTGATTTTTCTCGATAGATCATTGGGCTACATCCCTCTTCGGGAATGTAGCCCTACTCATAGATCATTCCATTCCATACAAATAGCAAGATGTCTATTCTATTAAGAATTAATCAACCAATAATAGTTTGGGCTCCCACATAATTTTCTTGCCTCACTTTTAAGAGTGGGCACCTTATCAAGGAGGTGAATTATTGGTTACACAGATGCTAGGTACAAGTCCCAAATCTACTAGCTTTATACAATCATTTGGTAATAATGTAGGTTCTAACAAGAAGAAGGAAGCTTTTTACACTTTTTTTTACAGTAGGATCCATTTTTTATAAGAAGTTTGTATAGTTGTATATGAGAATTATGCATTCAGAACTTGTATATATCATTTCTCTTATATAAAGATAGTTTTCAATGCTGAAATTAACAACTTAGCTTCATTAAATGTGGCATCTATTAATTTTCATAGTTATAAATGCCTTGTTTAGATATAAGTTTTAGTAGTAAAAAATTTCCTTTGTTAAAAAGGTAGATTATTAAAAAATAATATTTTTTTAAAAAAAGTTTTCATAATCAAGTTTTTTTTTTTATTTTTTTATTTTTTTTATAAAAGAAATATATATTTGAGACTTAAATAAATCATTATTCAATTAAATGAGATTCTTTACTCGCCTTGTCATATTTTTTCCACTCTCCTACGTGGCGACGGAAGTCTTGTACACATTATTTATTCATGTGTGATTTATCTGAATCTCTGTTCACTTTTAGCATTGTTCTCTTTTTAATACAACGATAATGCGGGGTGTTCCATGCCCATACAAGGTTAAGAGTTGTAGCTTGACCAATAGCTTGGTCAAGAGTTGCAACTCTTACCATCCAAGATAAGCTTCTAGGTCTCCCTTTGTCAAATATGGTGGCTGGCTGGTTGTCCTTGTCCATCCAAGGAGCATGCTATTTCGGTAAACATTTTCGATAAATATTTTCTATGGGAATAGTATTTCCCTACCTATAAAAGGAGTTGAGTGGGTGTGGGGGAAAATACAATGAGAAGAGCTTAGTGAAGAACAATTGAAAAGAGAGAGAAAAAGAGAGAGAGTAAGAGTGAGTTCTGAAAAAAAGAAAGAGTTGAGTTGAATGAATTGTGATTTTACTTTTCTGTAATATTTTTTGTGTTCTATTATTTAATAGTGAAACTCTTTTTCTATAGACGTAGATGGTTGCCAAAACACGTAAAATTCTTAGTGTCACTAAGTGCAAGTGTATCTTGAATTCCGCTGTGTAATTATTATATTTTCTTTAATATTGCCTTTGGATCACTACGATATCCCCATCAGATAATTAATTATATCGATAAGAAAAAAATATTGTTGGTCTTCTAAAGATGAAAAAAGAAATTATCCATTTTAAAGCCTAGAACCAAATTGGAAGAGATCCACAAGTACTTAGCCATAAACTCCGTGCAAGAGGAGTTTGTCTAAGCTCATAATTAAATTGCTTTCTTTAGTTTTGCACATGATGATGAGAAAATTGAGGATGGGCAAAAGTACTTGATGGTTGAGTCGTGTACACAAACTCAACAAAAGATCAATTATCCTAGTTGGATTGTCAACAATATGTACAATAGAGGGTTAATGATTCCCATGATTCTTGGGATACTTGTCTGTTATATAATACAATATAATAAAGAAGAGCTTTGCTGTAAGGATAAGGAAAATGATATAATGATAACGTTGGTGATGTATCATTGTCCATTCCATAAACTATGGGGAATTCCATTCAACAAAAGTAACTTCACTCTTTGTACTTCCAATCTGAAGACCCATCATGCACCCATGTCACTTAGGAGGCACGAGTACGTGGCCCATGCATGGTTACAAGCATGTTGGCATGGCTAACGTACGGCGCCATGATCAGTAGCTTGACTTCGTTCCAACCCACGGAAACCAGAAGGTCAGTACTCCATTATTCTCGTTGCAGGTTAGATAGGTTGTGTGGGCTCTGTGGACACCGGAAAAACACTCTTTCTCGATCTAGAGAGATGTTCGGTGTGATTTGAATTCAGAGATAAGATGATTATTAATAAAAGATAAAAGTTGAATAAAATATATATTATTAAATATTATTTTTTAATATTATTATTATTTTGAAATTTTAAAAAGTTGAATTATTTATTATATTTTATGTAAAAAACTGAAAAAATTATAATGATAAGATGAGTTTAAATGGTTTTTGAATCCAAGTGAGGCTAAAAGCAGTGCGGAGGAACTCTGCATAGCAGATAAAAATTTTAGAATGTACAAGATTTTTTTTAAAAATATCATTAAAATTAAAAACAAAATAAAAACTCATAAAATAAAACTTTTTCAAAAAATTAAAATGATTCAAATTACATTTAAAAAAAACTTATAAAATATAAAATAAAATAAAATAAAGTTTAAAAAACCAACCATACTATAAATTAAATCACAAAAACTTTAACTTTTCTTTAAAAAAATGTAGAAATAAAACAACAACTCATGGACTATTTCTTTTATTCAAAAATAAAATCAAAACGAACGAAAGTTACATAGTGAAAAGATTAAAAAAAAAAAAAAAAAACGATAAGATGCATGTGATTAAAAACTAAAATATAGGGCCACTCTCAGAGTCATCCAAGTTCTATATGGCAATTTTTCTTAAAATATGAGAATAATAGTTTTTTGCATATATAATTACAAAATTATTATTTAGAATTTTGTACATGTACATAAGTATGTGTGTTAGCATACCAATTAAAGTGAGACCTTTATAATTTTTAAAAAATCAAGCCACCAATCATGTTTTAGTATAGTTGACGTAAAAACTAAAAGCTTCTACATCAGTTGATGTGCTTGGTGTGTAAAAAATATGACTCTTAAATAAAGTTTCTCTATTATTAAAAGTATCTTAAAATGATTAAAACTAAAACTATTAAAAAGAAATAAACCATATAAAATCATATATCTGAATAGCATCATCCTTGCATCAAATTTACTACTTGAACTCTTAACACACTTTCCAACTGATAGCCCATGTCATGTCATATTTGAGGCTGGCGAGGCCATGGTTGCACGCATGTTGGCATTATTGCTCGTGCCCTGGCCTGCCAAGCTCCACTATACAGGGATCAGTGTCTTCATTTTGTTCCCACCCACGAAAACCAAAAGCCCACTACATCATCGATCCTCATTGCCGAAACCTAAAAACTAGCCTTCCGGAGCAAGCGTTATTAGAATAAATGGTTTTCATGTTCCTTAGATAATATATTTGCTGAGCATTACCACAAGCACATGATGTATACTCTTTGTAAATACCGTAGACAATAGGTTTGTTATTGTCTACCGTTGCCCATAACAAACTTTATTCCTCATTTGATTCCTTTACAGTGTATATATATATCTGTAAAATATCACATAATGATACGGTGAGAAAATTCAAAAAATTCATTGCTCGCACTCTGTTCCATTTTT
Source organism: Carya cathayensis (assembly GCA_011037825.1). Classification (NCBI taxonomy): domain Eukaryota; kingdom Viridiplantae; phylum Streptophyta; class Magnoliopsida; order Fagales; family Juglandaceae; genus Carya; species Carya cathayensis. The sequence goes on from QGSO01000171.1 coordinate 1,745,474, forward strand.
GCTTAGTCTAACATGGTATCAAGAGCATTAGGCTAATCGTCCTCAATCTAGGGCTGCAGAAATTCCCAATCCCCCACCTCCGCCACCTCCGCCACCTCCTTCGTCTCCACCTCATCCTCACATTACCTCCTCCTTTTCTCATATTGTTAGCACAAAACTATCCTCTAAAAATTACATTCTCTGGAAATTTTAAATCTCAGCTTATCTAATAGATTAGAACCTCTTTTCCTTCGTTGATGGGTCTTCTCCCCCACCCCATGAGTATCTTCCTCACTTCTCCAATGCTCCTCCCAAAATCAATCCCGCTTTTTTCACCTGGCGCAAGACGGACAAACTTGTACTTAGCGTCCTTTTCTCCTCCCTCTTTGAATCCATACTCCATCATGTTCTCTCTTCCACTACATCCTATCAACTTTGGACCTCTCTTTCCTCTATGTTCTCTTTTCAATCCTAAGCCAAAGAGTTTCAAGTGCATTTTCAGCTCACAAATCTCTCTAGGGGTGACCAAACCATTTCAAATTATTTTGACAAGGTGCGCCAACTAGCAGACTCTCTCGCTGCAATTGGGACTTTTCCCTCAGATAAAGTATAATACCCCGTTTTTACGTGTATTTTTATTGAATGATTATTTAAATTATTATAAATAATAGTTCTCTTGTTTTAAATTTAATGTGTTATTTGTTGGGTTATTTTATGATTTTAAGTTGTGCAATTTATTTTAATATGCTTTCTTGTTATTAATTATTGTTTTTCATTTAAATCACTATTTAGCTTAAATTATTTTATTATTGTTGGGCTTTAATTATTTTATTTTATTAATATTGAGTTGTAGTGTTTTTATTTGGTTTCTATTTATTTTATTGTGCTTTTTATTTTAAAGTAGTTTATTATTGAATTTTATTATTTTATTTTATTTTATAAAGTCATTGCGTTTGAATTATTTTATTTAACTTGTTATTTTTTAAAATAGTTTTCGTTGGATCTGTTTCTGGACCTTAGATGTGAGGACTGGATCTCACTTCTTTCCTTTCCTTTTTCTTTTTCTCTTTTTCCTTTTTCTCTTCTTTTTCTTTTCTCTTTTTCTTCTTTTCTTTTTCTTCCTTATTTTCTTTCTTTTTCCTTCCTTTTTCCATGCTTCTCTCCTGCGCAATCCAGCCCCCATCCCCCTCCCTCTCCGTCCGTTTTTGTCCCACCCAACCCGCTGCCGTCAATCCACCGTGCAGTGCACTCCCCCACCGGTTGACTCCCCTTTGGCCAGTGATCACTTCCCTCCACTTTCAGGCCAACTCGTGCAGCTGTTAGCTGCCACGGTGGAGCTGGAAGTCACGGCCACTCTTCCTTCCAGCTCCACCGTGCGCAGCCCATTGTCATCGCCGTTGCTTCCATTCTCTTCCCCACCCATCAGCGACCTCACCCCTCCATTTTTAGCCTCCCAAACGCTGCTGTTAACCGCCACGAGCACCACTCAAGCTGCAAGGTTTTGTGCTTCCGGCACCGCCGTGCCTCCACCGTTGGCCACCACTTCTTCAGCACATCATCACCGGCCTCCCAGCTACCTAACCCACCCAACCCCAGCTCCGATTCATCATCAGTGAAGCTCAACCAACCCACTATCCATTTTGGGCTTTTTGGCCTTCAACTGCCGTTTGTGCCGCAACCTACGGCCAACCACCACTTCTATTAGCTTCATTAACACCCCTAAACACTACCCTAGCCTTTCCTAGTTTTCGTTTGTCCCCGTTCAAATTTGGGTATTTTGTGACCCACGGCTACAGTGCATTTTGCACTGTTACGTTGCTTTTCCTTTGCCTTTTGCAACTCATTGATCATTCAAAAAATATTTTATAACACTGTAAGTATTTTCCAAACTTCCTTTTAGATTTAAATATATTTTTGCTTTAATAATAAATTATGATTAGTTGGTTGCCGAACTGAGTCTGAGGAGTCGGGGGTCGGATAGATTTAAAGAGAGAGTTACTTATGTTTAGATGATGTTTGGTTTCGTGCCATACATTGCATAGTGCACGCATGTTCATGTTTTTGTAAAATAAAAACTGGATTTTCGGGTAATTGCATGCATGTACATGTGTTGGAAATTGAAAACTGAGTTTTCAAGTTAGAAATGATTTTTGGGTATATTTGTAGTGGTAAGCAAGGATGGTGGTAGAGTCTCGCCTGAGATTCCTACCTATGGTCCACATAGAGTAGGGATGGTGGTAAGCAGGGATGGTGGAAGAGTCCTTCCTGTGATTTCCATCTACAGACGGACTTGTAGGGATGGTGGTAAGCAGGGATGGTGGTAGAGTCTCGCCTGTGATTCCCGCCTACGGTGCACGCATAGGGATGGTGGTGAGCAGGGTTGGTGGTAGAGTCCCGCTTACGATTCCCGCCTACAGTGCTCTGATGATTTGGTTAATGGGTCATTTTCTGAAAAAATGACGAGATTAGATTTTTGGACCATTATCTGGAATAATAGCGAGGAAATATTTTGGGCCAAAATGGGATTTTGGCGTGCGTGGAAAATGTGGAGTTTTGGGACATATGCATATGGCATCATGTTCATGCATATTGTTGTGGCATGGATATATTTTTTTATCTTGAAGTTTGTTTGATTTGTTACTTACCTGCGGTATCGTCTTTGGTATCATAGATTTTGATGCAGAGGACGAGAAGGCTGACCTCGAGGAGGCAGCTTCGCTGGAGAAGTGATTAGGGATCACTCGTGGATTGTGGTTTATTTTCCTATTTTTGATTAGTATTATATTTTTAATGGTTATTTGTAATATTATCAGTACGCTTGTTTTTAAGCGAGTTTGTATTCAAACAAAATTCTGGTACTTAGTTGAAAGACTTTTTATTACCGCTACATTATTTTTATGTGCACGTGTTGCATGTACACATACTTGGCACTTGACGATGGGATGCATGATGCGTGTTGTCATCATCCCAACGCCTCAATTTCCACGTGTCCTTACGTGGGAGTTGAGGGTGTCACAAAAAAAACTCATCACCTATATTCTTAACGGTCTTGGTCCCTCGTATGAGTCTTTTATAACCTCTATTACCACTCGGTTTGACCCCATTTCCTCTCATGAACTTTACCAACTACTTCTTATACATGAAACTCGTATTGTGCATTATAATCAATCCATACTTGTCTCTATTGAACCATCAGCCCATTTCACCTCTGCTTCCGGTGACCAACATGGAAGAGGTTCTTTTCGAGGCAGACATCAAGGACGTAGTCGAGGCCGTGGCTATTCAACAAATCGTGGTAGTCGCACTTAGTCTCCTCAATATTCTGCACCACAGCCCCAATATCAATAGTATAACTCGCAGCGCCCAGTCTGTCAAGTCTGCCAAAAGACTGGCCATGTTGCTCTTCAATGCAGGCAACGATTTAATCATTCATATCAGTATGAAGCTCCCAAAGTTTTCTCAGCAAATTATACTGCTCAACACCCCTCCTCTAAATCGGTTTGGTACCCCGATTCTGCTGCTACTCATCATCTTACTCATGATTTCTCTAACTTCAACATGTCTTCTGAGCCTTATGCAGGCAGTGAGACCATTAGAGTGGGTGATGGTGCGGGCCTTCAGATAGATCATTTTGGTGACTCCTCTCTCACCTTCAATTCCTCTTCCTTTCGTCTTCAAAATTTGCTTTATGTTCCTTTTATAACAAAGAATTTTGTCTCTGTTCTTCAATTTTGCATTGATAACAATTGTTACTTTGAATTTCATGCCACACATTATCTTGTAAGGTGACACAGAAAATCCTCCTCACAATAGTCACCCGTGATGGTCTTTATACCTTCCCCACCACCAAGTCTTCACTACCTTCCCCATCTGTTCACGTTGGAGAACAAATTTCAGTTGCTCACTGGCATAGACGACTTGGGCATCCATCTCTAGCCTTGGTCTCTCACATATTACACTCAAAATGTTTGCCTTATTTTCCCACAGATTCAGTTTTCTATTGTTCAGTTTGTCCTCTTGCAAAATGTCATCAACTGCCATTTTCTCCTACATCGGAGCATTACACAAAGCCCCTAGAATTAATCTATGCTGATGTATAGGGCTTGGCCCACTATGTTTCAAAAAATGGCTATAAATACTATGTCTTGTTTGTTGACTACTATATACGCTTCACTTGGTTCTTTCCAATGAAATTAAAATCCGATGTGCATAGTTTTTTCTCCTTTTTTTAACTATTTGTTGAACGCTTGTTTAATTCCAAGTTAATTACATTACAAACCGATGGAGGTGGTGAATTCAAACCTATCACCTCCATATACAAAGAACTTGGCATTACGCATCGTTTTTCATGTTCTCACACCCATCAGCAAAATGGGTTAGTCGAACATAAACACCGTCATATCATTGAAACTGGACTTGCACTCCTAGCTCAAGCTTCTCTTCCCTTTAATTATTGGGTTGAAGCTTTTGAAATTGCGGTTTATCTAATAAATTTGCTTCCCACTCCTACTCTTAAAAATAAATCCCCTTACTCTAAAGTTTACAACTGTGAACCAGACTACAAATTTCTCAAAATTTTCGATTGTGAGTGTTGGCCCAACTTAAGGCCTTACAATTCCCATAAACTAAATTTTCGATCCATCTCTTATGTATTCCTTGGATATAGTCTAGCCCATAAAGGATACAAATGTATGGACCTCAAAACTCAAAAATGATATCTCCCATGATGTCATCTTCAATGAAAATTCCTTCCCCTTCTCTCATACAAGGCCCACGCAATCCTCTCAAAAATCGGTTCCTTCTCCAGCCCATTTACCCTTCTTCTCTTCCTCTCTTTTATTCTGACCTTTCCATTGATCAACCCAAGTCCAAGCCCATCTATCCTTGGTTCCAGCCCAACTCAACCCTCATCTCTTCCAACTAATCCCCCATCTTTACCTTTAGCAAATTCACGCCCTCCTTCTCCTTCTTCGACTATGTCATTTGCGCATCCACCTTCCTCCTCAACAAATCCGCTACCATCCTCGAGTATCTTATCTCAGCCCTGTTCTCAAATCATTACAAGAGCAAAAACCAACTCATCTCATCCTTGCCGATTTACTGATGGCACGAATACATATCCCACTAGACATTGTCTCACTGTTTCTACACAAGTTCTAGATGACCCTTCAAGCTTCTCTCAAGCCTCAAAATTTGATGAGTGGCAACAAGCCATTAAAGAAGAATATACAGCTCTTCTCCAAAATTCCACTTGGACATTGGTTCCGTTTACTCCTCACCAAAATGTTCTGGGGTGCCGATGGGTCTTCCGCACCAAAACTCATGCAGATGGTTTAAGAAAGGCCCGTTTGGTTGCAAAGGGGTATTATCAGTAACCTGGAATTGACTTCCAGGACACTTTTAGTCCAGTTGTGAAGCCATCGACAATTCGGCTTGTGTTATCAATTGCTGTTTCCAGAGGATGGCTCATGCATCAAATTGATAAACAAAATGCCTTTTTGCACGAGGTCTTAACAGATGATGTTTATATGCAACAGCCTTAAGGCTTTGTTGATACAACTCGGCCACACCATGTCTGCAAGCCTCAAAAGGCAATTTACGGTCTCAAACAAGCTCCTCGAGCTTGGTTTGCCCAGCTAAGTACTTGGTTGCTTGATTATGGTTTTGTTGCTTTTAGGGTCGATCCGTCATTATTCATATTAAATGGTTTTGATGTTCACATTTATTTGCTAGTCAACGTGGATGACATTGTCATCACGTCGTCCAAACCCTCTGCAATAAATGGTTTAATACATGATTTGGGTACTATCTTTCCTGCAAAGGATTTTGGCCGACTTGCCTATTTCCTTGGTATTGAAGTAGACTACACTCAAGATTGTATTTTGTTGTCCCAACGTAAGTATATCAAACGCCTTCTCACCTGTAGTAATATGCTTCAAGCAAAGCCCATGTCTTCTCCCATGTTTGCCTCCTTAAAACTGTCCAAATACGATACCCTTGATTTTGAAGATATCACATTATATAGGAGTATTGTAGGAGGGTTACAATACTTATCAATCACGAGACCAAACATTGCTTTTGCGGTGAACAAGGTTCGTCAATTTTTACATGCACCAAAACTTCCTCACTGGAGTGCAGTAAAAAGAATTCTAAGGTACTTGAAATCCACAATTAATCATGGACTTTTTTTTGCTTCAAAATCGAGTCTCACCCACCAAGCCTACTCTGATGCTGATTGGGTTGGTTGTCCAAATGATCGTCGCTCCTCTGGAACTTATTGTATTTTCTTGGGTCAACACTTGATATCTTGGAGCTCCAAAAGACAGTCCACCGTGGCCAAATCTTGAACAGAGGTAGAATACAAATCTGCCACCTCATCTACAGTCGAATTGATATGACTCCAAACTGTCTTGCGTGAACTTGGTATTCCCTTATCTCAAGCCCCAATTTTATGATGTGATAATCTTGGGGCCACATAACTTTCAGCAAATCCAGTTTACAATTCCATAATAAAACATATGGATATTGATTATCACTTTGTGAGGGATAGAGTTGTTGCCAATACATTAAAGGTTCTTTCATCAGTTCTCAAGATTAAATTGCAAATGTGCTTACCAAGCCTCTTGTAGCTGACAAGTTTCTTCATTTCAAATCAAGTCTCAATGTTGTTGACACACCCTTGAACTCGAGGGGGCTTATTAGAATAAATGGTTTTGATGTTCCTTAGATAATATATGTGCTGAGCATTACCACAAGCACATGATGTGCACTCTTTGTAAATACCGTAGATTGTCTACAGTTGCCCATAACAAACTTTATTCCTTATTTGATTCCTTTACAGTGTACATATATACCTATATAATATCACATAATGATATAGTGAGAAAATTCCAAAAATTCATTGCTCGCACTCTATTCCATTTTTGCTTAAAGCATTGGCAATGGACTAGTTAAATACCAATGCAAGTCCATAATTTGACTATATTTGTCAAAAAGCTCCCACATTGGACTAGCTAAACTCATGCTATCTTGAATTTGTGCTACGGTAAATTAGTTTTCCTGGTCATTGTTGGCAAGTTGCTATAGAAGGATCAAAAGACCATTTTATTATTTTCCATCTAACAAACCCTCTCTCTTTCCCTTGGATTTTTTCTTTATTCATTTGGAAACCCCATCACATATCAAAGCCCAGATTCTCAAATACTAGAAACATCATAGATTAACTTCAAAAAAAAAAATAGAAACATCACATATAGAGCTTGGAAAGAAGTTGGTGACCATAAAAATCGAAGAAAACCATAAAAAAAAAAAAAGACAAAACAACTCAAAACTGAGAAAATAAAGAAAAAAAAATCGGGGATTTTCTGACAAAAAAAAAAAATACCAGCACTGCAAGAGGTAGGAGGGTTTTTCATCTGGAGTTCCTTGAGCTCTTTTAAGATCTACTTCGAAGTCATGGATGATGCTCGTAAATCGCCTCCGATCAAAAAGTTAGCTTAAAGAGAGAGAAAAGATATCACCTGCAAAATATATTTATTGTTTGGTGAATGATTAGCAAAGTATATTTATTGAATAATTAAATCCAGGGAAAAAATATTATATTTATAATAATTTATAGTTAAATAGTTAAATAATAATTTATTTAATAAAGTTATATGAAGTGTATTTATAAAATATATCAAAAACAATTTATGTATATATTTAAATATATAATATTTTATTATTATTTAAACTTTAAAATGATTAGTCTAATATAGATTTATCTAACTAAAACTTGATACAACTAAAAGAAGAAATTCTAACTAAACTTTAGATTTGAAAATGGGCAATGCTCTTACTCTAACAAGCGTGCGTGCACGAGAAATATGGAATCAGGGGCGGAGATCGAGACAGTGGGCCTTAGCGTACTTACACGAGAAGAAAGGTAAGATCGAAAAGGCTTTGGAATGCCTTAATTAATTTGAGGCTGTGTCATTGCCAAAAGTGCCAACGTTAATTTTTGAGGTAACTGTGAAGTCATTGAACGTCCCAAAAACTTAAGTGATGGAGTCGTGAGTATGAATATTAGACTTTTCCATTATATGCATAACAAACTTGGAAAAGATAGGAGATTGACTTAGAAATTTAGAAACTAAAAAAGTCGCAATCGAATACCATTCCAAGGGGTGGCCATCAAGAGGCCTTTAATTCCAGAGTGGTGGCCGCAGCCTCCACTCTTTTTCTTTTTTTTTTCAAATTAAAAATAAATATAATGATACTTTGATATTTAAATAAAAAAAACATTTTATGATATTTTTATCAATTTTTTTTATTTTAAGATTTGAAAAAAAATTATATTTTTTCTTAAATAAGATCCAGTTATAGGTAACCAATTACATAACCGGATCTGTAATCAGATTCGGTTTATTTTGCCTGCGCACCCGAATTCAATTCAGGCAGATAACTGCCCAGATTCTCGAGTTCTGGATAAGACCGAAAAAAGAAATGGGGCCAGGTTGCACACCCCATCTATATATATTTCTATGCTATTATAATTTTTAACTTCTAACAATTAACAACTTATATTACTTCATTAAATGTGGTTACTATAAATTTCCATTGTTATAAACTTATCGAAAATTCTATGTGTAATCACTTTTGTATAATCTTTTACACACTCCACTAATATGATTGGTTGTATTATTTTCTTTTAATATAAAATAACTATTTTGGTCAATCACATCACTGGAGTACATAAAAATGACTGTATTTATCATAACTCTTAAAAAAAAATCATTTTATGATATATTTATAGATTCTTTTTTATTTTGAGATTTGAAAAAAAAAATTATTTTGTATTTTTTCTTAAATAAGATCAAGTTATGGATAACCAGTTATATAACCGGATCTGTAACTGGGTCCAGTTTATCTTACCCGTGTACCCAGGTTCAATCCGGGCAGATAACCACCCAGATTCCCGAGTTCTGGACGAGGCAAGGAAAAAAATCCAGCCCAATTGCATACCCCCATCTATATATATTTCTATGCTATTATAGTTTTTAACTTCTATCGTTAAACAACATATATAGCTTCATTAAATGTGGTTACTATTAATTTCCATCGTTATAAACTTATCAAAAATTTTATGTACAGTCAATTTTACATAATGTTTTACGTACTCCATTAATATGATTAGTTACATTACTTCTTTTTAATATAAAATAACTGTTTTGGTTAATCACATTAGTAGAGTGTACAAATAGTACACAGAAATGACTGTATCTAGCAGAACTCTTATTTGAAAAGTGGGGCAAGAAAATTATGTATTTGAGTTCTACTATATACAATCATTTTTATGTATTCTTTATGCACTCCACTGATATGATTGGTCAAAATAATTATTTTATATTAAAAATAAGTAATGCAATCAATCATATTAGTAGAATATAAAAAAAGTACACAAAAATGACTACATATAGAATTTTTGTTCAAATAATAGTTCACCTTAAAAAATTAAAGATATGGATTATTGGTTAAAAAAATCAGTGGGTACTGATAAGTACCGCATCATGTTCAGTTTTTAAATTTCTAACTCAATCATTTTTTGTATTTCGTTATTGACTTATAATCTTTTAAAAGATAGGACTTAGGAGACTAACTTGATAAAGAGAGGTATAATTATAATACACTTGGAAAATATAGGAGATTGACTTGGAAATTTAGAAACTGAAAAAGACGCGATAGTCATCAGTACACACCGTATACCATTCCAAGGTGGTGGCCATCAAGAGGCCTTTAATTCCAGATTGGTGGCCACGGCCTCCACTTTTTATTTTAGTTTTTTTTTTTAAATTTTAAAATTAAAAATAAATATAATGATACTTTGATATTTAAAAAATTCATTTTATGATATTTTTATCGATTCTTTTTGTTTTGATATTTGAAAAAAAAAATTATTTTGTATTTTATCTTAAATAAGATCCATTTATGGATAACCGGTTATATAATCAGACCTATGACCGGATCCTGTTTATCTTACCTGTACACGCGGATTCAATCCTGGTAGATAACTGCAAGAATTCCTAAGTTCCAAATGGAACTGAAAAAAAATCTGACCTGTTACCAAACCCCAATTTATATATATTTCTATGCTATTATAGTTTTTAACTTCTAACAATTAACAACTTATATAGCTTCATTAAATGTGATTACTATTAATTTACATCGTTATAAACTTATTAAAAATTCTATATGCAGTCATTTTTACACACTCCATTGATGTAATTGACTGTGTATTAAAAGAAATTAATGCAGCTTATCATATCAGTGGAATATACAAAAAATATACAAAAGTGATTATATATAACAAAATTCTTTTTTAAATATCAAAGTATCATTATATTTATTTTTAATTTTAAAAAAAAAAAACTAAAATAAAAAGTGGAGGCCGTGGCCACCACTCTGGAATTAAAGGCCTCTTGATGGCGACCACCTTGGAATGGTATACAGTGTGTACTGATGACTATCGCGTCTTTTTCAGTTTCTAAATTTCCAAGCCAATCCCCTATATTTTCCAAGTTTATCATAAATATACCTCTCTTTATCAGTTAGTCTCCTATCTTTTAAAAGATTATAAGTCGATAACGAAATACAAAAAATTTAAAAAAGAGAAGATTGAGTTAGAAATTTAAAAACTGAAAATGATGGAAATTTAAAAACTGAAAATGATGCGGTACTTATTAGTACCCGCCGAATTTTTTAACCAATAATCCACATCTTTAATTTTTAAGGTGGACTATTATTTGAACAAAAATTTTATGTGTAGTCACTTTTACGTATTCTTTTTGCACTCCACTAATATAAATTGTTGCATTACTTCTTTTTAATATAAAATAACTGCTTTGGCTAATCATATCAATTGAGTGCACAAAGAGTAAACAAAAATGATTGTATATGGTAGAACTCAGACAAATACTTTTCTTGCCTCACTTTTCAAATAAGAGTTCTGCTAGATACAATCATTTTTGTATATTTTTTGTACACTTCATTTATGTGATTGACCAAAATAGTTATTTTATATTAAAAAAAGTAATGTAGCCAATCATATTAGTGGAGTGTGCAAAAGACTACGTAAAAATGACTATACATAGAATTTTTGATTAGTTTAATACGATAGAAATTAATAGTAACCACATTTAATGAAGCTATATAAGTTGTTATCCTTTAGAAGTTAAAAACTATAATAGCATAGAAATATGTATAGATGGGGGGGTGTGCAATCGGGTTAGATTTTTTTTCTTGCCTTGTCCATAACTCGGGAATCCAGAAAGTTATCCACCCGGATTGAACTCAAGTGCGCGGATATGATAAACCGGATCTGGTTATATAACTAGTTATCCATAACTGGATCTTATTTAAGAAAAAATACAAAATAATTTTTTTTTTCAAATCTCAAAAGACTAAAAGGAATAAAAATGAAATGACTAAAAGGACTGAATGAATGAAATGAAATAAATGTTTTAATATATGAAACTATGTAACGACCATAAGTGAATGAATTATGGTATCAAAGGACATGACAGATTACAATGTCTGGTAAGTAATATTGGTAGTGCACCTAGTGCTACCCCTTAACTAAAAGGGATTCCCAACTTGTGGCCATGGGCTGAATTTAGGTCCAAAAGACCGCTAACTCCAATACACGGAGTGTAACAATTTGTACCGATCAGGGAAAAAGTGAAAAGAATGAATGAATGCATATATATTTTAGTTTTCTTATAAATGAATGTACAGGGTGTGGAAACATTTAATGAGAAAGAAAAACATTTTTAAAGAAAAACCTCACCTTGTACTACTTTCTAATGAAATGAATGCTTATGTAAAGTATGTTGATGAATACGAATGCATGACTGAAAATCTATGTCAATATATTTTGACTGTATGAAGTAATGCTTACTGAGTATTCAACTCACTTTATGTATGTTTAGGAAGAAGTGAGGAAAAAGCGTTAAGACAAACATAGCCCTATGGGAGAGTGACTAAAGTCTAAGTGGGTTTTTATATAACATATGAAAGGGTAATTTTGTAAAATAACTTTTATTTTAATTTTAATTTTCTGCTACAAACTCTTTTTTATTTTTAATAATAAAACATTATTCATTCGTTCATAAACGAAGGTTACAATTCTGTCATGAGAAATACAAGCCAACTACTAACTTTTCGAGCTCCTCAGTATACAAATTTTTTGTAACTTTCTTTGTCTTATGAGGTGCTGTGATAACCTCTCCAGACAAATTATTTGAGAGACAGTACTCTATCTTATAACACCGTCTAATACAACAACAAATGTCACACTCCCATAGAGTGGAGAACATACTTTAAAGACCCTGGTCCTAGAGACAATGCTTTTCATTTTATGATATTTTTGTATTTCTTTCCTAATACAACCTACAGCAAAGAAAAAAAAAATAGAAAACATAAATATATGGAAAAATACATGAAAAACAGACAAACAAAGCACAAAACAGAGACCGACGTGGAGCTTGAGGGACAATGATGTATAGAGCTCACAACTTCTTCACCAAGAGATGTACTCCATTTTTAGGTTCTATGATGATCCTAATAGCAGGTGCATGGCGGTACTTTGGGGAGGGGGAGAACGAGAAGTTGGAGAGAAGTAGTGCTATCACTATCTTGAGTTCGGCCATGGCCAAGTGTTGTCCAGCACACACGCGGGGCCCAAATCCAAATGGCATGTACAAGTGCGGATGACTACAAGCACCCTTAATTCCATTTTCAAATCTAGCTGGGTTGAACTTTAAGGCATCCGATCCCCATATTTCTGGATCAGTATGCGATATCATCGGCACTGTCCAAATGTTGACACCCTTGGGGATATTAATGTTCCCCAACTTCATGTCATTCAAGGCCTCCCTAGGCACCACGGGGGCAGGTGGATAAAGACGTAACGATTCATGTATCACCATCGTTAGCTGCATATCCAAATTGAATTGTGTATTCAGAAATGCATTCTCTATTCGTTGTGCTAATGGATTCAGATACGGTTTGCACACAGAGTAATTATTAATTAGTAATCTCAAAATACATATGCATAGGATGTTATATTACTTCAAATTTATATGATTACCTGTTTCATCTTACGAAGCATAGCAGCATCGAGTGTACTACCTTGGCAGATGTCGAGAACCTCAGCACGGACACGGTCTTGCCATTCTTGATTTGAAGCTAAGAGCATGAGGCACCATGTGGCAGAAGCTGCAGTGCTCTCGTACCCAGCCATGTATATGTTCTTGCAGTTGTCAACAATGAAACTTTCGGTAGCCTCCTGGCTTAGGTCACTGTTCTTAGCTCCCTCGAGAACCATATGCAGGAAATCCTTCTCATGATCAGAGGCTTTTTGTCTCTCCTTTACTACCTCTAGTATCAAATTACGGACTTCCTTTTGTAACCTCCATCCTTCCCTATTGCTTCTCGTAGGAAGGTACCTGTAACATGTAAAGTGGATATGTCAAGCTATTGCTTTAAATGGTTTTGTAAGGAATGATATAATTTTAGAAATATCATCATTTTACCTTAAGCCAGGTATCCCAATGGACAAACCCATCATGGACATGACCCCCATTAGAGCTCTTAGTTTTAGGAAAATCTTTTCCCCTTGCACATAGTTGCTGCCAAAACAGGCCCTTGCGATCACATCACCAGAGAAACTTCTCATGTAATCGTCGATGTGTATGTCTGCAATTCCACCCTCACTCTCAATCCTACTCCTCCATGAGTTTAGCAGTGGTGTGGTCGACTCGATAATTAAGTTTATCATTCCCTGCATGGGTTTAAGATCAAAATCTACTTGTGTGTATGTGAATTAAAATTTGTGAGATTTACAAAAAAATATTATAAAAATAAGTTTACAAACTGACATAATTTTACCTATATGTCAAATTTATTTTATAAGAAAAAATTATTCTCAAATTTAATTTTTTGTATTAAGTCATGTTAGTTTATAAACTTATTTTTATAAAATCTTTTTTTGTAGATTAAGTACTTTCTTGTATCAATTACCTACTAATTCGGGAGGCAACCAATATTTATATTTAATGTTTGCTAAAATATACCTTGACCTTCTCCATGTAAAACTCAGGAGCAAGGATTTTGCTCTGCCTGGCCCATATAGCCCCATTGGAAGTGATAATGCCCTGACCAAGCAAAGGACCAAGCTCCTCTTGTTGTTCCGATGGTTTCCCAAAGTCCAAGGATGTGCATGTGGTTATCTCTCTCAAAATGCCAGGTTCGTTTACGAATATTTTTGGTGTGATACCCAGAGAAAACACAAATAAATCACCTGTTTAAACATAAAACATTCAGCAAATAAAAGAGTTTATAACTTCTGCATGTTTGGCAACCATCAATCTTCTTTCATAACAAGAGATTGAACTGAGAATTTGAGATAAATATATAGGATATAAGTGCAAGATGATGGGAGACACACCATATTGTTTCCTCCATTGCTCAAAGAATGGAAAGATGAGAGCAGCACAGTTATGGGAGACGGGGATTTCTCCGACGGGAGCCGTAACTGAGGTGGATAGGGCCTTCTTTATCTCCCAAATATTTCCAAGTAGCAAAGTCGAAGGTGGTCCGGTGATGCCTTGCTTTCTCAGTGCAGATCGAAGCCTGTCAGGCTTCACCACAAGCGCTTTATACAGGCGTACAAACAGTCCGGCGAAACCAAGAATTGCAACGGCAATGAATATCTTTGCTGCATCAAACTTGAACTGATCCTCCATGGCCCTAGTCTTCTTTGTCTTTCACCTTTCACGTACGTGGAAATGAGCTTGGTTGGCTTGGTTTGTTTCCCCATACATACGTACATATATAATGAGTTTGGCTAGACAATTTGGTCAAACCTGAACTCTTCAATGATCCTTGAATTAATATTGGATTAAATTTTGGATTAATTTATCTGATCGATTCTTTGAATTAAGAGGAAATAAAAAATAAAAAAATAAAACATTGAATAGTAAATACATCTGATGGTCCATATAGAGAAGATAGACATATTATATAGATAGTTTTGAATATTAATGTTGGTGCATCTACGTCGTCCATCAGTAATTCTGCACGGATAATATATTAAATGCAATAATATCTGTTCTTTCTCTGTAGAGAAACTGATCGACCATTGAATTCAATGCAAATAGGAACATGTCTAGTATTCTACTTGACCTGCCAATACACATAATTTTCTTGCCCCGCTTTTCAAATAATGGCCCACCGTAAAAAATTAAAGATGTGGATTATTAGTTGAAAATTTCGGCGGTTACCGATGTCTGCAGCATCTTTTTCAGTTTTTAAATTTCTAAGGCAATCTTTTCTTTTTTTTCAAGTTTTTTTGTATTTCGTTATTGACTTATAAATTTTTTTTAGAAAGAGGAGAGTAGTGATTTCGAAAAGAGAAAATCTGATTATATTTACAATAAAGTTGGAAAAGTCACGATAGTCAGCACCCACCAAATGCCATTCCAAGGTGGTGGCTATCAAGAGGCCTTTAATTTCAAGCCTCCACCTTTTTTTTTGTTTTTTTATAATTTTAAAATTAAAAATAAATATAATAACACTTCGATATTTAAAAAAATAATTTTATGGATTCTTTTTTGTTTTGAGATTTAAAAATGAATTATTTTATATTTTTTCTTAAATAAGATCCAGTTATGGATAACCGATTACGTAACCTGATCCGGTTTATGTTACCCGCCTACGTTCAATCCGGGCGGATAACCGCCTGGATTCCCAATTCTGAATCAAAAAAAGAAAAAATTCAAGTCCAGTTGCACAACTCCATCTACATATAATATTTCTATGCTATTATAGTTTTCAACTTCTAACTATTAACAACTTATATAGTTTCATTAAATGTGGTTATTATTAATTTTCATAGTTATAAATTTATCAAAAATTTTATATGCAATCACTTTTACGTAATTTTTTACGCACTTCACTGATATAATTAGTTACATATTAAAAAAAAATTAACGCAGTCAATCACATTAATAAAATGTATAATGAATATATAAAAATAATTATATGCAGCAAAACTTCTTATTATACATACTATTGTGTCCTTGGAAGTCTTGGACAGTGTCTGTCTCTTTTTCTTTGCTATTCATATAATTAAGTGAAGTAATGCTAGATATAAGTAGCCTTAGTTGTACCTAATGTAAGTAAGATGGGTGCATGGCGGCCTCGTAGAAAATCCTTATAGTGTTGCACCCCTCACTTAAATACGATATAAAAAAGTCTCAAAACATCCATTCCATGACTAAACCGCGATAGACAATGAATAGGACGTACGAACCTTCACCAATCAAAGGCTCAAAATTTTTTTGATAGAAAAGCCTCAATGTTAGGCTCTATATATAATGTCAAAAAGTCAAACAGATTATGATAGATTGTATTGTACTTTCAACAGTCAATAGTATTATATGTTCAACAGTCAATAATGTACAACAAATCAGGGCCGGATTAAATCATTCCCATGATTAGGCCTAGTTTGTTTTTATAAAATTGTTCAAGTCATCTTATTTCGTTTCATTTAATTATTACAATTTTTTTAAAGTTTCACATAAAATAAAATAAATAATTTAACTTAATTTTTTAAATTTTAAAATAAAAATAATATTAAAAAAATATATTTTAATAATATTTTTTTTAATTTTTAACTTTTATCTCCACTTATTATCTCATTTGCCAATATTAATTCTTGAAAACTTATCTGTTGCCTAATAAAAAAGAGCCATAACTTATGGGGTCTGATGATTTGACGGATCGGAGCATATGTGGGCGTGGCATGATCTATATATGGGATGACGTATGGTGTACCGTGTACGTATCAACTTGCGCCTTCCAGCACAATGGGAGAGAGCGGATGGTGAGCCAATATGAGCTTGTCATGCAAATAAAGGAGAAATTTTGGACCCTGATTAGAAGTTTGGTAAGCACGTTTGCATATTGTCCTTGTCAGAAATGAATCGAGCATGGTGCAATTGCCGATTATGGTAATTTGACCATTCGCCCTTTGAAACAAGAAGAATGATCTTTTACATTATGCTTTAATTGAATTTGGAAAGGTAGAATCTGCCTCAAGAGCTACACATTCACCAACAAAATGAAAACCGATGCTTGATAATATCATCACATCGTAATGTTGGTGGTTGTGAGAGAAGAATTCAAGGTTCTTGTAGAAGTTCTTATAACCATATAAAACTTGTTGTGGAATTTTCTAGAGCCTATATATATATATATTCAGTTTTGGTGTTTGAACGAGCAATATTTCATTGTTTTTGAAGTTCTAAGGGATGAGATTATTTTCAAAATAAATAAGATATCCACAAATATTACAATGATGATCATGATGAATTCACTTTGCCGTATGAGCATCAAAGAAAGCTTGTAGATGGGATGATGAATTGCGAGTAATTAGAAGCATGAGAGGAAGTGAATTTCAGATAGTCTCAAGGATTGGCTTAATGGGAATCTAATGATGATTACTAGTACTAGGACGCTACATGCGGGTCTAAAACAAAAATCCAAAGGACAATCCTTAATCAAAAGTCCAACCTAAAGATGATACAAGAGATCATGAATATCCAAACTTGCAAAGGTGTTTCATTTTCTTTGCACGGCCACGGCCATTATTACAGAATTTTGCCAGCATCAAATAATCCAACATTCTTCTTTTTAATAGCTATATTTATTTTCTGGAAATTTATACAATTTTTAACAATCTTTCAGTCTTTCAGAGAATAATTGGTTTGGCTAATAGAGATAGTAAACAAGAATTTGGATTGAGATGATCCATCTTTATGTACTGGCCCTGCATCAAAAACTCCTATACTGGACAAATGAAATCTTTATGAATGGCGAAATTATTGAAGTTTCTCTAATTGGAGATTTTTTGGCTACTTAATCTATGTGGATCCACATATTGGATTCGATGTGTTTGGAAAACTTTCAAAACTGAAAGAGCTGTAAGTTTTGCTAACATGGAACAATTCTTTTCCACCTTTCGTCTGTTTTAAATGGATGTGTATTGCATTATCTTGTTTATAGCCATTAGAGGAAAACTTTCAAAGCTGAAAGAGTTGTAAGTGTTGCTAACATGATTCAATTTGTCTAACTTTTTCACCTTTATCTGTTTTTAAAAGGATATTGCTTTCTCTTGTTTGCAGGCATTAGGTGAAAATATTTGGAATTGTATTTGGCATGGAGCCAGTGCTGGTGAGGGGAAAAAGAATTTGGGATTATATTTTGCTTTTGCCTTTGAGCTTGGGTTTGGTTGTAATTCCCCTTTGATAAGCAAAGCTTATCATACAAACCAATACCATTGTTTTTTTTTTTTTACCTAGTTGTAAGGAATTGTAGACACTTAGACAAGGACATTTAAGATTTATGTTGTTCTGCAGATTTATTGTAAGGAATATTTCAGTCTCAAAACATCCATTCCATGATTATACCGTGATAAACAATGAATAGGACGTACGAACCTTCACCATTAATATTCAAAGACTTCAAAGTTAGGCTCTATATAATATCATGTCAAAAAGTAAAACAGATTATGATAGATCGATTGTATTATATGTTCAACAGTCAATAGTATTATATGTTCAACAGTCAATAGTATTATATATTCAACAGTCAATAATATTATACGTTCAACAATCACTGATGTATAAAACTTCTCAATCAATTATTACAACTTTTCTAAATTTTTACACAAATAAAATAAACAATTCAATTTAATTTTTCAAACTCTAAAACAAAAGTAATATTAAAAAAATTTATTCTAATAATATTTTATTCAATTTTTAAATTTCATCTCAACTCATTGATGATCTCATCTCATCTCTGAATATTAATTTGGGAAAACTTGTCTTTTACGTAATAAAAAAGAGCCAAAAGTTATGGGGGCTGCCGATTTGATCTTTGGGATGACATGATTGGTGTATGTGGGCGTGGCATGGCATGATCTTTGGGATGACATGATCTTTGGGATGACAAATATTGGTGTATGTATCAACTTGCCCCTTCAAGCACAATGGGAGAGAGAGCGGATGGTGAACCAATGAGCTTGTCATCATTCATGCACGTGAAGGAGAAATTTTGGACCCTGATTAGAGGTTTGGTAAGCACATAATTTGCATTTTGGTCCTTGTCAGAAATGAATCGAGCATGATGCAATTGCCGATTATGGTTTGATCATTCGCCCTTTGAAACAAGA
Source organism: Carya cathayensis (assembly GCA_011037825.1). Lineage (NCBI taxonomy): Eukaryota > Viridiplantae > Streptophyta > Magnoliopsida > Fagales > Juglandaceae > Carya > Carya cathayensis. Next base: position 1,764,726 of record QGSO01000171.1, read on the forward strand.
AGAATGATCTCTTTACATTATGCTTTAATAGAAGGAATTTGGAAAGGTAGAATCTGCCCCAAGAGCCACAGTGCTACACATTCACCAACAAAATGAAAACCGATGTTTGATAATATTCTTGTACCGAATAAGAGATAGGTGACACCAATATCCTCACATCATAGTGTTGGTGGTTGTGAGAGAAGAATACAAGGTTCTTGGAGGCGAGCTCTTCCATTAGGCAACTTAGGCAATTGCCTAAGCTCCCTAGTGGAAGAAGGCCCCAAAAAAAATTCGAAGTAAAATTAATTAAAAAGAAAAGAAGACCTAATTAAAAAATAATAATAATAACTCAATGAGAAAATATCAAAAGTATCGAATAGATATTATGTCATTACTAGTTTTAAAAGTATCTCCACTTAATAATTATCTCTCATACTCTCTTTGTAAAAATACACTTCTTCTTTGTCATTATTAGTTTAATATATAATGTAAAAATTATAAATAACAAAATCCAATTTTTGAGTGTTCATAAAATATTTTTGTATTATCCTTTGAAGAGGCAAGGGTCAAAATTTTCCCAAATGCGTAGATTGTTTATAGAACTTTATCGAAAATAATACTTATAATTACTTCTAAAACCCGGTTTAGATTTGAAAAGTATTTCATCTCACCTTATCCCATCATTATAATTTTTCTAAATTTTCGCACAAAATATAATAAACAATTCAAAATTTTCAAATCTCAATCCAACTTTTTTAAATTTCAAAACAATAATAATATTATAAAATAATATTCTAACAATATTTTATTCAATTTTAGTTTTTCATCTAGAACCATTTCATCTCAACTAGGGCTGTAAATGAACCAGTCTGTTCGATAGCCCGCTCGGTACTCACTCGGTTAAACTCGAATCGAACTCGACTCGTAAAAAAAAAAAAAACTCGTTCGTGAAAGCAGATACCCGCTCGATTTGTAAATGACACATACCTGATAAAACTCGACTCGACTCGACTCGACTAAGGCTCGTTTAGGCTCGCTCGTTTATGCTCGAGTCGACTCGTTAGCTCGACTCGATTAAAACTCATTCATATATTGATAAATATATACATACACCTATGCATGTATATATGTATTAGCTAATAATATAAGAATACTACTTTTATAATTAAATATATAATATGTATTCTAATTGCTTATATTTATATAGTGAATATACTTCATAGGTATATTTTATAATTTGTATAATAATTAGTCGATAAAATTTAATAATTTCATATACTAGTATGTGGGAACTATATATGAAATAGATATATGCTATCATATTAAGTGTATGTATTAATAATATATGTAGGCATATAATATATTGTTATTTTGGATAAATATTAACTAGTTAAATATTAATTATTTATAAATTTTTTAAAATTTTATAATTTAATAGAGGTTCTACTTGTTAGTTGTATTAATTCAATATTAGTTTTTTTTATTTATTTAATTTATTAATTATTAAATCTTATTCAAAAAAAAAAAACAATTCAAGTTCGAGCTCGACTCAACTCAAATTCGTTTGTGGGACGAGTTCGAGCTCGAGTTGAGATTTTAACTTATCGAGTTGAGCTCGAACAAAGATTTAACAAAAATCTGGAGCTCGGGCTCGGGCTCGGGCTCGAGCTCGGCTCGGCTCGATTACAGCCCTAATCTCAACTCTGAATCCAAACCAACCCTAAGAGTCTAAAACACGTATTGTGAAATTAAATTAGATCAAATTCTCTCTAAACCGATAATTTTCTAACAAACATTAAATCGATCATTAGTTGAAAATGTGATATAAAATTCTAATCAATAATTTACTTTGTAAAAGGATGGGAATTATTTTTAAATAAAAAAAGTAATGTAAAAATTAAATTTAAAATTATTTTATTTTATTTTTTTAAAATGAAAAAAGCCTCGCTCATAATTTCCGCTTTAGGCCCTACACACTACAAGAAAAATAAATTTGGTTGCTAATATCCTTTTCGTTGCTATTAATTGGTCGCAATAGTCCGTTTTTCTTGTAGTGACAACATATTGAGCCGGCCGGCTTGTTGTAGAAGTCCTTAGAACCATGATATAAACTTGTCTGTGGAATTTTCTAGAGCCTATATTAGTTTTGGTATTTGAACGATCAATATTTCATTGTTTGTGAAGTTCTAAGAGATGAGATTATTTTCAAAATAAATAAGATATCCATAAATATTACAATGATGATCATGAATTCACTTTGCCGAATGAGCATCAAAGAAAGCTTGTAGATGGGATGATGAATTGCGAGTAATTAGAAGCCCATGAGAGGAAGTGAATTTGAGATAGTCTGAAGGATTGGCTTAATGGGAATCTAATTATGATTACTAGTAGGACGCTACATGCGGGTCTAAAACAAAAATCAAAGGACAATCCTTAATCAAAAATCCAACCTAAAGATGATGCAAGAGATCATCAATAACAATCTGCGAAAAGCCGGTGACAAAAATGTTGTTGACATAAATCTGTTGGTATTCTAAGGATGAAAAGGCCGAAATCATCAGCTTTTGATCAGGCCTAGAAGCCAAATTCAAAGAGATCGATCACAACTTAGTCATATACATGGGCCATGGCTAGGGCTGTAAAATAAACAGGCTATTCGACAGGTAGCTCGAGTTCGGCTCGATTAAACTCGAAATCGGATCGAATCGAATATTAAATGAGTCGTTCGTAAATACAGAAATAGACTCGATTATTAAACGATACAAACTCGTATAAAACTCGATCGACTAGATTAATGTTCGTGAACAGACTCGTATGAAGCTCGACTCGACTCGTGAACTCGACTCGTATATATTTATACATATATAGTAAAATATATATAATAATTAATAACCAATAATTATATATGTTATATGTATTATTAATTATGTATATAAAATTATAATGACTAATAGTTATAGACTTTCTTCTACATATACTATAAGTCTATATATTTAATTTATAATATTAATATTACATGCTTGATATATTTATCTTATTCTTATCAAATAGGGAATTGTCATATAAGAAGTTACGCTTATAGGCTAATAAGGCTCTAGGCTATAGGCTATAAACTATAATCATAACTTATTAATTAATTTAATTTATAACTTATCACTCATAATTATATCATTCTATGAAGTACTATTGAAGGCTTTATAATATTTTATTAATCTATCATGAATAATTATTAAATACTTATAAGCTATGATTCTTAGATTATATCATTATATATTCTATGAATTTTCATTGTACTCATGATTCTATCATTCTATAAAGTATTATTAATAACTTATCACTAGTTATTAATTTTATTACTTTAGATATGATTAATCAATAATCACTAAACTCATAATAATGTATTCAGTATTCATAAATCATAAGATTATATAAACTATAGTAATATAGTTTAGTGTTAAATATGTCTTTTTTTACAACACTACTTGCTAGTTTTAAAATGATTTTTATAATACAATTAACATGTATTATATAGTATAATATTTTCTAAAATAGATATTCGTTTTGGTTAATATACGATATTAGTATATGGTATTATTATGTTATACTAATTAATATAACTATAAATTTATATTATGAGTACCAATTTAGACAATGTTGACTAAAATATAATGTTAGACAGTTTTATAGTATAATTAAATATTATAAATAAATATAGTTTTTTTTACAACTCTATAGTCTACAGTAAGTACTTGCTAATTTTAAAAATTATAGTATAAAAAAATTAACATGTATTATAATTTATTATGTATAGAATATAGTATTTTTTTTAAATAGAATAATATTTAAATTAACATAGTATATATGTTATTTATTGTATAATAGTATTAAAGTAAGATTAATGTTTTGCCGTTGGATCTTTTCTTACTTTTACGTGGGCCTTGGGAGCCGTTGGATATTTTGGCTTTTACCCTAGGGTTACAACTTACAAGAATTACCCTGTGCCGTTTCACTCTTTACTTTATTACTCGATTGGCAATTGCCCTTCAGGCTTGCCGTGCCGCTTCACTTTCTCTCAGTCTCTCAATCTTACGATTCTTACCATCGAGAAACCCTAGCTTCTTATCCATTCTTTTTATCTGTTATGCTTACACGGTTACACCGATTACTAGTTACCTCCTATAATCTATGAATCTATGATATCTATCGTTCGATTCGAAAGGAATCGACTTGTCTGGTTCTTATGCTTCATTTGTTCTCGACTCTCGAGTGAAAACAGGCCGTTGCTTCTACGAGAAACCCTAACAGATGCATGCATTTATGACTCCCAACCACTTTTTCCCTGATTTTGTGGTCTGTGTTTCTCTGGTTCGTCAATTCGTCCATCTACGAGTCGATTTCCCAACTTATTTAATTGGGAATGTTGGCAGATTCGATAGATCTTTGATTCTTATCTAGTTATAGTTTTTACCAACTATTTTCAATGCCCATTTCTGGTTCGATCCTAACTCTTTTTTATATTGTGATTTGTGGTATTTTGATGTTGTAGATCTAGATGAAATCATCTAAGTACACTGTCATTCATGAATCGTGACCACTCTGACTCACAGTGACATGTTAATGCAGGTTTCTGTGAGACACTAACAGTCTCACACTGTGTCTGTCTCATGCCTATCACTTTGATTATTAAGTTTATGTTTTATTTAAAATTTTTTATTTTGTAATAGTTGAATATGCCCTGTTAGAAGTTTTATACTTACACCTTAGGCCGTTAAGTGTTAACTTCATGTTTTGGTTATTTTGGTATTACTTACAATTTTTCAATGAAGTGTTCTAGCTTGAGCTTTTATATCTGAGCTTGCCTACTCATCTTGCCTGCTGAGTTGTGCTTGAAGAAAAATTTCTTGTGATTGATGTGAGTTCTCTCAGCCTCTAAAGTTAATTGCTATTTAACTTTCCTTTATGTTCTTGCTTGAACTATTTAGTGATGCTTTATTGTTCATGTTTAGGTTAATTGCTTTATTTAGTTCTCTCAGCCTCTCAAGTTAATTGCTTTAATCATGTCAGAACTATGTTCTGATTTGAAGCACTTTAATATGCTTGAAATGAATCCGTTTTGCTTAATATTTAAATGTTTATACATAGTTCTTGGGTCAACTATTTAATACATAGTTCTTTAACATGTCTTGCTTGATTAATCTCTTCCAATCTGTTTTGGTTTATGTTCTGATTTGAAGCACTTTAATATGCTTGAAATGAATCTGTTTTGCTTAATATTTAAATGTTTATACATAGTTCTTGGGTCAACTATTTAATACATAGTTCTTTAACATGTCTTGCTTGATTAATCTCTTCTAATCTGTTTTGGTTTATGTTCTGATTTCAAGCACTTTAATATACTTGAAATGAATCTGTTTTGCTTGAATCTGTTTTTTTTTTTTTATCCAATATGTTCTATGTTTATGTTGTATTTAATGGTGCCTTGCTTCTGGAGGCACATCGAGCCACTAAGGCAAGATTGTATACTAAAACTGTTCAAGTCAAATTAGTTTGACTTTAACATCTGTTTTAGTTGATAGTAATCAACTAAAACAGCCTTGTCTTTTGGAGGCACATTGAGCCATCAAGGTAAGGCTGTATAACAAAACTGTTGGAGTGAAATTGTTTTGACTTTAACATCTTTTAGTATCCTTGCTTTCTGGAGGCACCTTGAGCCACCAAGACAAGGTTGTTTTGAATTTTGGTCAGTGTTTAACCCCAAAAAGAAAGAGGACTTCTGATGTATGGAAGGATTTTGTCGAAATTGATAGAGATGGGGTTAAACAGCCTCAATGTAAGTGGTGTAAAACGTTATTTAAAGCTTCTCGATCAAGTTCTACGACTACATTACGTAGGCACTTGCTGACCTGTTTGCCATACATGGGGTCTAAGAAAAAACAAAAAGTCTTAACAGTTGAGTCTAAGGAGGCAAATGGTGGCTTCACTGTCTCAAACTTTACCTATGATCGTAGTAGGGTCCGAGAGCTTGCCTCTCATATGATACTTTACCATGAATATCCATTCTCTTTAATGGAACATGTGGTATTTAATAAATTCATGAGTGCAAACACTCCATATTGAGAAAAAATGTCTCGGGCTGCTGCAAAGAAAGAATGCATGAGAACTTATGAGAATGAAAAGTTGAAGTTAAGGGCTTTGCTTAAACATGTGAATAAAGTTCATATCACAACTGACATGTGGACTTCTTGTCAAAAACTTTCATATATGGTAGTGACTTGTCATTTTATAGACTCTGATTGGCATATTCAGAGGCGTGTCTTGAACTTTTGTAATGTGCCACCTCCACATACTGGCCTTCTTATTGCTGATGCTTTAGAAAAGTGTTTCCAAAATTGGGGGATTGAGAATAAAATTAGTTCAATAATTGTTGACAATGCTAGTTCAAATGATGTGGCCATTCAGATCTTGAAAGATGATTTTAGGTTGAAGAAAACACTGTCTGTAAGTGGGCAACTGTTTCATGTACGTTGTTGTGCACATATAACAAATTTACTTGTACAGTATGGACTTGGGGAGATTAGGGATATTGTTGATTGTGTTAGAAATGGTATAAAATATCTGGTAGCATCAGAGAGTAGGCTCAAACAGTTTAGTGAAATTGCAAAACAGTTACAATTACCCTCAAAGAAGCTGATTTTAGATGTGCCTACAAGATGGAACAGCACTTATTTAATGTTGGATGTTGCAGTTCAGTTTAGAGAAGTTTTCCCTAGATATGGTGATAAAGATAGATGTTTTGAATGGGTTCCAACTATTGAAGAGTGAGGGCAAGTTGAAAATGTTTGTCAACTATTAGCTATTTTCAATGAAGTCACCAATATTGTATCTGGTTCTGATTACCCAACAGCAAACTTATTTCTTTCTGAAGTTTGGAGAATGAAGGACATCTTAGGTAAGAAGAGTAGAGATGAGAATGAGTACATGAAATCAATGGTAAGAAAAATGAGTGCTAAATTTGACAAATATTGGGGAGAGTGTAATCTATTGATGTCAATTGCTGCGGTGTTAGATCTTAGATTCAAAATGGTCCTGATCCAGTTTTGTTTTCCTTTAATTTATTACGGGCCGAGGCTGCTAAGAATATTGATCATGTCTCTCAAGTGTTGCTTGAGTTATATAATGAGTATGTTTATGAATATAATTCAACTCTTGAGGCACAAAGAGAGCAGGATAATGCTGCTCAAATGAATGTATCTGGTTCTTCCTCAAGTGTTGGGACTGGGAGAAGCATGCAGAGTGGCCAGTCATTATTTAAATCTTTTGTTAGAAGTGTTGATACCGTGCAGCCTAGTAAATCAGAACTGGACAATTATTTAGAGGAGAGCATTTATATTTGTGAAGAGGGTTCAGATGCAAGTTTTGATGCCTTGGAATGGTGGAAAACAAATAGTCTCAAATTTCGAACTTTGTCCAAACTGGCCCGAGATATTTTGGCTACACCAATTATCACAGTTAGCTCAGAATCAACATTTAGCGCAGGAGGCAGAGTCATTGATCCTCATCGAGCTTCACTGAAGACTGAAACTGTCCAGATGTTATTATGTGGGTCTGATTGGGTTAGAGCATTATATGGGTTTAAAAGATCATCAACAAATTCTGTAAGTGTAATTTATTTATTTTAATTGCCTATTGCTATTTTACTATTTTATACTAACTATTATTAATTTATTTATCAAAATACTAACTACTGTTTTTTTTCTTGTCAATAGATGGATGTTCCATCAGAAACTCATATTCTCTTGCCATAGCAATAGCCCCATACAGACTTAGATTCTGTTTTTTGAGCATGTTGAAAAAATGGAGCATTTGGCCAGCTTTCTAGTTTTATCTGGTTTGTTTTGGTTAATCTATATGATTTGGTATATGAAATTTGGACAGTTTGGTTGTTCTATCTGATTTTGTTTGGGATGTTATGAGTCATGATAGTTCAGGTAATTTCTAAGTTCTAACTCCTCACCATCCAGATTTCCTAAATTTGTTTAAATGGTAAATTAAATTTTGAATTGCAAACATCCCTTGACAATATTACTAAGTTAAAAGTACTTGAGTAATTTTGCAAGGGAATAAAAATTATATTAATTCTTTTACTTCCTCAGTGTGTGCAGGTTTACATGGTGATTTTGTACAAGTTTGGGAACTTGTTGACTTCTGACCTGGTGAACTCACTTATTTTGTATAAGTTTGGTAACTTCATGTCATTATGATTTTCCTTTACTTTGGTAACTGCTATCTGAATGATTTTCTTGAACTTTGGTAACTTCTTTTGATTCTGTGAACATCTGTTTTGGTAACTGCAGTTGGCCATCTTGAAAATGTCTGGCTGATTTTGTTGAACTTTGGTAACTTGTTATGAACTTGTAACTTCTTTGGTAACTTATTTGGTAACTGCCTATTGACTATTGTGGGCCTGTGGCTGGTAACTAACTACCAACTGCATTTTGTATCTATTTTGTATTGACAGTTTTGTGCCTAGTATGAGAGTATTGAGTATTGAGTATTTTGTATGTCTGTGCCAATTTGCAGTTGTCAACTTGTCTACCTCACAGTTTGTTGTCTGGCTGATATGAGTCATGCCTATTGCCTATTGCTGGGTCGTTGTTTTGGATCTGTTGTAACTGCATATTGCATTTGGTAACTTGGCTGAATCACTGATGCACATGAATCTATCAGATATTGGGAACAAGCTGACTTATGTGACTCACTGACTGTCACGGTGATATCAAATTTCAAAACTTTGTCTAAATCCCTAATGCACATATTTATTTATAATATTGCTTGTATGATTGTATTGTGTCAGTGTAACTTGTTAAAGATATGATATTCATTTGTTAGGCAAATTAAGTTTTGCATTTTCTGTGGGATGTCTCTTGACAGTATTACTAAGTTAATGATGCTTGAGCAAGGGATTAAAAATAACACCAATTTTTTAGTGTCTTAGTGTTTATGCAGGTCAACAATGTCAAGATTTCTTTCATGATTCCATGAAGACTGAGGACTTAGTCATTTGACACAGCCCATTTTTTGTTTTGAAAAATAATGTATATTATTTCATAATTTATTGTTGTAATAATTTTTTTTATTCACTTGTTCCATTAAGATGTAAAATTTCGTTTAATATTGTACCATAGGTCTAGCCGTGATACTTTTGGCATGAGAATTTGTACTTAATTTGTTATTTTACTTCTGATTTATTTTAATTTTATAATTTTATATGTTTTTATATTTAATTTTAATTACTGGAATATTTAATAAACGAGCCGAGCTCGAGTCGAGTTCGAGCTTGGCTCGTTAACATAACCGAGCTCGAGCTCATTTTCAATCTACACGAGCCGAGCTCGAACTGGCTCATAGGCTCGGTTGACAAACAAGCCGAACCCAAGCTCGACTCGAGTAGTGAACGAGCCGAGCTCGCACACCCCCGGCTCGCTCGAACTCGGCTCGTTTACAGCCCTAGCCATGGCCATGCAAAAAGAGATTGCCTAAGCCCTTAAATGGCTTTATTTAGTTGGCAACATGATCAGAAAATTGAGGGTTGGCAATACTTGGTGGTTGAGGCATATGCACAACATCGACAAGATCACCCTGCAAAAAAACATTATATATGCTAGTACTGGTTTTGGATTGTATATTTCATTGTCAACAATATACAATATATTCAAATCAACCATAATATATATATTTATATATAAATATATATATGATTCCCATGATTCTTGGGATACTATTCTTTTATATAATAATACAATATAATAAATAAGAGTTTGCATTAATTTCAAGATATGCCTATAATTATTCTCAAAAGAGATTAAGATGGTAGATTAAGGGATGTTTGGGGATAGGGATGGTTTCATCTCATCTCGTCTCAAAATTTATCATAATTTTCTTTCCAAATATCACCAAAATATAAATGCTTTTTAATTTCAAATTTTTAACTTTTTATCTAATCATTACAACTTTCCTAAACTCCCAAATAAAAAATAATACTACTTTTTCAATTTTAAAAAAATTAATATCAAAAAATTATATTATGATAATATTTTTAACTTTATATATTTTTATTTAAATTTTTCTGTCTCGTTTTCCAAAACCCAATAAAATATTTTTACTCAAAACTCAATCAAACTAATCCACTACTATTCACATATTTCTCATCCCATCTCCTTCCCCAAGTTAGCTTTTGTAATCACAAATTGCATCAACTTTTGTGGTTTTATGCTCCCTCATACACTATCAGTCTCACAATGTCTGAGTGGCTCAAATCAAAATTTCAAGAAATTAATCCACTCTGATGAAGTCCCCTCTATCCATCTCATTGTACTCACCCATCCAAAACCTTTTGTCTGTCTTGCTTAGGCCTGTGCAAAAAACTTAAAAGACCCAACCCACTCAAATAGACCTGTTCAATAAATCAATTTGGATTAAATTTTGGGTCGAACCCACTAAATATTGGTTTCAATCCGATTAACCCGACTAACACATTTATAAACTCTTAAGCTTGTAGATCAAACCCTAGCCGCCTAACCCTCCCTATTCTCTTCATCATCACCATCGCCTCTCATCCTCATTCTCTTAAATCTCATAGGATAGAATGATCAAGAGAGAGTGGACCTGGCTAGCATCAGATGGACAATCAACGTTGTGAAGCAAGAACTCACAAGTGTTGGCGCATTTCTTTTTTTCACCAAGAGTTCCAAGCAATACGGCTCTCATGCCAGAGCCATTTTGTTGACACTACTACTAGTCCTTTTGCTGACCCTGCTGTAGAGGGGGCCATGTAGAAGCTGACAAACCTAGAGGACCATCGTTTCAGTCTCCACATACTCATTGTTCATACCCCAATTCAAGACCATCTGCTGGGTTTGCTATAGTTGGTATCTTGCAGTCGCTTTCACTTGGGCATCCCAAGCCGTCCAACCATGTTGCTTCAAAATTTGTTGCTCTCTAAACTGTTGAAAGGACAAATATTATTTAGAGATCCACTTTCTACTGCCAAGGTTAGAAAATCCTTTTTTGTTGGAAAGGTTTTTTTTTCCAAACTTAAGGTTCATTGATGTAGATAAAAGCATGGTGCAAAGTGGTTGTATTCTTTGAAAATCATGATGGTCTCTATGTTTAGAAGTAAAATCATGTGTCTTTCTACGGTTACGTGTGTTTTTCTAGTTGGACTTGGTAGGGATGTTTTATTTTAATTTCTTCTATAAGTGGGTTTTTGTATGTAATTAAGCAATTTTCAACCAAAAAGACCTTTCATTAATACATCATATGCATGGTTGGAAAGTGGCAATCACTTTTTTGTTGATTTGTGGATGATATTTAAGGGCTCAATTAATGGGAAAAATCTTGAATATATTTTTTAAAAAGTAATATATATATATATACACACACACAAACCTTGGTTTGACCCAACCCAAATTGGCCGAATTGGTGGTCTCTTACTGTCAGATCGGGTCAGGTCGAATCCAAACCCAAAACAAAGAGTTTGGCAAGGTCACAGCCCTACTTGCCATAATCATCATCATGTTTCTCTTTCCCATTATCGTTATAATATCCATCACATAGCTTTTTCTTGTTTTTTGCTAGTTCTGCTATAGATTGAGAAAGGTTGGTGCTTTATAATTCAAGTAGCCTGCTGCAATTGATCTCTTGCCTCTGCAGTGAAATGGATCACTGCAGCAGCTTCAGAACAATAGTACCAACCATCCATAGAAGGCATTACAGTATGCATGCAAAAACAAATGAAAAGAAAAGCACACATGGCAGCTTCCAAACACAACTAATGTCAGATGAGACTCTTTTCAATGAAGACTGCGCAAGGAATACCTTGATGGCCTGGCATATCTCTCTGCAAGATCAACACAATTCTGATTGTCCCCCTCTCACTTTGCACAAGAAAATCCACTCCCTTCATCAAAATAGTGAAGATCAAATTGTGAGTATCTTGTCATCTTCCTTTAATATCAACCCACACTTATTAACGCCCATCAATTCACATTCACTTTCGAAAAAATCAGCAACCATGTGGATTAGAAAACCCAGACCAAAACAAACTTCATTTTCAAGAGTATTATTGCTTAGTTTGAACAGTTGAAAAGTCCAACATAACTGACCCCAAACTGGTCAGCCCACGCCATACCCTCTTGGTTAGCCCATCGGGTAGATCCTGCTTGGCCATAAAAGCCAACCAACCCATTGAAAATCAAAACCCTGCCTAGTTCCATTCCAACTCAACCAAACCAAGGCTCCTCTGTCGCAGACATTGAGCTAAACAAAATATACCCAACTTGTAATGCAATCGGGCTCACACTCCCTGTGCAGCAATCCCTCACAAACCCAGTTCATTAAATTCTTAGCCCAACTCACTACTCAGACCCAATCCCAAATCAATCAACTAAAACAACTAGAACGACACAAATTATTTCTACACCACATCTCCCAACCAACTCAACTCACGAGGACTACCCTCATCACCTCCATCACTGAAACAACAAACAAAAGCAGAAGACACCCACAACTAAAAATTTGGGAAATGAATCAAAGAAGAGGCGGATTCAAGAGGGACAAGGAGAGTCAGGTTCTCCTAGAGATGGATCAAAATTTTCAAACATCAAACAAGGCAAGTCATACCATGGAGACTACTATATTTCTGAGATTGAAGAGGAAATCCCAATAGCCAAATACCTACAGAGACCAAGACAACAAGAAATGGAAATCCAAGCAGATAGATGAAGCGACCACAGTTCTCCCCTTATCACAAGGATGTCCACACATGGGTAATGCATCTCAGACCAAAAATCAAATTGTTTTTACTCTCACTAATAAAGCTAAAGTGGCAAGGCTTATGTTGCCACCAAATGAAAAATGACGTTGTTGGAACTGCATGGGTCTAGCTCAACCCCGTGCACTAAGAAATTTGAGGGCAAATATCAGGTTTCTATAACCTAATGTAGTCTTTCGAAGACAATATTGCTTGATGTAAATACTCTTGCAATTGTGAATAGATTAGGTTTTAACTTATATATAATTATCCCACCAAATAGTAGATGGGGTGGACTTTTGTTTATGTGGAACCAAGGGATGGATGTAGAACCTGTGTTTTTTAATAGTAATGTAATGTCCATGTTTGTGTATTTGAATCCTTCTCATAATCCGTGGCTATTAAACTTGTTTATTGCCCTGCTCAATATAGTAAAAAATAGAATTTTTGGGACACTATAAAGAACAAAACCTCGAATTTCAATGGTCTTACTATTAGCATAGGGGATTTTAATTCTATGATTAGACAATCTGAAAATTTTGGAGATAAGACTCTTTGCTTGTTCCTCTAAACCAATTAGGCTTAGAGCTTATATGGAAACAAACAAGATGGTCGACATTGGCTATCATGGTCGAAAATACACCTAGACTAATAATAGACATGGCTATAGGAATATCAAAGAAAGATTAGATAAAGGGGTTGCAAACCACCAATGAATGAATCTATTTCCCAATGCCACTCTTCAGCACCTCCCCATCACCTCCTTGAACCACTCTCCAATCTTATTGGACACTATGGGAAGAAACTACGTAAGGAATTCCTTTAAGTTTGAAGAATTATGGATCAGAAACCCTACCAGCCAAATGGTAATTCGTAAAGCTTGGAGCATTAACTTTGTTGATACCCCCAGTTTCATCCTTTCTAGAAAACTAAAAGAGGTGAAAAACAAACTCTAAAAACTAGGAACATAAATCATTTCGGACACATTCAAACCTTCATAAAAAAATTTGAGTCTAAGCCTTGTCTGAAATCCAGAATAAAGATCCCACCAATCAAGAAACTCTTCTTGAAGCGGACTTAAAAGAACAGCTCAATGAACAACTTAGGAGAGAAGAAATACTATAGAGGTGGAAATCTAGACTCCAATGGTTAACCACAACCGATCTCAATACAAAATTCTTTTTCTTGTCAACTACTATCAAAAAGATCAAACTCCATTGAAAGCATGAAATTGAACCATAACCATTGGACATCTAATCAAATGACATTCAAAACAATTTTTTGTAATATTTCAAAATATTTATAAATCTTCCAACCCAACCACACAAGTGGATCTAGAAGAACTCTTCCCCAAAAGAATTTCTAAGGCAGACAATAATTTTCTTTGTGAAATCCCTCCGAGGAAATCATTGCCACATTAAATAGTACTCCTTCAACAAAAACACCTGGTCCTGATGGGTTCACTGGTCTCTTCCAGAAGCAGTATTGGGACATCATCAATCTTGATTTTATAGCAGCCATAAAAAATATTTTCATTCATGGTAAGCTGCTAAAAGAATTTAGCCATACTTATATTACTCTCATCTCAAAAACAAGCAACCCAAACACTGTGAATCAATTCAGGCCCATCAGTCTCTCCAATGTTTGCTATAAAGTTATAGCAAAAATCCTTGCAAACAGGCTAAAAAAAATCTTCCAAGGATCATTTATCCCCATCAAACTGCCTTTGTTCCAAGAAGAGACATTCAAGATAACACCATCCTCGCTCAAAAAGTTTTTCATCACTTAGAAAAGAAAAGAGGGAAAAATGGCTTATGGCTATTAAAATTGACATAAAAAAAGCTTTTGACTTCATGGAATGGAACTTTATCTTGAAAATTCTTTCAACTCTTGGTTTTCACAGAAACTAGATCAATTGGATCAAGTAATACATCACTACTATTTCTTATTCTGTTATTATAAATGGGAACCCTTGTGGCTTTTTTCACCCCTCCCGGGGACTTAGGCAAGAAGATCCCCTATCTCATTTCCTTTTCATCTTGGGGATTGAAGTCCTTACTAGTCTCATTTACAAAAATGAAAACATTGGGCTTCTTAAGGGTATAAAAATTAGCAGAAACAGTACACCCATTTCCCATCTTCTGTTTGTAGACGACCTCATCTTATTTGAAAAAACCTCTCATCAAAATGCCAAAGGCTTCCTGAACTGTCTGGAAAAGTATACTTCATGTTCTAGCCAAAAAAAGTCCACGCTAATAAGTCTTCCGTTCAATCCAATAATAATACTTTGCCTCAGGACAAAATGGGGATAAAAAATATTTTTAGATATAAAATTGCCTCATCAAAGATAAAATATTTAGGTCTCCCCCTTTCCTTCAAAGTCTAAAAAAAGTTTCACTTTGAATAAATTCAAGAAAATATCTTTGAGAAACTTGCAGAATGGAAGGCAAAATTACTCTCCTAGGCTAGTAGAACCACTCTAATTCGCTCTGTTGCCAGTTCTATCCCCTCCTATGCAATGTCTACTCTTATGATCCCAAAGAATGTCACCAAGAAGATTGATAAAGCATTTTCCAGATTTTGGTGGAGCTTTCCTCCTAAAAATCCAAAATCTTTACACCAAAATCATGAAAATCAATTTGCATGCCCAAATCTTTAGGGGTCTAGGTCTTAGACAGACTTCTAATTTCGATAAAACTCTTTTGTGCAAATTAGGTTAGAATATGATAAATGGGAACACTGCCATTTGAAAAAATGCTCTATTAGGAAAATATATGTACAACTCAAATTTCTTTAACACTCTCCCAAAAGCTTCCAATTCTTGGATTTGGAAATGCATCCTTCACCTAAAATATTTTTTAAAAAAGAGTGTCTATTTTCAGATAAATAATGGTACCAGCACAAAAGTTTGAAATGATCCTTGGATTCCTACCCAACCAAACTTTCAGCCAAATCCAAAAAACATGTCCACAAAAAAAGACCTCTCCATGACTGTTGCTGAGCTTACCATGGAAGAACCTAGAATATGGAACATCATTCTTCTAGCAGCTCTCTTCCACCCCGATACTATGAATAAAATTCTAAAAATTCCCTTAGCCCAAACAAACTTTCACAGATCAGAAGAAAAAATTAAATGGATGGACCACTCTTCAAGAAAATTTTCAGTCAATTGAGCCTATATAGCCATTATCAATAACCAAAACACCTCTCATGAGCAGGAAAAAATTTGGAAAGTCAAGGTTCAGGATAGACTCAAACTTTTAAGCTGGAAAATCCTTAACGGCATTATTCTCACTAGATCTTTGATCAAAAAATCATTCCTTTGACTGATAATGAATCTCAATGATCGATTTGTAAAAGTGAGGAGGAAACTCAATCTCATTGGTTCTTTTCCTGCCTCTTTACTAGAATCCTCTAGAGACAGTCCCCTTGACCATTGAACATTTCACACTTTGCAAACAATGAAATCAGTCATTGGTTAGAATGCATAATCTCCCCTACTAAGAAACTGAACATTCCAAGTAAGGATGAGCATAAATTCCAAATCTTTGCCTCAATGCTATGGATAGCAAGATGCTTCTTAGAAATAGGGTTGTTCATGATTCCTTGGCCTCGAATATTAATACATTTATTTCTGACACTCTGAAGATTTATAAGGAACACTGTAATGCATAGAGCAATAAACAAGTGAATGAAAACCACAATTGGAAAGCTACATCTAGAGGGCATTACATACTATTCTTTGATGTTGTTGTAAGAAATATAGGTTGTACAGCAGTGGCAATCTGTAGATTAGAAGATGGTATTCCAATTTTTGTAATCACAAAGTGCATCAAAAGCCATAATCCAAATCAAGGTGAGGCCACAACAATGTACATCGGTCTAGAAGAAATAAAGATCAAACAAATCAAGAAATTAGTCATTGTAGAAGATTCTCTAGTGGTGTTGCATTCTCTCAAAAGTTGGCAAGCCAGGAAAATACATCGATATTTAAATCGATGCGCGCATTCTATTACACAATGGGCAACTTCCACACTCTCCTATGGAAGCATATCTCTTAATTTGATTTCACCCTATCTTTTAGATTTTCATAGTGGTAAAGATCCTCCCTTTAGTTTGTAATGTGTATGTACAAAGTACAATGTATTTTGATTTCTTTTATTAATGAACGAGCCTTGTTGAAAAAAAAAAAAAAGCTTCTAATCCACTGATCTTGTTTTCCAAAAGAGAAAATATTTTTGTATCATACTTTCATTTACGAGATTGTTGTAATCAATTATATACATTTTTATTTTCATAACATAATTTAAATGCCTTTTTATATGAAGATATCAAATCACAAAAATTAAGTTGTTATTTATCTCATCAGTTAGAGTAATTCTACATACAGTCGTGGAGTATGCAAATGTCACGCAAACGCTTTGAAAAAGAGTGGGGTCCACGATTAAAAAGTTAAATTTTTTTTTTTATGTGAATTCTGTATTAATTCACTTTTTTCAAAAAGACTGCGCGGCGCTTACACAACCACGACTGCAAATATCATTTCTCTATTAGTTAAGGGTTCATTTCAACATTGGAGTTTCTCATAATAATGTGAATAATAGTGAAATAGTTTGAGTTAAGATGTTTTCTTGGATTTTAGAAAATGCAAGATAAAAAGTTAGAATAAAAATATTATAATATTAAAAAATTATACATTTTTTTAATATTATTTTTGTTAAAAAGTATAGATTATTTTTTTGTTTTATTTTGAAGTTTGTAAAAGTTGTAATAATTATATAATGATTAAATGAAAAAATTGAAAAGTCTTTGGCGTTTGAGTTCTATGTTGGAAGAAACTTTTGAGAGATTTTGAGAATTTTTAGGAATTTTTTTATCCCATCTCTTTTACCACGGGTAAGTTAAATCTCTTGATCGAAACTCAATATGGACTGAATATTTTTTTCTAATTTACTTAAAAAATTATCATGTGACTCTTGAACATTTGACAAGCATATATTTTCTAGATGACTAGATGAATCTAAAAAAATAAAATGTAAAGTATTTCTAATTTTTCATCTGAAGTGTTCCTTGTGAGGTTAATGATCACAAGGGTTCATCTATTGGCAAAGAGATGGATGACTATATAAAGGATTGGAAGATCAGAAAAGTGATGTATATCACAGTTGATAATGCCAGTGCGAATGACACTGCCATTGATTGGTTTAGGCAGAATACGATGGTAAAGGAGAATATCATTTGTGAAAACCAGTTTATTCATGTTCGATATTGTGCCCATATTATCAACCTCATAATTTCTAAATGGTTCAAGGAGGTTGATGATTACATTACTAAAGTCTGGAATCTTGTGAGGTATGTGAGGGCTTGTGATCAACAATTCTCATCTCCTTGCCAATGAATGAACACTTGTGATCAACAATTTCTTTGAAGCCGATAACTCACTTGTGCAATATCTACTCACTATCAATAAAGTGGGCTGTGATACACATTTAGCGCACATTCTGTAAGGAGATCCATGTATCAGTCATAAACGACACTCTCTAGCTAGTGGCGACAAACAATTCCTTCATCGCTGCTTTCTCTTTGGCATGCCTCTTCAAACAATTGCACATCACAGTATACTACGAAGGCATTGGAAATCGTGGCTCTAAAATATGCATAAATTTACGGAAGCCTACCTTGTCAACCGTGGTAAGAGACATCTTATCAGTGATGATCATCTTTGCAAGAACATCCCTCAATATCTTCTCACTCTATTGAGGGATTGTAGCTTCTTAATTTGCATGCCATCAATGGTCGTAGAAGTCTTGTAACTCAACTTTATCTGATCAATTGTCACCAACCTTTTGTGTATCTTATACCACTGGCAGCTCGTAAGATATGCTATTAATACTAACTTGCCTTGCTTCTTTGAATGTCAATCACATAGTTGCACATAGTAGTTGCATCAAGCCGGCGGGTTCTCACAATCACTGGGAACTTCGGTGAAATGTTTCGATGTCCACAACCTTTTTTTGCTAGGTCGTGTTGGTGGATCGGCCTCAACATCCATCAACTCTTCATCTTCATTAAGCATATCAACATCTTCTAGATCTATTGGGACTCGACTACTTACACATGACGTAGTTGCTCTAGATGGAGGTCTACAGCCCGAAGTACCTATAGGTAAGGCAAACGGCTGGGCATCATCCTCTTGTGGAGAATCGCGACGAGATGGTGTAACATCCATAATTTGAGCAAAAAACTTGAAACAATTAATAAACAACTATCATTTAATATTTTAGTGAAAATTATCTACAAATTGGAAACACATTGAAAAGGAAAAACATATGTGTATATTCATGTTTGTGATTTTAAAAATAAATAAAACATAAAAAAAAAATGAACGTCTGCTCAAGCCACACTCAAGCGAAACTTGAGCAAACAATCTGTGTGACATTTGCTCAAGTGTTGCTCGAGCAAACGTCACCTAGAACAAAAACACCCATTTTTTCTAAAACCTAAATCACTCAATTCGTAAGTTTAACAACCTAAACCCCAAAATTATTAAAATGCAAATAACAAATCATTGAAATGAATAACAAATCATACACATTTCACAAAGGGAGGAGAAAGATTGTTCGATCCTTGACATTTCACATTCTTACAATTTGAGGAGGAATAACATGTTAAATAAAAGTTCCAACAAATCATTCTTACAGGTGATTTGTAATGAACTCCGGAAGGTTGCTCGAGAGTCGTGGCGGCCTCAAGTAATGGCAGACGACAAGGGAGGTGAACTAATTCGGAGACACAGGGAGACTATTGTGCAAAAGTGATGGGGAAGAAAGGGGTCCTTCTTCAAGAAATGATATCATTCCGCTTGCTTTAGCGGAACAACGTCGTTTTGATTTGCTATTTTATAAAAATAAA
The DNA here is from genome assembly GCA_011037825.1 of Carya cathayensis. NCBI lineage: Eukaryota > Viridiplantae > Streptophyta > Magnoliopsida > Fagales > Juglandaceae > Carya > Carya cathayensis. The sequence goes on from QGSO01000171.1 coordinate 1,784,431, forward strand.
AATAAAAATAAAAAAATTTAAAAAAAGTCAAAATCAGAGTTTAGTGTTACTCTTACTTCACTCCAACTCCAAATTCTAAAAACTCTAACTCTATCTAAGTTTGAGGGTCATCAGAGTTCGGACAGTCGAAAAGTCCAACTTTTGCCCACCCCCATCTTTATATTTTTCTATTGGACAAGAATTCTGAGGGAGAGTCGTGTTTGAAAGTCCAAAGGTTTTCCTTTTTTTTTTTCCCAATCGCGTTGGGAGCAGAACGTGGGAACCTCCTATAAAACAAATAAAATACACCCGAGTCCAAACTGTTGGCGTTCCTGGTTACCCTGTCCCTGCTTCATTATTTGTTGTTAATTATAGTTGAATCAATGCTCACATTTTGGTGTGGTTCTTTGTGTTATTCACAAGATTGAAGATTTGGGTTTTTATTATGCATCTGCGTATTCAGTCACTGGGCTCTACCGGGTACTACGTTTTGGTAGTCTCAGTTGAATAAAAAGAATGTTTGCTGCCGCCGCTGCGTCGGCGAGGAGCCGCCTTAGGGCTCCTGTGCTTCTCCTTCCGAGTGCGAGTGCTCGCGCTGTCGCTCTCTTACGCTCTTACGATCGGCCTCCTAATCTTCTTTTCCGCATTTCAACAAACACTAATCCAACAACGGCTGTCGGGGGTGGTTGCCGATGTCTTCTCCACAGCAATGGGAACCGGAATTTCAGAAGAGCCCTTGTCACGGCCTTCCTTTCTGATTCTCCATCTTCGTCGTCCTCTTCTTCTTCTTCTCCTCCTCCTCCCGGCAGAGCCGCCAAACCTTATTCTCTACATCATCCTGTTAGTGATTGATTATCTTAGTTTTAGTTCTTTCTTCTCAGCATACATTGGATGGGGTTCAATTGATTGACTACTGGATTGGGTATTTTATTGTTTGTCAAAAAACAGAGTTCCCTGCTGAATGGGCGCCTTTTGTTCTCAACCTCAACCTCTAAAACTGATACTTCAGATACCAACAAGAATAACGCGACAGCAGCCCTAAAGCTTGAGAAACCTAAGGCACCTCCCGAGAACCAAGTCGCCGACGTGAAAATCCTCCGTACTCTTGCCAGTTACTTATGGATGAAAGATAACCCCGAATTCCGTCTCAGAGTCCTCACTGCCTTGGCTTTTCTCGTCGGTGCCAAGGTCTTTCAGTCAGTCACCAATTAATAGCTCCTGCTCTAGTCGTTCCCTTCTCTTCTTCAATGGGTCTATTTTGTTTCAGGTTTTGAACGTTCAGGTGCCCTTCCTCTTTAAGCTTGCTGTTGATTGGCTAACAACCGCTACTGGCAATGCTACTGCTCTCGCTTCCTTTACTACTGCCAATTCAAAGGCTTTAGCTCTTTTTGCCACCCCAGCTTCTGTTTTGATTGGATATGGGATTGCACGGTCGTGTGCTTCTGCTTTCAACGGTACTACCACATGATGTAATTGCTGATTCTTCTGCCTGTATCCTACCATTCTGTTCATACTTCATTCTTTAAACATTTGTGCATGTCCAATGATATTTTAAAAAAAGACGATCTTCTGTTATTTCCACTATCATTTTCTTGGTTGTTTCTCATTGTTCGCCGATTCCATTTTCCTAACTGGATGCAACCCTTTTGTGGCAGAGCTGCGGACTGCCGTATTTTCTAAGGTGGCCTTGCGAACTATTCGATCGGTATCTAGGAAGGTATGTCACCCCCTCCCCCCAACCCCTGCGTATTCAGACACCCACGAGTTCTTCTTCCTTGTGAATTCGTATTTCCTGCATTTTGGATCGTGATATTACCTTCAATGAATTATTGTACACGACTTATGCAATCATATCTAACTTTGTGCAGGTGTTTTCACATTTGCTTGATCTTGACCTTCAATATCATCTTAGGTATTGCACTTAAATAACCAAGTTTGTTTCTTCCGTGACGAACTAAGTCAGTGATCAATTATATTAATCTGTTTTGTGCAGTTATGTTACATATTTTCTTTTCTTCACTTTGCTACTGTATTCCCAGTCGACAAACAGGTGCATTAAATCGAATTATTGATCGTGGTAGCCGCGCTATAAATTTCATTCTCTCATCTATGGTGTTCAATGTTGTACCCACCATCTTAGAGGTAAGGGGATATGGATTTGATTGTTATCTAGTTGCATAACATTTGTGATACTGGATTTTGTACTATTGAATGCTGCTGTAAAGAGTGGAATATTTTTTTTTTGAGAAGTTGTAAAGAGTGGAATATTGACACCTAGATTCTTTATATTGGACTAAGATTTTTGGTTTCATCTTCGTAAGATTTTTGGTTTCATCTTCGTTATACACTATCATCCTGGCCCCTTCTTTTTCGTTCCTGAACCACTTCAGTTTATCATGTATTCCTCCAGATGTAATTAGGCTATGCCTATTTGTATTAATATAATTTAACTGTTTACTGATAAAAAAAAAATGATCAGAATGCTATGTGACGAGGGCAGTTGTTTATTAACATGGAAAAGCTATTGGTAAAGACCTGGCAGAAGTGATACCTGTGTCACAGTTAATGTGAAAACGACATATGCAGCAACCGATGTCGAAGTAATCCATGCAAAAGGTGCTCCAAACTTGTATGCCAGTATACCTGATACCATAGATATCTGGAGGGATACATTTTTTTTTTATCAGTAAACAGTTAAATTATATTAATACAAATAGGCATAGCCTAATTACATCTGGAGGAATACATGATAAACTGAAGTGGTTCAGGAACGAAAAANGACAGTCTGAAAAAATGAAAAAAAAAAGCATCAAGTAAGATGCAGAAGAAAAAAGGGTTAGAATGGGAAAAAATAATGCATTAAATAATACATAAGAAGAAAAGCAGGCAAACAAAGACATAGGAGCCTCACCTCATAATTAATAAGTGAATCAACTGCCCTTGAACTTGCATCATTATCAGCTTTATTCATGGCCTGTCTAAACTTTGTCCTCCACTGGAAAAGACAAGGGAATTCTTTGCTGAGAATGGTAAGCCCAAAAATCTCACATTACTAAGAGAACCCATTCCAAGCTCTAAAATATTTTAACAATGAAGCATATGAAGTTGATAAATACGATGAGTACTTAAGGAGTAAGTTGTCTTGCTGTCGTAGTAATTTTTACTTTGATGTCCAATTAGCAAAGCAACTTTGTTGTGTATTATGCACCAAAGCCCACCAAGCTCCATGATAGTTAGGGATTGAGAGGTCTAGTTGTTGTGTGCCTCATGGTTAAAACCTTTAACCGTCCTTGATTGGTTATTCTTATGCAATAAATAACTTGGGCAGCCTTCAATCTGGACCCGAGCCTTTCAATTCTTTTTTGCTTACCTTTTACGATAATTGACAAAATTCAATGAAACTTTCCAAACTTCTTATTTTCCCTAATGGAAATTGCCTCCAACCTTTTGCATTAATATAATTCAAAGGTTTTTAAATCTTTAGCCTTTATAGTTTTTTTTTCTTCCCAGTAGTTTGGCAAAACTTAAAGTTAGATCCTCTCTTTTAAACTATTTTTATGAGTAATCTACTCTGCTTGAGCCTTAATGCTGTTTCTGTCACTGTTGGTGATCTATCACTCAGGGTATGAAGATGCTGCTTTAAAAACACAGCGTAGCCTTGCATTGTTGAACTTTGGCCAAAATATAATATTTAGCACAGCTCTGTCAACAGCTATGGTATTATCTTCACATGGAATTATGAATGGCGAGATGACAGTTGGTGATTTGGTAAAATATGTTCTTATTGACTTACTTTTAATGAAGTTCTTTTAATCAACGTGATTCAGTGATGGTCAATTAATTATGGATTAATGTCATGATACAGGTCATGGTAAATGGGCTTCTCTTCCAACTGTCTCTTCCTCTGAATTTTCTTGGTAGTGTATATCGTGAAACCATACAGAGTCTTGTTGACATGAAGTCCATGTTTCAGTTGTTGGAGGTAGTTGTCAAGGAACTTTCTACAATGCTCTTTAATTCTCAATGGATGTTGTAGTTCGTTCTTGTCACTTAATTGTCTATTACGTTGAATCTTCTTTCCTCTGTGCTTTAGTGTAGTGTTTCAAGGCATTTTTTTTAAGAAGATCGAGATATGTGTTAAAATTACGATGATTGTGATGAATGCTAGGGAAAGGATCTCTTACAAATGTTTGTCTTTGTTCATGTCACTTTCACAGACTTTCTGTTAAAAAGGAAAGTACGGCTTCATATTTCATGACCTGTCTAACGAAGACAGCAAAAGAAAATAGAAACACTTCATAAATTCTTAGTTCTTTCATTTGATACTCATTACTCTTATGAAGATAACAGAGATTTTTCACTTGCATGTACAAGTGTTTTCTTTGGTGCCTGTTTCATTGTGTGCCTGTAGCAATTTTTTTCCTCTGATAATTGCAGGAGAGGCCTGAGGTTAGAGATAAAGATGATGCAAAGCCTCTTAAATTGGATGGAGGGCGCATACAGTTTGACAGTGTACACTTTAGGTAGCTGATTTTTCTTTTGTACCTTTTGTTATGTACATACCTAGCTATTTATCCAATATTTTTTTTTGATAAGTAAAAATATTATATATATATATATATCAATAGGAGTAACCAAGTACACTGAATGTATACAAGAAAACACCTAGCCCATATTAGAGAGCCCCTAATGACCCAAAAAGCCCATGAAAAACAACCCAAAATACACCAAGCCCGACCCCAACCCCTTGTTTCCCTTAGAACTAAAACCCAACCCCAATCCCTTGTTTCCTGTCTTCACAATGTCCTCCCTTTAGAATTCCCTCTAGTTGAGCTACCACCCTTAGCGTCGTAGTTGATTTGCCCAAGAAAAAGGTTGTAACTCCCTGCTTTTCTTAAAACTTGATTTGGTTTCAAGCGCGTGGTTTGCCTCAATTGTAGTGATTAGTTCTTTAAATTGGTCTTCACATCCTCCATGTGAAATTCCCACGAACTGTTGAATCTCGTTAACTTTAAGCATAATCCAATCTGCTATTGGAGGAAGAGAGACCAAGGGACCAACATTATCCCTAGACACAGTATCCAACTACACTCTCAACTCTAGACATTCCTCCACACAAGGCACCAACACCAAACCCATATTCAAATCCCGTACCTCCTCAGCAACTCCATTGGTTGTCTCCAATGGTATCAAGGTCCCCATTGGAGATTCTGGAATGACAGCAAGTCCCTTCACCACTGGTGACTCTTCATATGCAAGTTCAGCAGATTCTACATCTCCTTCAAACCTCGGCAGTACACCATTTTCTTTCAACTCCAACGAGGGAGCCATATTTTATTCGGGGACCAAGGGTGTGACACTGACTATCGGTTTATCCTGTGTTACCTGAGGCGAATGGCATTCCATTACTGATGTCTCTACGCCAATACTCGATGTAGAACCCACTTCAAATAACCCAGATTTCCTTTCGACCCGCCACACTTTCCTAGATCTGGTTATAGGGACAGGGCCGAATCCGATTTTTCGTTTTCCTTTATCTGATTTTAAAGGATTCATGTCTATCTTAATCTTGTTTCTTACAACCTTGTTGCCTCCAATTGAAGTAGGCCTATTTTCGTAAACAAGAAAGCTATCGCTGCCTTCAACTCGACAAGTTGGATTTCCATCTCCTTTAAAGAAATGTGCATCGTGACAAGCTAGTTTTAAGCTTGCGTGATCTGCAGACCACTTTTACTGTTCCCCTCGCTCTGAGCCCCCGAAGCATGACCCGTCTTCAAAGTTGCTGTATATGATTGCCTCGCCATTGTGGATGTACTTGGGTTTTTATGATTCACCTCCAAGTTGATGTTCTCATTCTTCTTTTGGTTTTCTTCCTTGACCCATCAAGAAAAAACATATCCACGGCTTTGCGTAATTCCGCAGCAAACTTCTCCCAACCCAGACCTTCATACCCTTTAGAAATGACTACAACACTCTACTGGCCTCCTTCATCATATTTGGTGACAGACAGATACCTACCATGCTCGTTGGAGCATCGTTGAGCCATAAATGCTATGTTTCCTTCGCGCAAGTGTTTTGTGAAATCCAAATTTCTCCCCACCTATAATATTGCTTCCACCATAGCCATTAGCCAATCTATACCACTACAACCCATCACTACAAATCTCCAAACCCTTTTGCTCCTCTCCACAATTTTTAATGAAGACCTCCATGTTTTTGGCAAAAGCTCAAAAGCGCACTAGCTGACCCATAATGATATCAAACCTTCGACTTCAGGTGTAGGGGCTTCCCAAGCTTAAGGGCTTCATTCTGTCAAGTGTTTATGCAAAAAGCTTTGGGAGGCAGATTTGAGGCAAATAAAAATCTGCAAACTGAACTACTGGTAGGGCTCACGGGACAGGCTAATGTGGATGCTGAAGTGCTCAAGGTAGACTCGCCGGAATCTGGCGACTCTTTCTGTGTCAACAGAGACTGCGGAAAACTCCCTTGCAAAAATACAGTTCACCAGAGGGAGGACCAACGCTGAACGGCCCTTGGTGAAGTCGCTGGGGCCCGTCGGAGTTTTGCTACGTACAAACAAAATCGCGTACTAATCTGCATACCAATACTATTTTTTTATATTCAAAATTTAAATTAATACTGTTTTCAATAAAATCTACTTTTTGACCAATCACATTAGATTGGTGCACAAATTAGTGCGCAGTTGTGCTTGCAACTACATTTTTCCATTTGGTAAACTACTACATCATGTTATTGAAATGTTCTCCTTTGAAAATATCTTTTGAAATTGGATGCTTCAAACTAACAATATATATCAACAAGACATATATGCTCACCTAACACGATCAAGGATTTCAGTCTGCCAAGTTCTGATATCATGTTGATGAACTGTCATCTCCAAAATATTTGTTGGGGACTTTGTTAAGAATGGAAACCAAGCTCACACTAATACCATCAAATGTTGGGTTTTAATGTAAGAACTTGCAAGCACATTATGAGATACGAGTAAGCTGGTAGGTTTTCTTCTGTGTCATTTCATATACAGCCTTTAGCACCTATTTTATTTTGTACAACTTATTTCATAACAGTGACCGTTATAATCTCTGCCATTTACCAATTCAGTATCCGCAATGTCGTTGGACTTGATTGCATAGGTTTTGAAAATGATATTGTAACAGTGACCTTGATAACCTCTATCATTTAGCCAGTCAATATCTGCAAATCTTTGGACTGGATTGCACAGATTAGTATGTCCTTTAAGAGCTTTTCATTTAGGAATTGGTCAAATTATTCAGTTTTATATCTTCTGTTTTCCTATTTTGTTTTTGTTATTTGATTTTTTTAGTACTACTATGGGTTCTAATTTTCCCTCCAATTTTTAAATATTAAAGAGAAAATCCCTCCAATTCTTGGTTTCACAATTGATTTAAGAATTCTCTAAAGATATTTATTTGCATCAACCTAAACATTTTCCACCCATTCCTTCTTGTAACTTTGATTAATAGAAGTGTAACATATATATACATATGATTCAGCCTCATTGATTATGATGTTATAAAATTGACAATATGGTATACATTGTGTATGGTTGTCATCTCTACGGACTAGAATGTGATTCATGCTTATCATGGAATTTTATTGGTCTCATGTTGAGTGTGCCTTGTAAATTTTTTTTTTTTTTTTTTAATGATTTGATTGCTAATGATTCTTAATTGATTTCCTTGCATTCAGCTACGTGACAGAAAGAAAGATTCTTGATGGGGTATCTTTTGTTGTACCAGCTGGGAAAAGTGTGGCTATTGTTGGGACCAGTGGAAGTGGTAAGGATTTAATGTGTCAGCTTGACCAGTTAATAGATAGGGTGGTGCTACTTTGCCTCATATTAAAAAAACACACTTTTGCACTAGGGTGCAAAGTGTCTGTGTCGTGTGCGCTCCACAGGTGGGGGACCGACCCTTATAGATATATAAACATCTTTTTCCAAATTTGGGTAAAGAAATTAAAATCCCATGCAAAGGAAAAGAAAAAGGAAATAAATGGTAGAGAGAAACTCCCTACTCATTCCTCCCTCTCCACCATGGCCTTCCCCCTTGACTATATCATACTCTCTGCTATATCTTTTTCTCAAAAAATCATGTGAATCCCAAAACATCGTAATCTCTTTGAGGATTCACCGGATCCTCCCTCTTCAGTCTCACAACCTCCACCATTTTTCTCCCTGTTCTTTTTTCTTTTGACGATGAAACTAGAGCTATTCTTTTCACTAGAGATTGTAAGGTCATCCTCAAGAAGGGCCTTGCTGAGCCTGCTGGGTGCAACCATTCTTCTTGAAAGAAACACTTGCATTCAGTAAAATGATAGATTTTTTAAGGCGATGAGAGGGTTGGTTCAAGGATACAGAAACATTCAACTATGGTGAAAGTTTTAGATAGTATGAGAAGAGCTAGCTAAGGTTTTGAGTTACAATTTTGATGGAAATCTAGGCAGAAATGATGAAGCAAAAGAAGGCATTGGAAAAATACTCCTATGTTTCCCTTCCTTTCGGGGGAGGGGTGTGGTGGGAACTAGGATGCATTGCCATGGTCCTTTACACCTCTATCATGGCTTATTTGCCAAAACTCTTGCTGCACTGCCCCCTGGGAACTTGAACCTTTCTCAGCATTTTCAAAAATCCCAATTCAAATAATTACTAACACAATCGAAACAACTAGACTTTGGAAGGGCTCACTTCACTTCCCAACATTATGGTAACATAGATAGGAGTCCATTTAATCCCATTGCCTTCCCGTGATCACATTTCATATGCAAATTATAATTTCTCCATAGATTTCTCTTTATGGTTTGTGATATGATGCATATTTCCCATTGTCTTATATTTTTCTTCCTCCCCCTGGTGGCGGGATTTCTTTGAAAGATATCACATTACAACTGTAATTTGGTTTCAGGCAAGTCGACCATTCTTAGATTGCTCTTCAGGTTCTTTGACATCCATTCCGGAAGTGTAAGAACCGATACTGTTATTCTTCGTAATTGTTTGCTATTGGTACAATACAGCCTACAAAATTGGTGTCTTACTCCTAGAGTACACTCCTATATTGAGGCTTGAATGATATTTACAATATAAATTTGCATTTGCTACTTGCATCAGTTCTGAATTTATTGCACTGTTCTCAAATCCTGATAAGCTTGACAAAATTTAAAATATTTATGCATTTTACCCCTTTGTCATAAAAAGGAATAAAAATAGAAAATGGGAAATAGCATTCCCCTATTGCAATTTGATCTCATAACCACCAATAATAGCACTTAGCTCTACAATTTGAAGCTTTAGTTGCAATGTGCACCCACAACTTTTTTTAAGCCTAAAATATTGAACTCGCCTTTATCAAAGAAAAACAAGTAATAATAATAACCAGGCTGAGGGTGAGGAAAATATGGTTACTCTGGGCCTTAAAAAGGAACATTGCAGCCAAAGTTTCAAATTGGAATGTCAATTGTTGAAATCACTAGTTTGGAGGTCACATTGCATGTGAGTGGGAATTCACAGAGTTATTGATAATGTTTGTTTTGAAAGCTATTTTCTTGATAAAAGAAACAAGTTATTTCTTAATATACTGTTGGGTAGAATGATATACTGAGGAACAGAGCTTCACAGTTGATTTACCAGTTGATGATCAGCTTTATACAGCATTCTATGTATTCCGAAAGGCCTCAAGTGATACCTTTTGCTGGGTGACGATTTTTGCAGCTATCAGTCACTGGTTCTTTTCCTCATTGAAACTCATTCTTGCATTTTGGAGGGTTTTTTGGCTTTATGTCTAGCGTCATAGTTATTTTTCTCTTCTATTTTTTCATTCTTGGAACATACTTTGGTGGATAATGACAAGAGACGCCATCTGCAATGTAATTTGATATTCATAAACTCTTTGTCTGTGAACTCATCTTTTTAATCTATGATTGAATTTCAAATTGACTTGATTCCATAATGACCATTGAATTTGTCCTTGACAGATAAAGATAGATGGCCAAGATATTCGTGAGGTTACTCTTGAGAGTCTACGGAAATCTATAGGTGTTGTGCCACAAGATACGGTTCGTTCAATGAAGTGATTCAGTTCTTGTTTGTCTACTTCTAGTCTTCTATATATGTCAATAAATAGGTAACCCTTCTTAAATCTTGCAAGTTGTTATATTTATAAGACAAGTAACTTGTGCTTGATGGACAGGTACTTTTCAATGACACAATATTTCATAACATTCATTATGGTCGACTTTCGGCAACAGAAGAAGAAGTATGAAATGAACTTGTGGTGCCACATTTGATTATTTGCTCTGCAAATTATGGACTGCTGAATATTCTACGTTATTTTTGCTGCCTAATACTTTTTCCTGTAAAGGTGTATGATGCTGCTCGACGTGCAGCAATTCATGAGACTATCATGAATTTCCCTGAGAAATATTCTACTGTTGTGGGGGAACGAGGGCTGAAGGTGAGATGAGTACTGCAGTAATATACTTTCTTAGTTTTAGTGGTAAATTGTAAAACACCCCTATTCTGATGCTGGGCTGCTGAATGGAATAGGGGGCTGTATTTATAAAATTTTAGCCTCCTGTCATCAGCTTTTCACAAGATATATGTATCTGTCTATGTTGTGGAGCTTTTTGGACAACCCTTGGGTTTTCATTGATTGGGTGGCTTTTATTTACAGTTAAGTGGCGGTGAAAAGCAGCGTGTGGCACTAGCTCGTGCATTTTTGAAAGCCCCTGCAATTCTGTGAGCATTTCTGTTTTTCTTCTTGATTGGACCTTTCTACAGATTCATGTACTTGTGTACATTTAAATGCTTGCATGTTCAGTAACGGAAAATGCACTCTTAGGAATAAAATGAGGAGCTACCATCTTAAACTTGAATGGTGAGAACATAGGTTTGACACCCATTCATTCTGTGTGCCCCCTGGAATCAAAAGTTTGAAGATTTTATCCTTTTGAACCTTTTGGAATCACTTATTTTCCTTTAGCATTCTTTAGAAACTGTTACAAAGCTAATTTTGGTGGTATGATTAAGTATCTTGTCCTGATCTCTTTTACATTATCATTCAGTTACCCTCGAGTCTTGTACTGCCTCTGCCAATAACAGTTGCATATAATTTTCTGATACATCATTTGAACCTTTGTTTTCTCCGGTCGAAATTATACTTCTCTTATAGCCATTGTATTGGGCAGACGATGTGGTTGTGTGTTCAAGACCCTCTGAGTTTATGTAGAGCTTACCAATAAGAAAAAACTGTATTTTTCCTTTACATAATAGCCACAGTACACTGGCACATTGTAGTATTGTACACACGCAACACACTGTTTAGTGTACGACTAGTCATAGTAATTTGTTGTGTTTTAAATCTTTCTCGTGTTTGTATTTTGGGGGTTTTTGGTATCATTCATTTTTGGGCTTCCAATAAATCTCTAGGACATGGCATTTTCTGCAATCAGATTTAGTGTTGTGAGTTAACTCCTCTTCACATCTTTCCCTTACAAATGACTGGTTTTGGTATACATTCTGGCCATCAATAATTAACGTTTAAGACTGATTTTAAGTTGCATTGCCATTTTTAAGCCTAATGAGAGACGATGATTGCTTTCAATGGGTAAATGACATAAAATCTTGGTCAAAATCTTTGTCAACCATTCTTCTCTCTATATATTGGAAGGAGAGAACCAAGTTGCACATTTATTTTTTGCAATTAATCCACTGCTTTCATTTGGCATCTTCAGGTTGTGTGATGAAGCTACAAGTGCTCTGGACAGCACAACCGAAGCGGAGATTTTAAATGCATTGAAGTCCCTAGCAAGTAACAGAACTTCAGTCTTCATTGCTCATAGGCTTACAACCGCAATGCAGTGTGATGAGGTAAGCATTCTTGGCAACAAATCTTGAGTTTTCATGGTTCTATGTTTGGTATCTGGTTCCTTTTACAGCTTGACCAACGGGGGGTTTTAACGGCTTCTGGTATCATATTACTTGCAAAATCATGATCTTGGTGTTCTCATGAGCCAGAGAGCATTTTTAAATTCCTTGTTTTTAGAAAGATGAGAATGTTTATGCATGCGCTGTTATTTACCAATCCCTCAAATTGGAAGTAAATAAATAATGGCACTTCCAATATGCTACAAAGTTTATTTTGTACGATCCATGTGCCATATTATGTTTCTATATGTTACTTATCCTACTTTAAAAATGTAATGTTCAGATCGTAGTTCTGGAGAATGGGAAGGTCGTTGAAAATGGACCCCATGAAGTTCTCTTGTCAAAGGCAGGAAGATACGCACAGCTGTGGGGACAGCAAAATAACACTGTGGATGCACTTGATACAGCCATCAAATTGGAGACTTGAATGTCCTGCCCCCTTGTCCCTTCCTCTCCATGAGAAATTTTAAGGAAACCTTGTAAAAGGAAATGGATTCAGTCGTTTCTTCTTTTGTTTATTTTCATTTCCTTCTACATAAACAATGTTCGTCAAGTTGATTTATAGTTAAAAGGAAAATGCCTATTTTTTTATATATAAATAAAGAAAATGTGTGATCAAGTATGCCTATGGTGCTCTGGGATGCAATTGCATCAGATCTCACCATCAATAACCTGTAATAATAGGATGAAAATATTAGTATATTTACCTTGTTCTGCGCGACTTACCCTTATTTTATTTTTAGATAAGTGTTACAGTCACAAAAAGATTTAACAAAAATAAATTTACAAACTAATGCAATTTTATGTAATATATTATATTTATTTTATAATAAAAGTAACTTTACAATTTAATACATGTCAATTTATTAGTTTATTTTTATGAAATTTCTTTGTAGCCAAAATATCGTCCATCAATACTTTATAATATGTACTGAGAGGCGATGCTCTTTTGCAAATCTGGTTCTCTTTAAAATCTCAGTATATCATTTATACAATATTATGCAATTGCCAAGAAATAAAGATAATTATACCAATGTCCTCAGTCCTCACCCACCTTTTGTTTATGTTAGTAATATTCTTTAGATGTAAGAACCAAATGTCATACAGCAGTTTCACTTTACTTATTTTCTTTAAATATAATTATTTTTAATGAGAGTATACGGAATTTGCATAATATATCAAAAGTACAACTTTCTTATTTTTTTAGTCAAAATTTAGTGTAACCCTTACAAATTAGAAATATATATATATATATATATATGAAGTTTTCTTTAAAAAGTACGGGCTGGTTTGGACTACTATTCATTATTTTATCATTACTTTTTACTATTTTATATTACTATTCACTACTATTCAATATTTTTTCATTACTTTTTCACAACTATTTACAGAATATTCAATATCACTTGCTATCCAAACACAATCTAAGTAAAAACCACAACAACAACCAAAAAAAAAAAAGGAGTAAGAAAATTTGAGTGTGTAGTGTTAATATTAAGTAATTAAAAAAGAAGGAAAAAAACTAAAAAAGACTTAAACTAATTGAATGTTAATACCGATCTTTAGAATACGTACCCACGGGAGAGGATACCCCCAACACTGGAGGATCCAGCTATCCATCGTATTAAGATAGTTTCCATTTGTGGTCCGTACTATGTGCGTGGGGCAATCATCGGAGGGGCAGTCCTACTGTAAACAGTCGACACGAATAAAGCGCTTGTCTCGCACACTCTCCCATCATCCAAATTTAATGCACCATTTTAGCTCATAAATTCCATATATCTACACATTATTAATTTATATAAATAATTTTAATTAACATCACATGTTATGATATAAAAAAAATAACGCATATCATTCATATTATGTGACGTGTAGTCTATGGATACATTCATACATACTCTTTTGTATTTAATATTATGTCTCAATTCACCAACGTTATCATTGTTCCCTCAATTTGCATAGAGAAAAGCTAATTCTACCGAGGATCCATATCAAGTGGATCCCAAAACAATAAAAATTATTTAATGTAGAATTAAAGAATTTGTGTGGTTTTCATTGATTGAAAAATTGGTATTACATGAGATCCTTTTATAGACATAGATTACAATGAATTGAATATTCTATGTGCTACGGATTACTTTACAGAGGCAGAATGGCACAATGCATACAACGCATATATTTGCAAAGTCTGTTACGTGGAGTTGCTCAAGTCCTTGTGCTATGATGGTTGTAGGCTGAAGGTCTTTACAAGGGCAACTTTGTCCTCAACATCCCCCCTCAAGTCGAGCAATGGAGATAAAGACTTGAGCAAAGTGATGTAAACCTAGCTGTTGAAAGAGGTTTTGTAAGGAGGTCAGCAAGCTGGTTTTTACCAGAAATAAAAGCAACATGCAAGGATTTATTTTGAACTCAGTTGCGTAAAAAATGGAAGTTGATCTCAACATGTTTGGTTCTTGCATAAAAAAGGGGATTAGAGGAGAGGTATGTAGCACCCATATTATCACAATAAAGAAGATGGGCCTCATGTAAGGGGATGCCTAGGTCACGGCAAAGATGCTAAAGCTAAATGACTTTAGTTGTAGTGTTTGTGACAGCCTTGAATTCAACCTCAGTTGATGAATGTGCAATCATCGGTTGTTTCTTGAAGGACCACAAGATGAGGTTGCACCCAAGAAATATACAATAACCACCGGTTGATCTCCTATCGTCTGGACACCCTGCCCAATCGGCATCGAAAAATGCAATAATTGTGAAAGTTGGCAAAGGTGACAGTTGCAGGCCAACAGTTGAAGTATGTTTGAGATACTTGAGAATGCGCTTCACTGCTTGCCAATGGGGCACCTGAGGAGTGTGCATGAATTGGCAGACTTTACTAACAGCAAAGGCAAGATCTAACCATGTGAATGAGAGATATTGTAAGGATCCGACAGTGCTTTAGTACAAGGTGGGATCTTCGAAAAGATGCCCTATAAAGGCACTAAGCTTTTCAAAAATAGACATAGGAGATTTTACAGGCTCAGCAAACTCCATGTTGATTTGATGGAGCAAATCATTGATATACTTTTGTAGTATGAGAAGCAATCATTTAGAGTTGAAAGTGGCTTCGACACCCAAAAAATAGTGCAGGGTGCCCAGGTCAGTAATTGGGAAGTCACTATGCAAAGCAGAAAGTAGTTCAAAAATAAACTGTGTAGATGAGCCCGTGACTAAGAGGTCGTCAACATAGACCAACACAAAGGTTGTGACACCTACAGATTTGTAGATAAAAAGAGAAGGGTCTGCAAAGGAGATAACAAAGTTGAGGTCAAGTAAGCGAGAGATGAGGTGTGAATACCACGAATGAGGTAACTGCCGAAACCTATAAATTGCTTTGTTTAGCCTGCAAACATGAGAATGATATTGAGGATGTGAGAACCCAGGAGGTTGAGACATAAAAACGGTTTCATGGAGTGGTCCATGCATAAATGCATTATGCACATCATATTACTAAATGGACCAATGTTGAGAAACCACAATGGCTAGAACAGTACAAACTGTCGTAGCCTTAACCACAAGGCTGGAAGCTTCTTCAAAGTCAATCCCAGACTACTGGAGGAACCCTTTGGCAACTAAGTGTGCTTTGCGGCATTCAATCAAGCCGTCGGCAAGCCGTTTAGTCCGAAACACCCATTTGCAAGTGACAGTGTATGGAGCTTGGGAAGCTAGTACTAAAGACCAAGTTTGGTTTGAAATGAGAGCATGAAACTCTGGGGCCATAGCAACACGCCACTCAAGGTACTGATTTGCAATGGTATAACTAGCTGGAGTTTCAGGAATAGAGCTCAAGGCAAAGGCACGTGGTAAGGGCCATTTGATAGTGCCATCATGAAACTTACTTGGGCGTAGAGATTGGGTACGTGAACGGGTGACCATCTAGTGTGCATGCTGCTGAGAGGATGGTGGAGACGTGCTGTGTGTTGGTGATGATGGAAGCTATGGTGAAGATGGAGGAGGTCCAAGTATACATGAAGAAGAAAGAGAGGTAGCCAAAGAAGGGTTGGACTCAAAATGAAGCAAAATTTTGAGTGGGCTCAATGGTGGTCGTGGGCTTAGGAAGATGAGTAAGGGACGCTGGACTCATTGAAGCAGACATCTTTGGAGATAAAAGTTCAGCCTGTGGAAATGTGATGAGAGATGAAGCCTTTGTGAGATGGGCTTAAACCCAAAAACACACATGATAGTGAACGAAAAGAAACTTTGTGAGAATTTTAAGGAGTGGTTAAAGGCCAACACTCAGAGCCAAACACTCATAAGGTAGAGTAATCAAGATGAGTGTTATGAGTAAAAAATAAGGTGAAGAATTCTGTAATGTAGGGGATGGAAGCATGTTTATTAAATAAACTATATGAAGAAATGCATTGAGCCAAAAATGTTATGAGACAGAAGAGTGTGCTAGAAGGGCAAGACCCATGTCGACAATGTGACGGTGCTTACGTTCAATGATGTCGTTTTGTGTGTGGGTATGAGGATAAGTAATTCTATGAGTAATGCCACATGAGTTTATATAGTTAGAAAATGGCCAAAATTCCCCCCCCCCCCCCCCCAAAATGGATTGAAATTGCTTTATTTTTGTGTTAAATTGAAGTTCAATATTAGTTTTAAATTTAACAAAGGTATCGAAGGCTTGAGACTTTGATTTTAAGGAAAATAAGATTTTAAGAAAAATAATCAAGTGTGTCGGAAATAGTCGTCTACAAATGTGATATAAAATCTGTAATCATCAATAGACACATGAGGGGAAGGTCCCCATAAATCTGAGAAAATGAGCTGAAAGGGGACAGTAGACTTATGTAAACATTTGTAAGCAGGAAATCTATGATGCTTTGCCTGTGCACAGGCATTATAAAAGGGAATTACAGTGTGCTCATAAGGGAGATTATGTTGCCGAAAGATAGATTGCACCAACTTGAAATAGGGATGATCGAGTCTATTGTACCACAAGGGAGTCGAGAGATGAGTGGTGAGAGCAAATTAAGATAAAGCCGATTGTGGGATGGAATATAAGCCATTACTGATTGTCCCTTGAGGAAGAAGCTTCCCCGATTTGCAGGCCTTAACAGAAAAAGAGTTAGCAAATAACTAAAAGAAAACATCATTGTCAATGCAGAATTGTATATAAGGTTATTTTGAAAGGAAGGAACACAGAGTATGTTTTTAAGCCAAAATTTAGATGAAGAAGATGAGAATGAGGTTGAACCTAAATGTGAGATAGGCACAATGAAGCCATCACCAACACGAAGCTGCTCACTACCACGAAACTCAGTAGCATGCAAATTGTGATTACCCAAATCACTAGTGACATGGTTAGTTGCGGTTGTGTCTGGTTACTAGATTTCATTCGTGGGAAAATTTGAGGAAGAAAAGTTTGCTGTGATGGGTGAGGTAGTGGTATAGGCTTGATTAAAGCGGTAAATGCACGTAAGTGCTAAATGGCCCTGTCAATTGCATACCTAACAAACCAAACATTGATCAGTAGGTGGAAAAGAAATGTTACCAGTGTTACCTACGTAATCATTGCGACCCCGAGTAGAGTGACCACCATTGCAACCTCGATAGGAATTGCAACCACCACCACGAGGCCCTCAGCCACGTGAGTTAGAGGAAGACTTGGCAATAAAGTTTGCAGAAGCTTCCGTAGAAAAGGTGCTCACATTAGAGTGATGAAGCAAATGTGCTTCATGGGCCAATAAATGCCCGAGTAGCTCCTCACGAGTAATGGGTTCAAGCTTAGTGGATACAGAGGAAACGATAGCATCATAATCACGGCCAAGGCCAGCTAAAAGGTAAGGAACAAACTCAGTAGGTGGTAAGGGACGATCAGCTACTACCATGATGTTGGCAAGGGTTTTGGCTTTACAAAAGCAAGTGGAAATGGGATCTAAGCCTTTCTTAAGTAAAGATCATTGAAACTAAGTTTGTAGAAGGCGAGCTTGGGAGACTGAGGTGTAAGTTGATTTAAGAGAGAGCCATACAGCTTTGGCAGAGGTACAGCGAACAATTTGGGCTATGACTGGCTCAGAAAGGGAAAAGATAAGAGCTAACATGACTTATTGATCTTGTTGAAGCCAAAGATCATGAGCTAGGTTTGGGATGTTATTATCGAGCACTAGTGAGAGACATCAACATATTGGTAAAGGCGCTGGTTGCGAAGGTAAGGAACCAATTGGACCTTTCATAATAAGTAATTGATGGGAGTGAGCTTGACAAATATTGTATGAGAAAAATTGGGATTAGGGAGCGTGAGAGAAGAAGAGGTAAGGGAGGAAACCATGGACATTTAGTCTTTTAGGGCTCTAGTACCATGTAGAAGTAAAGAATTTGTGTGGTTTTCATTAAATGAAAAATTGCTATTATATAAGATCCTTTTATAGACATATATTACAATGAATCAAATATTCTATAACCAGTGTTACGGATTGCTTTCCAGAGGTAGAATGACTTCCAGAGGTAGAATGACACAACGCATGCAACACATGTATTTACAGTCTGTTACATGGAGTTGCTCAAGTCCTTGTGCTGTGATGGTTGTAGGTTGAAGGTCTTTGCAAGGACACCTTTATTCTTAACATTTATTATCAATTTTTTTAAAAGAAATGTTTAAAGATATTAAAAAATGCATAAAAATTAAATAAATAAAAAAAGACCAATTGGTGTTGTCTAAAGCCGTTCTCGTGCTACACTCACTATGGCTCATTTGCATATCAAAAGAATAATTCTACTTATCATCCCCACACTCCAGATACTAATTTATTTTATTTTTTCATTTTTCCTATAACAAGCATGTAATGTATAGATAATAAATATATATAACTTAATTAATTTAACAAGAATAAAAATAAAAAATAATTTTAAAATATATAAAGTGTATAATTTAGAACGATGAATTGCATTCCTCTATGCAAAAACCGTTCCCTTATCACATTCGTAAAATAATTTGTAAACTTACTCTGAGAGTAAAGTTTACAAATTGATATGTTTAAACAATGACAACACTTAAATATTAGATTTATTTTACAAGAAATATCAAGTTACATTAAACTTACATTTGTCAGCCAAATATTTCTCTTATATTTAAGATGAATTTTTATTTAAATTCATATATAAAAGTGTGTAGTTCCCTTTTATAATTCACATCGATTGCTTTTTATTAAAAACCATTTTGCTGCATTTATCATTTTTAAGAGCTCTAAAATTAATGAAAATCCAATGGTAATGTTAAAATTTAAGTGTTAAAGATTTAACTAAATTATTATCCTACCATCTTAAGACTTTTGGATGAATGGTTAAACGTTTAAAATGTCAATTATAATGTTTTATAAAATTTTCAAAAAGGTGAAAGAAAATTGAATAAAAATATTATCATAATATAATTTTTTTAATATTATTTTTATTTTAAATTTTGAGAAGGCTTAATTATTTTTTGTATTTTATTCAAAAGTTAGAAAAAATTATAATTATTAAGTAATAATTAGATGAAAAAATTAAAATTTAAGATTTAAAAATATATATTTAAATAATATTTAAATATTAAGATATAATGAGATAAAATATATCTAGATAAACATCTCATCATCAAAACAACCACTAAAGTTTCCATTAACAACAAAAAGTAGAAAATGACATCGCAGGCTTCATACATTCAAATGACAACAACAGCACAATAAAATAAGGCATTAAAAGCCTGACAGCGGTAGAGCTTTGGCACAGTCAAATCCCCTTGGATGGAACAGAAGTAAAGAAATATTTTCTAGACAAGTCATGCTAAATTGAGCAAAACACATACCCATTTCTCGATATCAAAGATTAAAAAATGCAGTTCAGAGTGTACTTTCATCCTCGATCTACAAAAAGAAACTGGGCTTACAATATATTGTTTGTAATTGGTTTAAAGCAGTTCAGTTCTTTATGCACACGCACGAATATTAAACGAATTAGCCTTTTAAGTGTGTCTAGGGAGGGTCTTTTTTACAGCCCAAGATCAAGAACACTGCCACAGCTGCTGATGAAAAATGCCCAGAAAATAACCAAAAAGAGAAATATTGTTCAATCATCCAGAAATTTTATCACATTTTTATGGGTTTTTTTAAGAGAGTCAATGCAAATAAAAAAAAAAAGACAAAATTAGGGTAAAAATTAGTATTTCTCTGACCTAGCAAGAGGGTAATCTTTTCAAAAAGCACACTAGCTAGCTTGGATAAAATAATAAAACAAAAAGGGCCTAACGAATGTCAACAATCCATAAAAACCATAGCTCCAAGTTCCAACCTCTGGCTTAGACTGCTGCATTTTCAGCCCCACTGGATAAGAATTGGGTTTATGATGCCAACGCAGTACCCTTGGAATATTTAATGCCATAAGCCAATAATAAAGACGAATCAGCTCTCAGTTCTTACCTTGTACTTTTCCCCAGAAAATATCACTTTCAATAATAATAATAATAATTGAAAGCTTCGATGATCTTTCAAAACAGGTTTAATTTTACTCACAAACATATGACAAGACGTGACATTTTTCCAGTGTCCAGATCAGTCCAGGGTTGCTTTGGCGGGCAATGAATCTCTCTTACGTACCTGATATTGACATCTCAATCCTCCACAGATCCAAAATCCAAATGCCCAAACACCCAATTTAACACCACACCTACTCTGTCCGGGGTGAGAGATATGGGGCCGGAAGAACCATATTTAAACAACCAAACAATTTACATTCCCCTTTCTTTTACCAAATTATGACCATCACAGACATTCTCCAATGATAAAACAACCAAAACTGCCAAATTAATGGTAATGAAACGAAAACTGAAGTCCTCTTTATATATATAATAACTCTCAGATGAACTCTCAGATGAACTGCAACAACAACAACATCTTCAATCATGGCACTGAAAGAACAAGAAATTACAGTCGACTCGACTGCCTTTTTGCAGGGATGGAAGAATGTAGAAGAACAAACAGATTGGATGAGCAAACATCCCAGTCACCAGTAAAAATTAAAGTCTTTAACTAGACAGAAAGGAAACAAAAAGTTAAATGCATGACAGCAAACTGATAATGCAGTTCAATTCAACTTGGATATGCCCTACCAAAACAAAAATAATTAAGGACTGCTAAGAGACAAGTGAGAAAATAAAAAGTAAAGATTATGAAGAAAAAAGTAGAAGGGAGCTCCCTTCAGTCCAAGCACAGAAAAAAAAAGGATGAATTTTATCTCCCGCATCATTCACACATCCAAAGTAGTAGAATTCACTCCCTTTCCTACTGTGTTTGAATGAATGAGTCGGCAGCTAATCCAAACCCTTTACCCACCCATGAGTGGACTGAAGAAAGCTCCATTAAACCACTCATATAAACACATTTTAAACAATCTTTCAACCCGTGATGCAAGATGCTATAATTCCCAACATAAGAAGTAAGATGGAAAACAGGTCTTTACGGCTAATTATCAGAAACAAAAACCAAAATAAAACAAAAAGAGAAAATAATAACATCAATGAATTTAGAAAAACAAATACTTAGTAGATCAAGGTAGAGGTGTTGCAGAAATGGAGACACAATTCTATCATATTGCTCCATTGAAGAATATGGTCCAATTCATACTGAAATTTTATGATAATCTGAATGCTTATAGTGATCAATTGAAGAAGTAGCAACATTATTTGCTCCATTTGGCACTGAATAATACGAGAGACAAATGTTTATTTTTCATGTTTAACTGAATCATTTAAATATTAAATGATATATTGGCAGGTAAAATAAAACGAGGGTCTAACATTATTACCGATACTTTTATAGGGGAAAAAAATGCTTCATTTTCCCATAACCTGATACTTCACTCGACCGTACCCTCTACTGATAGACACAACACCTCTCCATGTGGGCTATGATGTAATGACTTGAGCTCATCTTCACCCTTATACTTTGGTCATGGTCCCAGTGTCATGTTCCTCGATCAATACCCTCTGAGATATGAGTGAAATGTAAAACCATCTAAGACGTGAAGAAAAAGTCCAGAACTTGGCCGAGTACCCAGAAATTCGGATTAATTTCCCGGAAGCCCACAACAGCCAAAGCCCTAGATCAACATTAAGAAAGAAGTTTTTTCTTTTTTCATTTTAAGGACGAATGTAGGCTTGTTGCATGAACCCTAACCCTAAGTACAAAAGCTTTACTTGCGTAGGAGAGAAATCTGAGTCCATTATTAATGTTGACAGAAACATACAACACCATTTAACCTAGCTAGTAGTCTAGATCAAACAGCAGCACTCAACACAAATCAGATCAGCTACTACAGATCTACAAATATACTCAAGTCCCATATGATCATACTTTCAGAATGCTTTCACTTTGTTTGCACACCAAAATGCAACAAAACAGAGGGCTAATTAAGATTTAAACCAACGAATGACAAATTCCTATTAAGTTTTGTTCTGTATTAATAGAGGAAGAAAGAACGAAAGAGAAAACCAGGAGGTTAGTTAATACCTTACGCTGCGCGACAACTCCATTGACGCTTCTTTGCTACTTTTCTGGGTACGAACTTCTTTGCTTCTTCGCTAACCCTAAACCCAATGCTTGAACCGTGATCATTGCTGCAGAACTCTCATAATCTCGTATGGAGAACGGAAAAACACAAAAGAAAGACTATACAAAGAAGCAAAAAGCTCATAAATCATAGTAGTAATACGGTATGGGAAAACAATAATACAATAATCTACAAAAGAAAAGGGGGTTAAAAAATTAAACTACAAAAAAATTTGAGAGAGGGGGAAAGAGGGTTGCAGAAACTGCGTAAGAGAAGTTTCAGGGCGAGAATACGTCGCTGTCTTCATGAGAGTCAGAGAAGGGAAAGCGATTGTATATCTCTAATCTACAAATCTGGCAAAGCGCAATAATACATACACTAAAACAAAAGAGAAAAAAGAAGGGTAAGGTAAGAGACAGTGGGATTTTCTTCTATCTCTCTTTTTCTCTCTCTCTATCGCAGGAGATTTTTCAGGAGAAGTGAGTTCCAAAGAAGAAGAATATGTGTGTATTTAATAGCTGAATTGGATAATAAAGCGCTGTCTCTCTCTCTCTCTCACACACAAACACGCACGCACGCACGCGCTGTCTCTTTCTGATCTTTCTCAAACATCCACAACGAGCGCGGGACCTTTTGTTTACCACATCGAACTAGCCTTGAACTGCAGAAAAAAGGAAGAGGTGTGGTGGTGGTGGTGGGGTTTCGTCTGACCACCAAGTTGCACTCTCTCTCTTTCTCTCTCCCCACCTCTCCAAGCAGAAGAAGGAAGACTACTGTTGAGCACTAATCTCTAGTCTCAGGCTGGAGTCCAGTACATGTAGAGAGCACTCAGCACAGCACCATATATAGGGCTTGAGGGAACTGGTGACTCGTGAGTCCTTAGTCGTACGAGACAGACCGTGAAAAATCTTGGTCATTGGGCATATACATTAAAGTGATTTACTTTTTAATGACTTTTACACCCTGATTTCCTTTCAAAATGTACTGATATTTGCGCCTTTTTAAAAATAAAAAATAAATCAATATTATTTACCTTAAATTTTGTCATTTTAATCCCATTTAGTTATGTAATTCTTTTCAAGTTATTTATTTTATCAATTATTTAAAATGTAATATATCAGTAAATGTAATTGAAGATAAGAAAAAATCTAGAATTACTATATATGTCTATACAAATATTTTTCTAAAGGCAAGTTATACATTAACTTGATAATGATAATATCAGTCTTAATTCAGCAAAACATTAACACAAAAATTCAATTTAGAATAAAATAAAATGACATGTCAGTCAATATGTTGTCGTAGTGTTACTTATAAATTGATGCATAATCACAATTAATGCAAAAAAGTGCACGACCAATTTAAGCTTAGATTGTGAAAGTATTTTATTTTATTTTATTATTATATTTTTTTAAAATTTTTACATAAAATATAATAAATAATTTATTTTTTTAAATAATAATGACATTAAAAATTAATATTATATTTAACTTTCATTTTATCTTAAAACGATTACGTGACGGTTACATAATTTACGATTGTAAATGTACTTTTTTTAAAATATGCTATCCAACAATGAGATATTATTTTATTTTATGCCTTAATTGGTTTTGTAACATAAGTAACAATGATGTGGCATACTTCTATTTATAACGATGTATTTGGAAGCATCTACGGATATCTTTTTATACACAACTAAGACGAATCTTTTTACTATTATTACCATCGTTTTCAGCCTCTAGCTATTAAGATTTGCATAGACAAGATGAATCAAAATTGAGAATAAACAAAAGTAACAGTGCATTGAAAGACCTTGATGATAAAAGGGTGAATTAATGATGATCTCCACGCATGAAACAGCTGCATAAATGCTGCCGAGAGTAAGGGTACTGGGACCCTTGATCCGTCTGTATTGGATACCAATTTCCTAAATTTGCTCTCCTATTAAATTGTGACTAATAATGCATTTTTATCTTTTTATTTAATAAAAAAATAAAAATGATATCATGTAATGATATTTATAAATGATGGGTAACAAAGTTCTTATAAATAATTTCCAGCTAGAATCACTTTGATTTTGGTAGTATACTTCTTTTTAAATTTAAAATTTCTTGAATGTAAATAATTTTTAAAATCTATCGTATTGAGAATTTTGCCTTGAATTATCTTATATGTATTTATAAAAATTTCTTTATTAAGAATCTATACACTCTCAAGATTACTCTATTGACTCGTTGTCAATTAAAAAAAAAATGCTCATAAAAATAAGAATAATTTTATTTTTTTTTCTTTAACTTTATTATTTTCATCATATTAAAAACCAGCAGGGGTCACTGCTTCGATCGAATATTTGGGATAATTCCATTCGATGGCTCCGAATAAATAAGCGGCAAGCCTATTGGAATGACTCTTCTAAAATATTTCAATTTTCGGTCTTTTCATTTAATTAATTCTACTTAATACTTCCGTCGTCGGCAATGGATGGAAAGTTACACACGTGACATGTGATTATCATTTTTTGATTGCTTGAAATTATTAAAATATTTTTTTATGATTTATATATAGACATAATGAAAAATAATAATATGATGTCTAAGTTTATCCTTTCAATTTGGCAACTCGTGTATTTTTTTAATTTTTTTATTTAATAATTAAGGAAGTAATTATTAATATATTGATTTTTTTAAAATGTTTAAAGATGTTTAAAAAATATTTGAAAGAAAAAACAAAAAAAAATATAATTTGCACTATTTCAGACACACCAATAGACAAACTTGAGTGGTAATAGCACTTCTGACATATAATATAAATTAAATTATTAAATTCCATATTAGGTTTATTTGTTGTAATAAATTATACAAAATAAACGTTAAGTTAAATGTTGAGCTTTTTAGGTAGAACTTGCCAACTTGGTTATGTTTTATAGAGATCCGATTTGATGAACCGACTCGATCTAGAATTTATTATAATTTTTTAAACCAATTATTTGACTACTGAATCGATACGATTCACAAATTAGGGTTTTAACTTTTATCATATATATTCTATTATCTCGAGTGATTGTCATATTGGATCATTGTGTATTTGACTTTCATCCTTAATAAGATTCTCTGCAATCTCGTGAACAAAAATATGTTGCCGAATTATGTAAATCTTGTGTCGGGTGCTTTACTCTTTTTATCCTCTCATTCCTAACTCTAAACACAAAATTCCTTAATTACAATTGCATAGAAGCCACTATAATATACATAAATATTTTATTACCAGTAGACAGAACCAAATATATGTGTGTGAGACCCATCTGGTGACCGTACTTATGGGGAAAAAAATATATCATAATAACAAGCTTTCTCACTTTGGTGCTTACAAGAAAATTTTCAAAACCAAGGTGAAAAAAGTTTATATTTTAGTAAATATATTACAAATTAAATCTTCTAAACTCTTTTGCAACTAAAAAAAGCGCTAATCTATCTATCTTCAAATGATAAAATGAGATAGTTTTAGATGAAATTTAAATAAAATATTGTTAAAATATTATTTTTTATTTTGAGATTTAAAAAAATTAAATTATAGTGATGAAATGAAATCAAATGAGATAGATTTAAATTGTTTCTCAATCCAAACAATAACTAAGATCGACTTGCTTCTCTTGAAAGAAAGAGTTATCCAATTCTGGTATTGTTGAGTGTTGTCCCTCGATCATACCAAGCTGGGGTAGAGAGTATTTGTCTATTAATTCAATTACCGAAAAACATTATTCATTGAGCAAATACAAGAGTACTGTTTTTTTTTTCTTAATTAAAACTTGGTATAAGTTTATTTACATGCACAAAATGGGTACACATGCAAGTGGAGCTATCAATTTGCACTATATATAGGGTTTTGATTAATTAATGGATAATTTCAACTACAAGATTCATGTTTAAATTATATATATCATGCAGTAGATCAATATTGGTCTAAATGATCATCGATTGCTGACCTCAAACTTTATCATTTTGCTATGCTTTCCGCCGCCCCCCACCACACACACACCTTGCATGCCTTTTCTCTTTTCTGCACAATCAATGAAAAGCATATGCATCTGCCTGTTTGATTGGGAGACCACCTCCAGGGTTTCATAAGAATCTAGTTGCCCCATAACCCTGTCCCTGTAAAAGAAATCAATTCTAAACGTAGGGAATCATGTGTATGCGTGTCTTTGTGCGAATACATGAAAAAACATGTTTCATCCCATCGATCGTTGATGCCAAACTTTTTTTTTAGCCTATTATTTACATCAAAATGATGGAGTTGCCACCGCCGTCAGAGTCGATGTTTCTTTGTCTGGGAAAGAGGTGGCCACCACCATGCGCTCCTACCTAACCATTTTCTGTTTTTTCTTGCTGCAGGATTTTCTCCTAAAGCTGTGTAAACACAATCTTAAAACCCTTTTTATTCTAAGCCGATACGTACAAAATAGCATGCACGATTTTCTGGGTTTCAGCTCTTTCACATGATCATTCTCACCATACATGCACATGATCATATATAATCCTTTCGATCGATTCGCTTGTTGTATGAGTACTAGTTCTATTGTCTGCTAGCTAGCTAGCTTTTGATACTGGTCGTATTCATGAGCATTCAGAAGTCCATGTTGTCGTGCTAGCTAGCTGTTGTGTTGTGACTTGGTGATTTATGATCACACTCACTCAATAGAAAATTCAACGAACGACAACGTATAATATTTCCCTGCTTGATTTGAATTGGATTTTTCTGGACACAAATTTGGAAAATAAACGTTAATTGATGATCGATCACATGCACGTACAGAACTCCATCGATCGTGTACGAGTTTAATGCTTCAGTGATCCGACTTTAAGTTCACTTCTTGAATCCAGCTTTTTGCTCCCCGGCCCCCAAAAATAGAAGAATTGTATAGTATGAGTTTTGCTACGTACAAGTAAAGTCGCGTATTAATACTGATTCTTTCATATTTAAAATTTAAATTAATACTGTTTTCAATAAAATATATTTTTTGACTAATTACATTAAATTAGTGTGTAAATTAGTGCATAATTATACTTACAACTAAATTTTTTCAACATTTATCTCTTCAGAATTGTACAGGATCGTGTGTAACATGAGGCGCCATGGCGCACATTACCAATAGAAGGGGGGAAGAAACGCAAAAGCAGATGTTAGTTAAGAATATTATTGTCATTTTCATTAAATTATATGGTCAAAATGAAAATTAAGGGAAAAAGTTTAATTATAGGAGTTATCAAGGCCGCGGCGGGCTTGGCCCTCAAGTAGGCACTATAAGAGAAGTAATTTTTTGTGATCAAAATTTAGTGATCAAAAGGATTATTTCCTACGGTTTTCGTAGGAAATAGTCATTTTGGTCACAAAAACTCACTTCTCTTGTAGTGAGGGTTGTAATCGAGTTGAGCCGAGTTGGTCTTTTGTTTGCTAAGTTCGGCTTGACTCAAAATACTTGAGCTCGATATTTTTCTTTATTTTTTGTTCGAGCTTGAGCTCGAGTTCGTCCCACAAACGAGTTCGTGTCTAGCCGAGCTCGAATTATTATTTTTTTATTTCTTGAATAAGATTTAATAATTAATAAAATATATAAATAAAAAATAAAATATCTAATATTGAATTTATACAACTGACAAGTCGAACCTTTATTAAATTATAAAATTTTAAAAATTTTATAAATAATTAATATCTAACTAGTTAATATTTATCCAAAATAACAATATATTATATGCCTATATATATTATTAATACATACACTTAATATGATAGCATATATCTATTTCATATATGATTCACCTATACTAGTATATAAAATTATTAAATTTTACCAACTAATTATTATACAAATTATAAAATATACCTATGAAGCATATTCACTATATAGACATAAGTAATTAGATTACATATTATATATTTAATTATAAAAATAGTATGCTTATATTATTAGCTAATACATATATATATGTATATATATTTATAAATATATGAATGAGTTTTAGTCAAGTCGAGCTAACGAGTCGACTCGAGCATAAACGAGCGGGTCTTAACGAGCTTTAACCGATTTAAGTCGAGTTTTGTTGGGTATGTGTCATTTACAAATCAAGCAGGTATCTGCTTTCACGAATGAGTTTTTTTCTTCACAAGTCGAATTCAATTCAAGTTTAACCGAATGGACTATCGAATAGATTGGTTCATTTATAGCCATATCCCCAAGGTTACGTAAAGAAAAATAATTTATACAAACTCTCAATAGACAAGTCTAAATAGACTGTTGTTAAAAAGTAAACCTCACCCTAAAAGAATATTATAAAAAAAAAAACTACTCTTATTTGTGAGATCCACTTGCCTATTTAGGACTTATTCCTAGCATTACTCCTCTACAAATAATTAGTTTAATATTTCAAAGCAAACTTTTGAATTTTCTACTAAAATTTGATCGAAAAAATTTCAATTCTTAGAAAGATTTATTAGAAAAATAATATATATTTTTAAGCTTATTTAAAACATAGGAGAAGATAAATAAATTATTTTTAATTGTAATCATTAAAATTCTCTAAAAGTTTTGTGAAGATTTAATTCAATCATAATTTTATTTTTTATGTTTGCTTAAACTTTATGTATACACTTTTTAATTAAAATATTAGATAAAGTTCTTTTTTGTTGTTATGATTTTCGTGAAATGCCTATTTTCTTTAGGTTTTGAATTAGTTTTTTATTTCTTACTATTTAATCACTTTTTTTTTTGTTTATTATCATTTTGTTAGTGGTGTTCCTAAAACTCTTTTATCGAACTATTTATTCAAATTTAAAATACCCGACCCGGCCTCCAAAATTATAATCCTGGTTTCATCCCTGATTCTAAGCTGTACTTTTACTTATAACAGCTCATTTTAACAAAGAGGGTAAATTCAACACTTG
The DNA here is from genome assembly GCA_011037825.1 of Carya cathayensis. NCBI lineage: Eukaryota > Viridiplantae > Streptophyta > Magnoliopsida > Fagales > Juglandaceae > Carya > Carya cathayensis. Next base: position 1,813,874 of record QGSO01000171.1, read on the forward strand.
AAAGTGTAAAATTAATATATAATAAAGGAATATTGGAGACTGATATTTTCACCCCAAAGTATATAAGGTTTTACATCTTGTGCTGAACAATACTAAAATTGAGATATTTTAAATGAGAGATATTTTTTGTAACAATCACTTATAAAAGTAACATCATTTTTCATAAATATCATATTTTAAAACATAATATATATATATATATATATATAAAGGGTTGTGAGCATGTAATTAACATCATTTTTCATAAAAATCATATTTTAAAACATAATCTATAGTTTTTGTTGTAACGTATAAAATTCCTCATTCTTTGCATCATATATAATTTGTAACGCAAGGTGTACTTTTCCCCTTAAATAAATACCACTTATACATCTATCCGAGGATTTTTAAAGAATCTAAGCCTTCTAGATAGGTGTGACGTTTGTCCCAACAATTTGTATCATCATGTTGACAGCATTTGTAAAGATCTTTCGGGAATGGCAATAAATAGTCGTTGGGAACGAAGTAATTGTATTAACAAGACAATGAAAAATGGCAAGGCCGTGACATAATATCATTTGATTTGCATGTATATTATTGTGCAGTTATACTTATCAATTTAAATGAAGTCACGTACTAATTTAAATATTAATACTTATTAATTCATATTCAAATTTTAAATTAACACTATTTTTAATAAAATTTATTTTTTAATTAATCACATTAAATTGATATATATATTAGTGCGCAGTTGTGATTACAATTGAAAATTTTTTTCCATAGAGAATATCAAAATCATAATGAAACGTTGGGAATGCGATTGGATTAACACATATTACATTCTTTGAAGGTGATAAAAAAAACAACACAAAAACTTGTAGATTGTGTTCCATAATCTTGTGAACGAGTTCTTTTTGTGTAAATATTATGAGTTATTCTATTTTAAGTCAGTACGTAGAACATAGCATTTATATTATTTAAATTATAATATTTTATTTATAAAATTTAAATTTTATAAATTATCTTCTAAATCAAATTATATCATGTAACGTGTAGTTTATAGGTATTTAAAAAGCAGTACTCAAAAATTACAATTTATGCATAAAATTAGAACAGTAAAAAAGGGGCACTTGCATGGAGAAGCAAGAGAGAGATTGAGTACTACAGGGTGGCGCGAGCAACCGTACCTGAAGGAAGAAATCCCAGAGCGGTGTAAGGGGGAGCGGAGGGGAAAGGCAGGCTGGCTCAATTATATATAATTAAATTTATTATAAAAAATAGACAATGAAACATCGTCGTTTTGGGTGGAATTCAATCATTTTTTAACAGACAAAGTGGTTCTTCCCTTAGCAAAGCCTCTATTTTCTCCCACTTGCCATGACGCCGTCCTACTCTCTTCTGTCCCCTCATTTTCTTCTCTCTCTCTCCAATGGACCGATTTGTTGTTTGGTATGGATTTTAATTTGTTTTAGTAGTTTAGGAATAAATTTTTTTTTTTGATTTATTGTGTATTTTGTTGAAATGTGAATTTGTATTTTGGTTTGGATTTTTTTTTTGTAAGTTCTGACATTTTGACGTGAATTTATATTATGGTCAAGTGGTCCACCCCTGCCCCCAATGTGCGGGGGTTAATCCCTGGGGGCAAACCCCGCCCTCCACCTGTATAGGGGCGGATAGCACCCATAATCAAAATGTAGTTATTTCATGAACATCTTAATAGTATACTGTGAGCACGAGTGCTCTAAGGGCATTAAATTTAGCTGAATTAGAAGGCCTGAAAAAAAAAATGCTAATTTTGTGAGATATGTGGATGGGAGTTTGGTGAATTTACAGGTGTACATTTTTTTTTTCTTAGAAAGGTGTACATATTTCTAGTGACACGTAAATGTGAAAGGTGTTATGTTATAAGAGAAATGTTTTAGCCATTAATATATTTTACAAAAATAAACTTAAAAGTGAAGTGACTTGATTTGATACATGAGATTGTAAAATTAAATTTATTATAAAATAGATTTAACGGATCATATAAAATCATATTAATTTATAAATTTAATTTTATAAAACATGCTTGAGGTTAATGTATTTCTCTTAGAACATAGCACCATCGCTATAGACCCTATTACAGCCACAGATAAAACCTACAGTGGCTATCGAATAGACAATTCCCTTTTGTTTTCATATATTTAAAGATTTTTTTAAAAAAAAATCACAACATCATTTAAAAATATTTTATTAATCACTAAAAAAAATGAATACCACCATCAGTGACTTTTGACTTTTATACGTGGAAGTGGCATTATCCCCATCTCTATGTACGTGTTATTAGAAACACCAACATAACACGTAAATCGGTACACAGCTTTTATATGTACCCGGCTACGAACTGATCTAGCACCGAGCATTTCCATGCATTTCCCTGCCGTGCTTCCCGAATCCCGCATTTCTAACAGAAAAGCGACTTCAGCGCCGCAAGGCACAAACAACTCAGCGACCACGCAAAACATACGCGCGTAGCAGAGTCGCAGTCTCTCTCTCTCTCTCTCTCCTTGCGAAGGGTATCTCAGTGTGAGAGGCAAACTGGTATCGGCAGGCTATACCACTCTTTCTTCGCTCTCGTCTTCCCAGCTTGTTCGAGGTACCCCACCATTCACATCTTCCTTGATTTTCATGCCTTTGCAAGTAGAATATTTGGTCATGTTGTTCACTCCACTGACTTTGAATCGGAACTGTTTTTGTTATAATTTCGGTCATCTCTGCGCTCATATAGATGCACCTCGCAAAGCGTTCGATTTAATTACTCATTGAGTTTCTTGATGGAAGTTTTGCCTATTGGTTCTACGTCTGATCATGATAGATTGCCATGATTTCTCCTATCAATGATAGTCTTTAAATCTTTTATATTACGATTCTCGTTGTCTTGTTACTTCAGTTAATGTGATCGATTCACATTGAATGATGTGGTTTTCAAAATTTGTTAGATTGAAGTATTCTAACAAGCAATTCCAGTTCCACTATCTTGTTGGCTACTAGACTGCCTCCATCCAAGCCAAAAACACTCTTTGCCTGGTTATTGTTCGAGTAAGAAATGCAATTTCTCATATGGAATTTCATTAGTAGTCTATTAAATTACAATGGTCTTTGCTTAGCTTTAGTCTGTATATGAGTGCAGGCTGATTTTTCCCTCCGACCCTTTACTAATGAGAGAAATCCCCTGCCATGATTTATTACTCTTCAATTCTTTTTCCTCTCAAACTCCTCCACTAAACCAACTACGTTTTAAATCTTTTGACTGGTGATGTATAATATTTCCTTGTAAGTAATGAACTCAAATGTTGACTTCTCTGGTTGACATTAGATCCATAAAAACTGAAGGGTCTGAAGTCTGAACAAGGAAAAATATTTGGAGTGGAGCAATTTGAAATGCAAGCGTTTGAAGAGATTGCCACTTTTTGGAAAATCTGGTCTCTGTGTGTGCATGCGCATGTGTTTCCTTTGTTCTCCTCATTTGACTAAATACATATTGATATGTTAATTTGTGTCATACATAAAAACCTATAAACTGACAAGTGACAAGATATATGTACTTCACAGAAAAGTCAGATAAATTTTGTCATGATCCTTGTGCTTATGTAAACATCGTTTGAGAACTTCACGGGTAAAAGGCAATTTATGACTCAAGTAAAAGGTATAGTTTGCAAGTAACAATGCCTGGAAACTTTCTTTTCTAATTCTTGTTCAATCTGTTTCTGTTAGTCTGTGTTGATTGCTATATTGGCTTCGTTAAAGTTTGTTTTCAATAGATTGCAAATGATGTGCGCACCCTATATGATTTGAATTTGCATTCTATTTGGAATTGTCACACTCAAGCATCTGTAGCGTTTGGCTTATGATAAAGCTAATTTTGAGTTTCCTCATTTGGATATAGAATGTGACAACCTAGATCTGGAGTCAACATAAACCTCTTTCCGAAGGAAGATAAACTATGGAACAACAAGAGGCAACCAAATCTCTGGCATAAACTTAAAATTTTCAGTGTAAAGTTGTAAACCTTGGAAAACCAGTTCTCAGTACTTCATTTATTTTTCTTTTTTCCTGTTTTATCGGTCTATTGAGCGCTCTTGCAAACTTTTCTGTCATTTCAGGTCCTTTACAAGATGTTCTTCAAGATGGCCCAAATCAGCCTTCTGACATGTGACGATTCATTTGCACTGGTTGATGCACTTCTCGCCGATAGAAATAACCTGTTAGAGCATCATCCAACATTGTGCATGGAAGTGGGTTGTGGTAGTGGGTATATCATCACCTCTTTAGCTCTCATTTTGGGACAGAAGGCTGCTGGAGTTCACTATATTGCTACTGATGTCAATCCTCATGCAGTGAGAGTTACCAATGAGACCCTAGAAGCACATAGTGTTCATGCAGAGTTGCTAGCCACTGACATTGCATCAGGATTGGAGATGCGTTTGGCAGGATTGGTTGATGTAATGGTTGTGAACCCACCATATGTGCCAACACCCGAAGATGAAGTGGGTTGTGAAGGAATTGCCTCTGCTTGGGCAGGTGGGGAGAATGGCCGTAGAGTTATCAATAAGATATTGCCAATTGCTGACAATCTATTGTCAGATAAGGGCTGGTTGTACATGGTCATGCTTACCGCTAACAATCCCTCAGAGATATGCCTTCAAATGAGAGAGAAGGGATACGCTGCTAGAATTGTCATCCAGAGATCAACAGAAGAAGAGTCTCTTCAAGTCATCAAATTCTGGCGGGAGTTCAATATTCAAAGTAGGTCAAAGGAAATGGTGACAGCAAACAAAACAGTTCCTGCAAGAGTCATGCAGGAATGAATCTCCAGTCTCATAGTTTCCTAAATCTGACATTTTTAGCCATGGTAGCTGATAAAGGTGAAGGTAAAAGAAGTGTGTAACATCTTTGACCTCAGTCACATTAAGAATTATTTCTTTTTAATTTATATTATAATCGGGATTACTCAGTCAACATTAAAGAAATAAAATCCGGTTTCAGGATGAAGGGACGGAAAGCAATTTGCCCTGGAGCCTTCATTTTAAAGAATTATGACTTATGAGTACCGAAATGCCTTGGTTTGATTAGCTAGAGAGGGAAGTCGCTCTGAGAACGATCGTGTCTTGAAGACTGTAAAATGTAAATATATTCATTATTTTCCACTTCTTAGTCATTCATTTTTTCAAAAGGAAAAGGTTATAAAAATCAGTTTTTTTTTTTTCTTTGAAGCATGAATTTTTGGGACTTCATGAATTTTATAAAATGAATACTTCCTTTTATCTTTTATCTTTATTTACTTATTTGATCTATTCTCTGATTTTTAATAATATATTTTACGAAGTTTTTTATGCCAATCACTTAAATAAAAAGATATATACATATATATATATAGGAGAGAATGTAATTCTAATTTTATTAATAATTTGGATTCAGAAATGAGATAAGATGGTTTTATATGAAAGATAAAAGTTAAATAAAATATTATTATAATATTATTACTGTTTTTCAATTTGAAAAATTGAATTGAGATTTCAAAAAGTTAAATTTTTTATTATATTTTATATAAGAATTTGAAAAAATTTTAATGATAAGATAAAATGAAATGTTTTTCAAATCCAAACGAGGGCTGTTACTTGCGCGATAGAATGAATACCTTTTCTAGTATAGAGCTTAGGGGTTACAAAGAAATATTTAAATATGTTAAATAAATTTATATAATTCAAGATAATAAAATATTTCCTATAAAAAAAATAATAAAATATTTATGAAAAACATTATTTTCTTATATGGGCTAAAGAAGCCCAAATGTCCTGCCTATATCTCTACACAATCACCATGTAGATTGTTGAAGAGTTGTGGGCCATCAGGCCCAATGACAAAGACACCGACGAGGCGAGAGTGGGTACGCCATCATTGGGCTGGCTGGCGGAAGTTGAGAGATCAGAGCCAGATGGGTACGCCATTCGTCGGCGTTGACATCTTGCTCCACTGACACACGGAGAAGGAGAGCGCCCACGGGAATAGGCAGAAGAAGAAGAAGAAGAAGTTTGAGAAGGAGGAACTGGAAGTTGTTATTTTGTGTATAGAAGAAGCGAAGAGCCAAGAGCGGGGAGCCGGAGGGGGTTTGAAGTTTGAATCAGATCATACGGATGGCGTATAGAAGGAGGCAGCAGGGAATGGTATCGAGGCATTCGACCATTGCATTAGATGCGGATGATGATGAAGATGAAGCAGAAGAAGAAGATGGAGTAGAGGAAGCAAAACGAGGAATTCACAATCCTCAGCCTCATCGCGACTCCTCATCACTCGTCGCCAAGGCAATTAGAGCATCTTCCGCCTACCGCGACACTTCTCTCTCCTCTGCTTATGGGCACTCTTCCCGCTCTCCCAACCCAACACCCGCATCTCCTTCTCGTTCTCCCTCCGTCTCTCTCCAGGTTCTTTTCTTTCCTCTTCTCTCCTCTCCTCTCCTCTTTTCTATATTGCTCGTCATGCTGAAGTGTTGGAACGGAACTGGATTTGGTTTCTCTGTGTCATATTTTTAGATGCTTTGATTTGTTTAGCAAACAATGAAGATCTAGTTCTGCCACTTCATTTGTACAAGTCTTAGCTCTTTGCTTTGAGTCCGCAGATTCAAGTGCCCATTTGCCATATAGATATTTCGAATGCCTAACGACGACCACTCCCGTCCTCTTTCAATAAGGCTTTCTAATATGCAGTAAAGTTGCCCTTTTAGCCATTTTGAGCTCCAGCGAAGTTTCCTTCCATGTCAAATTGATGAGTGCGTATGTTTTTATTTATTTATTTTGCCAACATAGGATTCACAATCATATGAATATACATCAATGAAAAGTTTGAGCGAACCCAAACATGGATTTTGGGGTGTTCTGGCTAGAAAAGCTAAAGCAGTTCTTGATGATGATAGCGCACCCCAACAAATTCACACACCTGAAAGTACGAGGCCACAAGTGCCTGGTAGAGCAACAATGGGCAAGGTGAGAATTCAAGACTGTACGTCAAAATATTGTGAACAATAAAATTTATATATATATATATATGTATATAGATATCTGTTTGTCTGTTGACCTGTAATATGCGATTTTTTATTTGTGTTCTATTTGCAGTACCAAAATCCCATTAACTCGGATGAGAGACATCAAAACATGGAAAGCCCTAAACTACAAAAGGGGTTGGGTGCCATTGCATCTTCTCTTAGTCATATTGGTGGCACCATTGGTAGTGCTTTAGAGGTTAGCTTCCGAAGGAACTCTCCAAATGCTATTGAGTTTTCAGTGCTTTATCTTTTGCTCACAATGGTGAAATTAACTTTTATAATTTTTTTAATATTTTTTGGTTGATTATGAATTTTTCTCTCTCCAGGAAAAAATTCACGGTTTCCATTTTTATATATATGTTTACCCTGACTCTATACAGTTTTTTTTTTTTTTTTTCAGAAAGAGGGGTGGTACCCCCAATTTTATTAATTGCCTTCACTTTCGACGAATGAATACCATGTACAAAGAAATAACTTGGGGGTTACAAAATCCCAAACCAAGTTCTAAAACATTGATACTATACTATCAATCCATACAAAACTTTAAAATGAAAGCTTTATACACTCCTGTGCTAAACAAAACTTATGAGAAAAGCTACATTAACAACTATAATCCAAAACACACAAATGTAAGCTATTAGTAGCAGCAGTTTAAAAACAAGGCGCATAAAAAATATTAAAAACTAAAATCTATGTGTAAATTTTGGCAAACTTGTCAAATCCAATTTTAATTCACCCCATGCTAATCTAGGTAAGAAATAAGACAAGAAAAAAACTTCAAACAAACCTTTTGAACCAGCTTTAGCTAATTGATCAGCAACCAAATTACCTTCTCTATAGATGTGCAAGGAGAAAGATAAAGATTGACCAAATGCAATTATATCATCCCAAATTTCTAAGAACTTCCAAGATGGAGAAGTAACATGTTTAAACCAACGTACCAACTCTGCAGAATCAGATTCAAAAATAACATCAGTAAACCCAAGCTGCAAACAATATAACAAACCTTGTTTCAATGCCATTACTTCAGCAAACATATTTGATTCCTTTTCCTAAGTGAAGAGAGAAACCAAAAACAAAACTTCCACGATCATCTCTCAAAATTCCTCAACAACCAGCAAATCCTGGATTCCCAAGAGATGAGACGTCAATATTAAACTTCATTTTTTCAACCGAGGGAAGCCTCCAGTGCATTAACAAGGGCTTTTTTTTTTTTTTTACTTGTAATTGTTGTAATTGCAAAGTAAGCAAGCAAGAATCCTGGACTCTTAGTACCTTTTTTGGTTTTAACAAACCGTTAAAATCATGTAACCAATGATTAACATGATTTACAACTACAGTTATTTATAATTCTACCATTCTATTTTCTGTACCAATTCTCTTCCAAAATTTCAGGAGGGCATTACCATTGTGGAGAGCCGGACTGCAGATATCATTCAAGGAACCCGTAAGCATATCAGAAAACAGCCCAGTGGTTCTGAGGTACAGAATGAGGCATCAAAGATTTCTACTACATCACAACGACCCCAAATGCTACCCCAGATACAAACCGACCAAGAACTTCAGTTGAAGGCATCTCGCGACGTAAGGTGGCAACTTTGTATCACTGGTTTATGTAATAGGAATATTTTTGTGCATGAGTTTCTGTTACTGTTTTGCATTAGAAGTAATTCCACAGATTTGCTCTTCTGCGGAAAATGACTGACCTTGATTTGTTCAGCTGACATGCAGTAATCCCTCTATATCTGTATTACGTTCTCTGTATTTGTGAGTAGAAAAGTACAGAATGATTCTAAAACCAAATGAGCAATTCTACTGAAGCTGTCTGTGACTGTAATAATAGCAAAGGAGAAAGGAAGAAGGAAAAAATGGGAGTAGGGTTTTGGGATTTAGGGATTATTACCAGAATGCTGAGGGCATCCTAAATGGTTTGACATTAGTACTTGATCTTTATGATGAGATTTTTCATATCATCTTTTGGTTTACACAACAGGTTGCAATGGCAATGGCTGCAAAAGCAAAGCTTCTTCTTCGGGAGTTGAAGACTGTCAAAGCTGATCTGGCTTTTGCGAAGGAGCGATGTGCTCAGCTGGAAGAAGAAAATAAAATTCTTCGGGAGAATCGTGAAAGGGGAAGGAATCCAGAAGATGATGATTTGGTATGTACTTTCTCTCTTTATTTTTTTTTTCTTTTCATTTTTTTCCTAAGAACCACTTACATTTTTTGTAATTAAAAGTTGCCTCATCATTGCTAACAATTACCATCACCTGTGAAGTCACTAGTTGAGGTGGATGCATGTGATTGCCCCCTTTTCATTTTCAAAGTAAACAATGAACAACACTACCACTCTAAGAAATTAGCAGTACTCTTCTTTCCTCTATAGTTTATATGCTGTCGTGGCACATGTATTAACATGTGTCTGCCCATGATCATTTGTGGAAAAGTTGAAACTTAATTATCGAAACAGAGAAAGGAAGGAACTGATTGCAGTTTTAGAAATGGCTCATGTTCTAATTTGAATTTTCCAGTTTTAGGCCCCATTTGGATTTGGAAATTGTTTTATTTCATCTCATCGTTACAACTTTCTCAAATTCACACATAAAATATAATAAACAATTTAACTTTTTCAAATCCCAATTCAATTTTTTCAAATTCTAAAACAATAATAATATAAAAAAATAATATTCTAACAATATTTTATTCAACTTTCATCTTTTTAATTTAAAACCATCTTTTCTCATCTTATCTTATCTCTGAATTCAAACCAGTCCTAGTTTCTATTTCTAATGATAGGAAACATTGTGTTGAAGCAAATTCAGTGCTTGCATCTAACAACTCTAAATTCTGATGCCAATGTTCCTATGCCAGATTCGGCTTCAACTTGAAACGCTTTTGGCAGAGAAGGCCAGATTGGCTCACGAAAACTCAGTTTATGCACGCGAGAATCGGTTTCTTAGGGAAGTTGTTGAATACCACCAGCTCACAATGCAGGATGTTGTATACTTGAATGAGGGCACTGAAGAGGTCACAGAAGTCTATCCCGTCACGGTTCCCTCGGGGTCAAATCTAAACTACGCTTCCTCAGCATCATCTCCACAACCACCCTCTTCATTTCCTTCTGGGTCTTTCCGCAAGTGATGGAGGACAGGACATTACCCCTTGCACGCCATAGCCAAACGAATGTCATCAATTACCGACTAAAGTAGCTCTTGTAGCCTATCCCCACGGCAGAAGATCCTTAAAAAGACATTACAAATCCTTCTCATTGATTAGCAATGTCCTGTATTCTATGTTGTTATCCAACGATTTGAAATTACCAATATATCTTTATTGCTTGTTATTGTTGTTCTTATTATTTGTGTCGGTCATCCCTATTGATAGATGTAATTTTATGTACTTCATACTGTGTTTTAGTCTCTCTCTTCTCAACCACTGAAGAACTTCCTCAAAGCTTAAACTTTCCTATAAAATTATAAATTGTATTAAACTATAGAATTATTTCTATAATTTGTAAAATAATTGGTGATTTACCAAATGGCACATGCTCCTCTTTCTCTACTCTCTTTTTGTTGCAGTGCCATTTCCTAGCTAGCCTGAATATATGATAATAATACACTAGGATAGACAAATTGACTTTTGTTTCACCACATTACAGTACAGTCTTAACACACAGTACACAACATGTTGTGCCTCATATTAATAATTGGCCTTTCCCACGGCTTGTTTTTATCCGTATATTGTTGTCCCTGTCCCATAACGTGCAATGCTGTGCACTTTTTCAAGCACAGTATCTTACAGGAATCCTATGCTCCGTGATGTTCACCCATGTCTAATGAGAGTTTTGTAGGGAAAATTACATTTCCACACAAATTTTCTACTTCCCCCAACTTTCCCATAAATCTAAGATCTTTACATTTGGATTTGAGCTTCTTTCTTTTCATGCAACATGGTACGTTCTTAGGCACCGTTTTATATTGGATAATCAATATAATTATTTGTGAGAAAAGATATTTATAATTATAAATTATATAATATTCATATAATTATTTTGAAAAAATGAATAAAATATAAGATTTATATAAAAAAAAATTAATTTTTTAATAATAGACCATATTCTTTTTAAAAAGCGATTATGTAACTTTTATGCACTTCAAGGTTATACATAGATTTACTAATTATTTGTATATTTAATTAAGATAGTGATATTCTTCCATTTTCTTTATTACTGTTTTATTATATAGTTATTTTTTTCTCTTTGCTATTTGAATCGAGATTAAAAATTTCAAAATATGACTTGTATAATCTAAAAGAAAATAAATTCAACCAGTTAATATAATCTTGTAAATTAACTCAAAATAAATTCAATTTTATAAAACTTGACTCAAAAAGTAAAAAATGTCAAGTTTTATAAAATGAAATTTATTTTTACTTAAATTACATGATTACTTTAGTTAATTAAATTTATTTATTTTTAGATTATGCAAGAAGGTTATGTTTTGATATTTTAAATCCAAATTCAAAGAATAAAATGTAAAAAAATAATTGAATGATAAAATAATAATAAATGAGATGTAAGGATATCATTACCATGATCAAAAAAGGGTGTCTCTACAGCCACATACTCGGGATCCAAATTAAAGTGTAATTTTTTTTTTAAAGAAACTATTTTCATGTATTTTTAAAATACTCTTAAATTTTTTTTAAAAAAATAAATTCACAATATCAATAAAAATACTTACTTTATTAGTAAGAGCTAGTTTAGATTTAGAGAGTATTTCATCTCATCTCATCCCATCCAATCTCATCATTATAACTTTTCTACATTCTCATATAAAATATAATAACCAATTCAATATTTTAAATTTTAAAATAATAATAATATTAAAAAAATATTTTATTTTATTTAAAATCATCTTAATGAATCCAAACAAACTTTAAATTAAAAAAAAAATAAAATAAGCGTGAGAAGAAATGCTGGCGAGCATTATCGAGATCCCTAACATTTCTCATCAAGAAAAACAGTCCACCTCTCGAGGTAGGATTTTTAGGTGGGAAGACCGATGCATAGTTTGGTGTAGTAGTGGTTTCATTGGTCTACAGCAGATCTGAGTAATTATTGAGAAAAATATAAGTACTAATGTATAATTTAAGTTGCTTTTACCTTCTCACGTACTTGTTTGATTATGGAAATACACTTTAAATCTTGTAAATACACTTTTTTAAAATATAATATCCATTTCCCATCATTAAAATATACATATATAGTGATATTTTCTATTCTCCAATGTTTGGATATTTCCTGCATTTTCTATCCCATTTTCCTACCCTTAAAGGTTACAGAGTTTGAATGATAAATTAACAAAGAAAACAACTCCTTGCAATACTAGCAAGGCATGTTGGCATCACAGAGTGAAATATGAAGAAGAAAAAGTGAAAGATTATCAGGAAAAAAGAAAAAGGAAGACCAAAAAAAAGAGGATTATAAGGATGCCTTAATGAATGTCTCCAAAATACTTGGTGGAGATGGGTCGTCTAGCCCACAAGTTCCATCCTTTGGTGGACTAGTGGTCCGTCTGGAGCTTCAAATTCAAATCACGTGCACCCACCAACTCCAATCACCTGCTTGATTTCGGAATACAACATGAATATCCAAAGTTGTTTAAAGTTTCAATTGGGATGAGATTCTCTGACAGTTTTCTTTTTTAATCTCAGATTTAGATAAAGAGGTTTTCGCAAATAATGCAGGATTCAATTGTGTATATATATATATATATTTTTTTTTTTCGCTTTCTAAATTTTAATTTTTAATCCTTCGTGATCAATCTTTAAATAGATCGATTGCATGTGGGACATGTCTCACATCAATATATATGAGGCACATTTCTCACATCGAGCTAATTTAATTCCTATCAGAATAAGATACAGACTATAATTTGAATATATTGGATATGAAACCCGTGTCTCACATCTAACAAGTGTGATTCTTGTTGAAATTTAACCTATTCTAAAATCTATAATCTAGGCCCTTTGAATATGAAACGTGTGTCCAATATCAACGCATATGAGACATATATCTCACATCAAAGAGTCGAACTTCTGCACCCAATGCACAGCCATATGCTCAATACACGCTTGGTATGGCTGAAATGAGAGGATATTTATTCCTTAATCCTCTTCATCCATTTGCAATTTTATATTCAAAGGCTTTCGTAGCTGGGGTCACCCAGTAGTATAAGAGGCGGCCCCACATTGCATGGCGTCGTTCGTATTTTATCATGATTGAAGGCCTCTATTCCACGCGCTCTGTAGAGGAGAGAGTGCACACAATCATTATTAGGTATCAAGCGCTGTTGCTGTTGCTGTCAGTGTCAGGGTGTCAATCCAAGATGTTACACCCAGAAAGCCCTCTCTGCCTTCTGCGTTCGCAATGCAAATAACTTCTCTTTCTTTTTTCAGCTTCCCATATAACATCCATGGAAAACTCTCAACAAATTGAGCCCAACACAGCACCCTCAAAACCCTCTTCTATTTAGGACCGACCCTACAGTCGAGAAATTTTACAAGCCTAAAGATAAAAGGAACAATCTTTAGTCTTTTCCTACCTTGTCTCTTCTTCCCCACCATTTACCATCTCAGAGTGGTTTGCCTCCCCAAACTTTGCTTTCTTCTCCTCTCTATAGCCAAAGATTTATTTCTTTCTTCCGTTTGGAGTGCATATATTGTGGAAGATTCATGTCAGGTCTATACGCGCAGAATTTCTCCCCCGCAAGAACTCTATCTTCGCATGTAAGAAGCAACCCGGATGTCGACAGGTAAGCAATCAATTCAAAACTTGATAAGAATTTTGACTTCCATGTCCACCCTCCAAAATCTTTTCTATTATCTCTGGATATTTTGGTTATATGTCGTCGTCTTTTCTAGTCAGTACTTGACTGAGTTGTTGTCGGAGCACCAGAAAATTGGACCCTTCATGCAAGTCCTTCCTATCTGTAGTCGGCTCTTGAATCAAGGTTGGCTTTCTGGATCTGTATTTATATCTTCCTTTTCCCGTAGTTGAAATTGAATTCCATGATCCGTCTTGGCCAGTTTTGTAAACATCCATCGTATTTAACATATTTGTTAGGACACCCTTGAACCATGTTATCTATAGAATGCTTGAAACAGATACAGGAGGTTTACATATTATGCTATTTGTTTTACTTACAAAAAAACATATTATTCTACTTGTTTAATGCGGAGAACATTGTTTCTGCAGATTAATAACTGATAAAATTCTTGTAGTATTAGTAATAGAAGGAAAAGAAAGTAAAATACTATCTTATTTTCTTAGAGATGGAAACCAAAGTGCGGGTCTGTTGCTCTGCCCACCTTTGGCAATGTTGTCTACCACATCTTTAAAATGGGAATGAGAAACAAATGTGGTGTCTCTCCTCAAATTGATGAAAGATCATTTTTGTTAATGGTCTACATCAATTTGATTGTTATATTTGGCAGTCTGTAGTCAATTGTTATGATTCTATTATTTCCTCTTCTGTTATAATTGTATGAAATTTGTGACAAATATTTCCACTTTCCACTGTGGTGATTTGTATTCTACACATGAAAAAGTAAAACCTACCATTTCTGTACTCTTTTATGTGACAGAGATCATGCGGGTTTCTGGAATGATTCCCAATCATGGGTATAATGACCTTGACAGACTGCAGCGTGGAAGCCCTAGCCATATGGCTTCATCTGATATAATGCCAAATAATAGACTAATGGGTTTCAGTGCTTGGAATGGCCTGCCACACGAAGTAAGAATTTGCAATTCTGTCATTTATTGATACATCCTCTTTCTGTTTGCTTTCCCTGAATATGGTCAATTCTGTATAGGCCCGTGTATTTTTTTTTGTGCCATGCGTAGAACCATGCCATGCTTGGAATATGAAAGAAAAATATGTATAAAGGGCTGTATACTAGCTATCCGTACAAGTATAACAAAAAAGTCAATGTTTTGCACTTCTTGATTCCAACCAGTCGTGTTGGGATAGAAACTAGATGGTGCATGGATCACAAGATCACTTGGCTTGATGTTTCTGCTTCCTTTCATCAACCAAATTTAATTATTGGCTCATACAAGAGCTAACTTTTTCTGGTCAATCTTCATTTAGCTCAAAGTATCAGTTATTTTCTTGCTTGGCAATTCAAGAATTTCTGGTTTTCCCCCATTTATTGAGCACATCAAGCTTGAAGGTCACAACAAGTTATTGCCAATAGTTCTTTTGTTTAAGTTGTGTCCTTTTAAGGTTTGCAGTTTTCATTATGTTTCCTGCTCCTAGCAGCTTTGTTTATCATATGAGACTTTCATAATCCCATGATGCTCCCAGCCACTACCCCACCCCCCGCACGTTCTTGCATTCACCCCCTCTTCCGGTCAATGTTGAAACATTAAGGGGATACTTGGAGAATGAGATGAGATGAGAATTTTGTAAATATTAGTGAAATGGTTTGTGAATAGTAGTGAAATGGTTTGAATTACGATGTTTTATTAGGTTTTGGAAAGAAGAGAGAAAAAGTTGAATAAAAACGTTATAAAAATTAAAATATTGTTAGAATATAATTTTTTAATATTGTTTTTGTATGGAAGTTTGAGAAAGTTGTAATGATTAGATATTGATTAGATGAAAAAGTTGAAGATTTGAAATTAAAAAATGTTTATGTTTGAGTGATGTTTGGGAAGGAAATTATGAGAAATTATGAGATGAGAGACGAAACCACTCTATTCCCAAACAACTCCTAAGTTTACAAGATGCTGTATTCTCTGTTCTTAGGATCTGCATGTAATAAGGGGTTGTTAGGGATGGGACCAGGGGCTAGGTGTGCTGAGGTTATGATGAAGGAAAAAAGATACATGGGGGTTTTGTCATTCTTTCACTAACTTCCTTTCAAAAAATTACCTTCCAGACTGGGACTTTTTTCCAAGCTTCATCTTTGGGGGTTGTGAAGGTGAATTTCATTGAATCCAATGCATGGGGAATTGCTTATGTGAGAAGCTTTAGATAATTTAGCTAGAACACGGTATCTGGTTAGTACTCAAACACAGCATTTGATAATTTAACAAGAAGGGAAAAAATCTCAACAAATCCCATGAAATGTTGAAAGACATCCTAAGGATTTTGAAGGTTCGGCTTATGATGGGGATTGAATGAAAGTGCATGGGTAACTTTATACCAATCTATCATCAAATTCCTTATTGGATGGCTAAAAGTGATTATCAATTTCTAGCTTTGTAAGATGTTTATGTTTTCCTTTCTATTGGCTTTGCCTACTTCCCATTAACTCCCAACAGCACATAAGTTGGATATTGTATTTTAAAATTACCTGCCCCCTGTTCCTTAATTTAGTTAATGTTCATCACTCAAAGTAACTAGAACGTCGATTCTCTGCTTTGTTCAAATGCTATTGTTCCTGTACTTAGTTTTTCCATGCTTTCTGCATTTTCTGAAATCATTGTCATTTTTTGTTTATAATACTAATAGGTTAGTTCTTGATGAAACAGAGATTAGGAGGACCACAAGGACTGAATATGGACTGGAAAGCAGCACCAGCTAGCCCAAGCTCCTATATCATCAAGAGGGTTTTGCGCTTAGAGATTCCCATGGATAGCTATCCAAATGTAAGCAACATGGACAATGTGTGGATGCATTATGTAACATTGATGCCTCAATTCCTACATTTCTATCTTTGAAAGTTAGGAAAATATCTGTATCCATGTTCCCTGGATGCTTCTGACCTTTTATAAGCTTAAGGGTACTAACATTACACTTCATTTCAGTACAACTTTGTGGGCCGGCTGCTGGGCCCTAGAGGCAATTCACTAAAGCGGGTGGAAACATCTACAGGTTGCCGTGTGTTTATTCGTGGAAAAGGTTCAATAAAAGATCCTGAGAAGGTACTACTTTTACTTCGGCTCATTTAGTGGAGATATCCTTTTAGTGGATTTCCATGTTTATCCCACCATATATCTATTCATGGTTCTCTCATTAATCGTTGCCTTTGCTTTTCTATTCTCAAGGAGGAGTCGTTAAGGGGAAGACCAGGCTATGAGCATCTGAATGAGCCGCTGCACATTTTAATCGAGGCTGAATTACCCGCTAGTGTCATTGATATACGGTTGAGACAAGCACAAGAAATCTTAGAGGAACTTCTCAAACCTGTGGTATCATTATTAATTCTCATTTCTTCTTTTAGAGTATTCAAATACAATGAAATCATGCTCCTTTTATCATAGCAAATTTGTTTTTGTTGTTGGTTGCACATGGTCCATCTGAAAGTGTTGGGTGATAGAGGAGTAATATTACTAATAAAAAAGACAAACACATTGATTGTGAGACTGTCAGCATTATGCGGAAATGTTCCTACTCTTCTACCATCATATGGAATTGAGGATATCTGAACTTAGGTCATTACTACTGACTTTTGGAATATCACAATGTTGTAATTTCTCCTTTGAAGGTCTTGTGCAATTTTAGTTTCCACTTACAGCGTACTTGCTTTCACTGTTCAGTTGTGTGTTTACTCATTCTATTAAATATTCCACACTATTAATCAATCAAGTTTTATCTTCCTCCCAACGTAGTATAATATTTAGCCTGTCCACAATTTTGTTGTATGAGGTATCCTTTAAATTGGCATGTTCTGGATAAAGAAAGGAATAATTCTTACCCATGCATCATATGCCTTAATGCGTCATTTGTAAAGAGTCCTTGCGCTGCATAATTGCCATTCCCTTATGTGATGCTTGGACTTACTCCATTTTTGGCGTGCAGGATGAGTCGCAGGATTTTTATAAGACGCAACAGTTGAGGGAACTGGCTGTGCTAAATTCCAATTTTAGAGAAGAGAGCTCTCAACCAAGCGGGAGCATCTCTCCGTTCACTTCCAGTGGAATGAAAAGGGCCAAAACTGGTCAATATTGATGTAACGAGTTCAACCATCTATTATGTTTCTCTAGTACACAGTTTGACGAACTCTTGCCAATTCAGGGCCCTGGTTGCATCTCAGTTCTGTATAGCCACAAAGATAGGGCCTTGCTGATATTTCTGAAGCGTGAAGACGGGTATTTTCCAGTTATACAATCTTTAACAGGGGAGATAAGAGGGAAATTCTTTTTACTTTGTCATTGTTGTTGCTTGCACTTGTAATAGGAAACTTGAAGGTTGACCTGTTTATATCTAACAAGTCCGGACTGTATCACCCATATCAGTGGTGCAATATGTGATCTTTTGGGGAGTTGAGGTTTAGCTGATTGATTATGGCAAAAAATAGAAAAGGGTTCAATTTAGTGAGTCCAGTGACAGACTACTTCGTGAACTTCACCGGATTTGGGATGAGAGAATGCGCTTATGGTGGACTATATATAATAGTTTATGAGCAAGGTGGACTAACTTGAACATCTTTGGAAAGCAACTCAGCAAAGACAGACATTTTGGCTTGGAATTAAATTGCGATCCAAAAACCCGATGTTGCAATCTCAAGGACTCAGATTGCATGCAGGAATGCCATCTTTGCATGATATTGACAATGATACGTTATTTTATATGAGCATTAAAACCCGGCTTAAAACCTACAATAGCTTACAACTCATCACTGACATTACATTAGTGACAGGAGAGAAACTATGAACGATTAAGCAGGACTAGTGTAGGGAACACAATTTGACCTTAGGCCCTCACCTGATAATAAACTCTGGACAAAGCAGCAAAGCAATTCATCCTAAAAATCAATCCATCTACATTATGTGAAAAGGAGAGATGAGATGTGCAAGGCGCCACTCAATAAAGCAAGCAAGCACATTACATTAGTGTTTTATCTTCTCCTCACCTTCTTCCTAGGCTTCTACTGTGAACTTTGCAATTTCTCATTTAAAATGTATCTATCCCCTCAAATTTATGGCCCACATGACCTACTATTGACTACTACTTTTGAAAAATGCTTTGACACCTAGAATATGTTTTATTATAATACAAGTAGAATTTGATGATTATTGTTATAAGAAAAGTGATACAGTTATAAAGAGATTTTATAAAAATAAACTCAAGAATTGACATGGCTTTATAAGATATGTTAAATCTATTTTACAATAAAAATAATTTTACAATCTAACGTGTCACATCAAACTCAATTTGTAAATTTATTTTTGTAAAAACTTTTCATAGGTAAAGCATTTCTCAAATATAAGAAGTTCAAACAACTTGGGAAATCTGCTTTTAGACAGAACAAAGGAAAAAAAAGGATTTTAGATTTACTTACAGGGCACCTTAAATATTTATAAACTTTTAGGTCTGATTTGGATAATAAGTTAAGTTGAGATGAGATAAAAGTTGAATAAAATATTATTATAATATTATTTTTATTTTAAAATTTGAAAGAGATAAATTATTTATTATATTTTATTTAAAAATTATAATAATTAAATAGATGTTCACAATACAAACAGCAAAAATAGTAGAAGAGTCAGCAGTCAAGACTCAAGAGTGAGAAAAACATTCGAAAATTCAAACGGGCGCCTTTCTCTAGAGAAGCAAAGAGCACAAACGGCTCTTTTTCAACACACACACACAACACTCTCTCTCTCTCTCTTTCTCTCTCGCTTCCTTTGTAGGGTCGATCGAATATTCCAGGTGAGTTTTCTTTGAAGTTGGTTTGAGTGGATTACTGCATACTTGAATGTATTTCAGAAATGTTCTCTTACACTATTGTTCTGTTCTTTTTGTGTTAAAGAAGTGATTTTTTATCTGCTTTTCCATTTAATCTCTCATTTTGCATCCGGTCACCAAGGATTCCAAAGACAAAATACTATTAAAAAGGTCTGGCTTTTCTGAACCCCTCGCTAGCTACCAAACATGGCAAAGGGTTGCATCTCTAACACGTACGAAGCAGCTCGCAACCAACAAGTTGAACTCAACAAAAAGAAATTTCAGGTCTTTTTAGCTACATTAACTCTTGATGCCCACACTCTTAATCTAGTACCGATCATTTATTTTAAAAAAAACTATCACATTGTTGTCAATAAAATTTGCATTTAATTTGTGTTTTTCTGAAGGATTTGGGAATTTTAAAGACGTCAAAAAGTTTGGCTGCCCTATCCAATTCTGAGAAAAAGTCCAAGGTAAAGCAGATTTTTCTTCCTCTGTTCAGTCATATGCATATTTGGCAAGAATCACAAGATCGAATCACCTGTTGGCTGACATTGATGTATCACTTTCTTATGGCGCAGCAACATTCTCCAAAACCCAAATCGAAGACTACTTGTGTATCTGAACCAAGACGCTCCACCCGTGCACGTAACCCAGTTCCTTCGTATCGTGATGATGTAAGCAATCATATCGGGGCAGTAGATGGAAGGACGAAATAGTTGGTGAAATTTGGTTTTACAATGTTAAAGACATACTTATTTTTGCGTAGGTAAATTCTTAAGGGGTTGGGATTGTTAAAGACATGCTTCGATACAACTATTGCTAAAGAATTGTATTCTGTGATGAAATATTAGACATGGTAATGGGCTTTATGAGGGGAAAACACCATCTAAAATCTTCAAGTGCTGCTTCACATGCACCACTTTTTTTATTAATCCTTTCTCTTATATTATTGGATTTTGTATATCTTAGTGTACTCTGACATGTGAATAAGTCAAGGTTCTTTGGCTGCCATTACAGGTTGGTATAGAGATTCTACCTTTGCGCAAGAGGTCCAGGGTGTCAAATTCATGGGGAAGGTGGATTTCGTTATTTTTGGAGAACTAGTCTATCATACATTCCTTTAAAAATGCTGGAATAATGTTGTGCTATTTCAGCTATCTTGCAAGGCCATTGGATGAAGTCAGGGAAGCTTCTCAAGAAGAAAGAGATTGTGCCTTTGAGGCTGCACTGGATCTCCAAAGCAAGCTAGACTCTGGAAGTCCATCTTTCGTCAAATCAATGGTCCGGTCTCATGTTTATAGCTGTTTTTGGTTGGTATGTGGCGATTGAGGCTGTTAATGGTCTTCTTATCTTAATTATGCTTTATCTAATTTATATGCAACATATGCAAGGAAGGGTTCGATGTAGCTTTTGAAGCTAACTTCTTGATAGTTCAGTGGATAAGTAGTTGAACTGTATATTTTACTTTTATTACTAGGGCCTTCCTTCAAAATTCTGTGAGGATCATCTTCCAAAAACATTGTTGGATATGGTATTAGTGGATGAAAATGGTGTGGAATTCGATGCTACATACATTGGCAAAAGGTCTGGGCTTAGTGGTGGCTGGAGAGCATTTGCACTGGACCATAAGCTGGATGATGGTGATGCACTGGTATTTGAATTGTTTGAGCCAACGAGATTTAAGGTAGGCCTAAAAACCATTGAGGTTAATCTTGTAAGAGTGGTGTGCTTGTATTTTACAATCATTATCGGATTTGAGTGTCTAGGTAGCTGTACAAAGCACATTAATCTGATAGTAGCATGTCACGCAAATTGAGTCATAGCATATGTGTTTTAGACTTTTACCTGCCAGGACAAATTCTACCCACTACATAAATCTTCTTTGTTGGCTTGCAATATGAACGTATGTACTTGTGTATGTGCACATATATTATACAAAAATATCGTTATCGGTGTGCACTCCCATTCTGTCCTCTGGTTGTGATAGCCAAGACCACTGCAGAATTATTCTTGAATCCCTAGAGGCTTCAAATTTCCATATAGACTTGTTTTAGGCAGGCCAGAATTTCAGCCTGAGTTTGTGGTTTTACAGTATCCGGTTTAATATTTCTCGTTTTCTTGCCATGTCATGTAATTAGGTCGATCCAATAACTTGTTTGATCCCAATTTTTTTAGCTGCACACTATTGTCTTGCTGTACACAATTTCTGCATTATAATATGTGAACTATGTTGTTTCAGCTTCTTGGTTGCTATCTTGACTCACCTAAAAGCTTTTCTGAATTACTGAATGTAAAGTCGGCATACCCATTTCTGTATTTTATTCATTTTATAGTTTCAAGTACACAAAATTATGACGTGTAAAGGCGAAGACAACATCAGTCTGTGCATTTATTATGAAATTGTTCCAGTTTGGTTTTTTCTTTTGGTTTCTTGATCTAAAAATATATTGTAAAACCACTGCAGATATACATAGTTAAAGCATTTCCGGTTTCAGTTCAAGAGCAAAGTGAGGACATAATGAACAAAGAAGATATTCCAGCTGCTCAAACAACATCCAAGACAGGCACGAAGCGTGACTTGCAACCAAACCGGACACAACCGTCAAGGAAAGCTGTGGTAAATGCAAATAATGACTTGGCACATCTTGAAAAGCTTCAACCAAAGAGTGAAACAAATAGCGAAGACAAGTCACGAGATGAAAATCTACTTAAAAAGAATGGATTAGGTTCTCAAAGAATTCAAAAGAAAGGTAAATCAGCAGAGAGTAGTGAAATCAAGAAGCATGAAATAGTTGAGAACACTGATAGATGTGCTTCTGGGAGAACTAGAAAGAAACCTGCCCCAAAGCTTTTAAGAAAGAAAGTATATTAATTAGGAGAGAAACAAGGCTTCATTGTCTTCTTCTGCTATGCAATCTCAGAAAGTTTAATGGGTCAGGAGATTATCAGGCAAACGAAAGGAAAATTTGGCTATTTCGTTTTGCTTTGTAATGCCTTCATGATATCTGAGCTATTTGACTCTTGTAAACCTTTTGACCTCCTAGACTTCTGAAAGTTGACAAGTAATGTTAATACTAATGGAATCATGTTCTAGTGATGTTCTAGTGAATGTTGTTAGAAAATGTGGTTATTTCGTAATTAATTGTTCACAGACATTGATAATATTAATGGATGCGTCTGCTTTTATGGCTTAATGCTGGACAGGTCATCTTTTCCTTAGGGGGGGGAAGAGTGGGGCAAGTCTTAATCGGGTGGAGATATATGGCTGTCGGTTTAATACAGGCATATATATATATATATATATATTAGAGTTCACTCAGCAACAGAGGGTTGGAAAATAGAACAGCTGTTCTTTCGAACTAGAAATTCCAAGATCACAGCTTTAGAAAGAACATCATGCATTATTTACCATTTCAATAATCCTGATCCAGTTTTATCCATGTGACTTTGTTTGGTCTCTTTAGTTCTAGGATTTTCTTTTCCTTTTTTACGATGATCCTATTAACATATTCTTTCAATGAACTAACTCTCTAAACAGGACGGAAGGGGCAATGGTTTCGAGCTTAATTCCTCGAGAATATTTAACGAAATAAGAAGATTATCCTTGCTTTATTTCCTCGACCACAAATGGTTGGTAGCTCATATTTTCTCACTTCTTTGCCTTGCATTTTCTACATAACGAAGAAAACGATAAATCCCAAACACATGATCCATTGGAAAAGCAAAGTGGTACCTCACGTAACTGCCATAACAGTAATCACAACTCAGATGCCAACAGTAGAACAAAATTTTATTAAGTAAATATTTAGTCAAGAATACATCCTAAGCAGTAGCCTGCAAAAATGCTCTTCCCGGTAGACGGTTTGCCAAAGGTCCATCGCATCCAAGAAGCTGAAAGTTTGAGAAAACAATGTTTGTACACATTTGAAATTAACATATTGAGAGAGAGAGAGAGAGAGAACCATGTCAACAAAACTCCAAAGTTACAGGAAATACTTCAGCAAAGACAAACCTTAGCATTGACACCATCTGGCAAAAGCCGGTTTTCTGATTTGAACCTCAGGTAATCAGTTCGGCTGAACTTGGTGAAACCCCTGAAAATATTGCAGCATGTACAGAATAATTCAAACTGTAAAGCTCCAAGGTGGCGAAAAAGATTTAAGATGTCAAATGAGAAAGAGAATGAGGCCATCTATTTGAACAGAAACATCATATTCCCACCTACCACTTCCTGCAGATAATGATCTTCTGACGACCAGGAAACTTGAACTTTGCACGGCGTAGGGCCTCCTGCGCATGATTGCTGTTGCTGTCCTTGCAACGAACAGACAAAAAGAACTTGGCCAATGCTCACTCTCGCACAAGTGCCCAGTGGTTTACCAAAAGCACCCCTCATCCCGGTCTGAAGCCTATCAGCTCCAGCACGCGAAAGCATCTTGTTGATGCGAAGGGCATGGAAAGGACGCACTCTGACTCGCACAATGGAAAGCATCTTTCCCAGCAAATTTGGTCATATACTTGTTGCAGGCAATTCGGGCTTCCTCAAGAGCTTCACTTGAAACACTCTCTTTCTCCCATGAAACCAAATGAAAACAGAAAGGGAACTCATTCACTCCCTTGTTTTTCATTCCTACGTCAGGTGCACCACGGCAAAACCGCGATTTTGGGTACGGCTTGTTCTTGATCTGGCGAAAACACCTGACAGGTCCTGCAAAACCATAGGCCATTAAAATCTAGCCAGTGAACCAGAACTACCAATTACCTTGAAAACATAAGCGCCTAAAAACTTCTACTGCATCATTCGACAACCACATGTTTCGCATTCACTATCGAACAAGCCATCTTATTAGGCTCCTGTCCTAAATTGTGTATGCGATACCCATACTGATAGATAAGGTTAAGTAGTGTAAGAAATCCCATATTATTTAAAAAAGAGAAGTTCTTGCTTTTTATAATAAGTCTAATGAGGCTCCAATTATACCGTTGACTAGTTATTTTGAAACATAGGCTTAGATGTTGCTTGAGCCTCCCATAAGTTGTTAGAAATGGTATCAAATTCCATCCCAATTAGAAATGTAGGACTTGAGTCATGTCACCTACGGCGAATTAGCCTTATAAGGACGTCGAGAAATTCAGGGTGAGAGATTGTAATACCTCATTCTGATGATAAAGGTAAATAGTATATGAGATTCCACATTGTTTGAGAATATGAAGTTTTTACTCTTTATAATGATTTCAATGAGATTCTAATTATATCATTAACTAATCATTTTGGAGTATATGCCTAAATGTGACTAGGTCCTCCCTTAGGGTGTTTCTGTATATCATCACCATATTGTCATCGCAACTAATTAACAAATCTCAATTTTAAATGATCCTCAACTCTATGAGATCAAGCGTCCTATAATAAACCACATCTTCACACCACAGGTCTGCAAAAAGAATTTGCCATCAGACTATCAGCTTGCTGTGGTGATGACATATATAAAAAAAAATACAGACAACTGAAACTTGGGATCTAACCAAACATAAACTAACCCCTAGCTAATTTCTAACCATCAAGGAACACTTCCCATTGCATCATTTTTAGGTTAGGTTTGGAGAGTGAGATGAGAATTTTAAGTTTTACATGAAAGTTTAAAATATTATATTTGAATATTATTATTGTTTTGAAATTTGAAAAAATTGAATTATTTATTATATTTTATATGAAAATTTAAAAAAATTATAACGATGAGATAAAATATAAATTTTAAATTTCATCCCATGCCCCAAACCTAACTATATATCTCTTTTACAAATTTGCTCCGCACATCGTAAGACCAAGCATAATCAAACCATCACAACCATTCTCATAACTACGATTTTATGTTCTCTTTTTCACTATTTACGCATCATTTATACATTACATATTTGACGAGAAAAAAAAAATATAGTAAGATGATGAATAGAAGTTTTCGTATTTAAATACAGCTCTACCAAATTGGACCAGTACTTTCAGGTAACCCTAAACACGTGTGAGCGTGCTTCATGCTGATGGGCCCATCGAGACCTTATGGTCCAATTACCTGTATGGAAAGTACCTCGACCCGGCCCACAAAATCATGATCAGGACTGTACATGAAAATATTTTCTTTTAGGCCTTAGGTGGGATCAGGATTTTTTTATTATTTATTTATTGAAAAAATAGATAGAGACAAGAGGATCGTACATGACCATAAGAACATCTTTACATCGCCTAAAATTCTTGTTCCTACAATTTAAAAATTAGAAGAAAAATACGTAGTAACGTGAATCATTTAATATTTATAAATGTAGGAGTGAGTTTTAAGACAATATTAAATGTAAATTTTTAACACACCCAACACATCTCAGGTGTGAGTCTTCTATATCAATTACGATAAAAATTCAAATTATCCCTCTACATGGAAATTAGTGGGGGAGTATACCTAACATGACAGGAACTGAATTATAAAAGAAATCAAAGTCTTAAAATTTCTTATTAATCGTGTATACAATATAAACAGCATTAGTTTTTGTAGCAACATTATCAAAGTAGACATCATTATCACGTTGTTAAAGAGTTTGAACAAGAAAAATAGATATAGAAATAGACTATACACAAAACCAGAACCAGGATCGTCAAGCAAAATTTTCCAGTTCGAATTTTGAGGATGGTAGAAACCACAAAACCAGTTTTTCCCAAAATTACTATCAGCATTTTCTATCTAGGCGTGATGCTTGGAACAACTCCACTAACAAGGTTGCTGCCAGATACATCTGATGACACATAAGGATTCTCCACTGCAGACGATGATGACTGTGAACTCACAACCTTTACAGTGTCAGTGTCCATGGGATATGCCATTATGGTGTCGGAGTTGGGCATCAAATTACATAAACTTTCAAGCTCTCGGACTACCTCCGCCATCGAAGGCCGTGCATCCGTCTCGTCTTGGCAACACTTGAGGGCCAAATTCAAAAACTTCACCACACAATCCGAAGGAAAAGAACCCATTCGCTCATCAATGATCGAAAAGATTATACCAGATTTATAAGCAAAATTAACCTGAAATGTACAAGAACAATTGAAAATTACAAAAGGCTATCATATTAGATATAGAACAATGCTACTCTTTATCACCCCCATCACACCATTTAATGTGGCACATTTCAAGTAACTTTATAGGTCAATCACTCCAATGAAAAGTTATTTAAGTAACAACACACTAGTTAGTTTGATTAGGGAATACAACATTTCTGTCATAAGATTTCAGCTAGTGTATCTAGAGGAACAAAATAATATGGACGTTATCATAGAGTAAGCTTAGGCGTTACATAACATTTAAACTGACTGAATGCAAGGATATCTGATTTTGGCTCAGACTATGCTCATGTTTGAATCTGATACCCACGAGATTCACCAATGAACTGTTCTCGGACAAATGAATTATAGAACAACAGTTTTCCCGCCCTATCCATCATCTTAAATAACCATTGGACCCTGAATGAATTGAAGGCAAAAAGGTATGTAAGGTCATACCTCTCTAACAATATTTTTTCCATGTGAAATTGGCTGCATCCCAGTCAGGAGTTCTAGAAATACAACACCAAGACTATAGACATCACTTTTGTCGGTCAATTTGTTAGTTAAGAAGTACTCCGGATCTAGGTAACCCTGCCAAATTAATACAAAGAATGAAAGAATAGAGAAAAAGACATCAGTTACATCTCCAACAACATATAATGAAGTCTACATCATCTAGTTTGAGTTCCACTTTGATTTTGAACATAGAAAAATGTCATATAAACTTAATGTTTAAACTCGTGAAGTTATAATCCCATGATGTAAAATATCAACTGTAAGAGTCTTACTGGTGTCCCCTTCACAACTGTAGATATATGAGCAGGCACAGTTCCTTCAATATCTGGAACTGGGGCCAGTCGTGAAAGTCCAAAATCAGCAACTTTTGCAGTATACTTCAAGTCCAATAATATGTTGCTGGCCTTGATATCTCGGTGAAATATAGGAGGATCAGCTTCCGTATGTAGGTAGAGGATGCCCTTAGCTGATCCCAGGGCAATTCTCAATCTCATAGCAAAACTCAGAGGTTCTTTTGACTTGGCTTTATTATTACATACATGAACCACCATTAAGCTCATTAGAACGTTATGTAGAGTTTGAAAATTATAATTGCTCCATTTAAATTCAGAAAAGATAGAAAGAGGCGCGGGGCAGGGGGCAAAGTCTCTTGGAGTGATATGCAATGAAAAACACACAGAAAAAACTATAGAGAGATCCATAAAGTAAAACATGAAGGTTACAAGGTGTACCGGACAGGTGATCCCTTAGAGTACCATTTGGCATAAACTCATAGACCAACATCTGCATGCACAACATCAATCACTTGAAGCTTTTCCAGTAAAAAATATCAACACAGATTCAGCAACATAAAGCAAGAAAAACTAGTCCTTGTCATGAAATGAAACCAATTTGAGGGAGAAAACTTCATTGTGAACAGGTGAATGGATACTTCAACATTAATTTATGAAGAACTCTGCTTATATCTCCATTATTGGCAAAAAAACCTGCACCTCATATGTGTCTCTCGATTGAGTTTGATTTCCTCTATTGCTAGCTATCATTCAAAGCAGCTTTTTACAAGGTTTCACATCTTTTCTTAAGCATCATAATCTTCTATTGCATAACTTCCTGAGTTGATAGGTATCATTTCTCTCTCATGGATTCAGCAGTAAGGTTATTGGTAATATTTCCATTTTTCTTTTTACAAATAATCAAGTAGGAAAAGCACCTGTTCACATTCTTCATCACAGTATCCAATCAAAGACAGAAGGTTCCGATGGTGCAACCTTGACAAAAACTCTATCTCTGTTAAGAACTCCTTCTCACCCTGTAATGAACCCTCTTGTGCACGCTTTATGGCCACAACTGTACCATCTGTCAGAATTCCTTTATAGACCTTTCCATACCCTCCTTGGCCAACCTGAGTGGAGCTGTTGAAGTTGTTTGTAGCCATAGCCATTTCCCCATAAGTGAAAGGCTTCACACCATCAATTTTCATGGAGGCCTTAGATGCTGCATATTAAATTGCAGGTCCAATGTTAAACATGGAAAAGCTTAGCGATAGACACAGCATATAAAGATGGCATGCCCATTTGTCGTAGAATAATAATTGATGTCATCATGCATCAATCTTTACGTCATGCTTTCAAGTTACAGACATTTTGAGTAGGAATCTAATGACAAATGCCTATAAACAGAAGAAAACTCATGCACATATTACAGGTCCTAAATCAGGGGAAACTAAATCAAGTGATAATTCTTAAACAAATTAAAAACGCCATTGATATGACCACAGATATCCTAAGATATTTAGAGCTAGGAAGCAGAATAAGGATTCTGAGTTTGAAGCTGATTAACGTGGATTATTTAAAATCCTTATGTATATGTAATACATATACATTCTGAGAAGATACAAGACCATACTTGTAAAAAATAAACCCATTCATGGGATGGATAATCATTGCTATCAAGGACTAAGCCAAGGGGGGGCGCCCAAGGCTCTCTGACAAAAAGCATTACAGTTGGTGCTTTTCTCTAGTTTTTATGTTTTCTTCAAGAGCAAGGAGATCCTTGCATATTGTTAACAGTTTTTCAATTTTAACCCGTAGGAGTTGGCTCAAGTGGTAAAGGCATTGGGCTTAGGGGTATGCTCCCCCCAGATCTAAGGTTCAAATCCCCTTGGGTGTAAACAATCTCTAGGAGCCATCGGACTGGAGGATTCTCCCCTTAAATTTCCTGAGGTGCACTTGCGGGAAACTCCTTACCGAGGGCCTCCGCAGCCACGGGATTAGTCGGGACACTGTTTTTGGACACCCGATGCCAATATAAAAAATTAAAAAAAAAAACATTTTTTCAACTCTATCTTATTTCAAGAAAATTAGAATACAATGATATGCACATTATATTATTTCTCTTTCGAAATTTGTAATTATCTGGGTGAAGTGTATTATTAAAAAAATATAAAACTTAATTTATCGTTGGCATGTAACTTAATTCCTATATTGCTCATTTCCATAGCTTCTTCTTTTAATTGCAACATATAAAATTATTAGATGTAAAATTATCAATTTTCTTAGAAGAATGCAAATTTAGAAATTCTTTTTTCTTTCTTTCTTTTCTTTTTTTTTACTCATTTTATTAATTCATCAATGTAATTATTCTAGTGTAAAAGTATTTTTACCCTCCAAACTTATAATCTTGGCTTCATCCCTGATTGCTATAATCCCACTTAGACATTTCCAAAAACAATCTTTACAAAAAAAGAATAAATAAATAACTGAATAAGAACAAAGTAATCTTATGGAGAAATTATGTTTTGCACCCCTGAACAGCCACCATTTTTTCAATTTATACCTTAAACTGCCAAAAATAGCAATCAACACCCTGAAATACACATCCTATATTTCTTAGATCTTAGCGTTTTGATTTAAACCGAGGTTACACATTGCAAAATGTAGTTTCCCCTATATATAAAACGAAATGTAGAAGGGATACTTCCAGAAAGGTCCTTCTTATAGCACGTTGTCCTTCATGTGGTGACTCAATCTGATTAAATGCCCTGAGATATGAGGTCCCTAAACCTAAGAACAAAATTTAACTCTACTAATTGAATTTCCATATACTAATTTATAACAGCTCCAACTAAAATAGAGGGAAACATGTATAGTACATCAGTTTTGATGATTCAATAAACAAAAAAATGGCTAGAGAACTAAACAAATTCACAGCCCATATCAATCAGGACAGGTTGAACAATATTGCTCACCAAATTTAGCCAAAGAAAGAAACTAGTATGGCAGGCTTCTAATTATTGTATGCAATATCTCAAGCATTGGGACGTAATTTGTAAAGACCAATAACTAGAAGTAGAGAAATAAAACCATAAGTTGGGATCATGATTAGGATGCTCGATGGGGCTGAGCTAGCTGGAGCCTAGAGGCCCATTTGTAGGGCCTGAAGTTGTCAGACCCAGATTTATTTGTTCTCTGGCAAGTTGAGCTCAGATGTGGTCAAGTCAGCCCAAACTTTGCCTAGCCTAAGTACTTATAATATGCATTATCATAATGTTTTTTCACTACATGCACACGCATGTGCACACATATATAATGCAATTCACTAGCTAACAATGTTGTTAACAGAGTGGCTAACTGGTTTTTTCTTCAACTTAGAGACTTATGGTATAAGCCAGGCTGAGCTTGGATAGGCATCAGCCTGGTCAGCCTGGCCAGATTGACAGGCCTAATCATGATGTAGAATAGAAACAATTAAAGGCACATTGTAAAATCATATCCACCTAAACATCTAAGATCATTAGCATAAGATACTCACGATGACGTCTTCTCGAAACTGCAGGGTGGTTTCTCCTATGTGCCCTGAGTATCAGAAGAGAAACAACTACAGACAATGTAACTGCACTTGCAATGGTCCCCAATACTATGCCAACCAAAGCACCTTTACTTAAAGCAGACCTTGGAGAGGTGGCAATCACTGTGACATTAGTGAAAACTGTGAGAATTAATAAAAGAAGAAACAAAATAAAGACTATACAATATGCACTTCCCATTTGAAGACATAAAAGAATGTAAGATATGATTGATGCATAGTTCATCTATTTATGGTGTCAATTCTTTATTGGCATATGGATTGAATTTGAAGCTTCCTTCTGGATAACTATAGAGCACAACTTAATTTCCAGACAAATAAAAAGATCATCTTGATTGATCATTGCAATTATTCGCCTATGTGATGGATCACGGTAGTGTAACTGTATCTGCTATACCACTTAACAGAGCATCACTATGGTGAAAGCATTGAAATGCCTATCTTCAACGAGATTTGGCAGGAAAAGAAAAGGTTACCTTCGCTTAAATGTGCCACTCACAGAAAAATATCACATGTTATTCATAGTGACAAAATTAGACAAACTTATGAACACAGAAACAAGTATGCACACTACAATGACAGAGAGTAATTCCACATGATGAAGGATTTGGAGGTAGAGATAAATTAAATTACAGAAAAAAGGATTTGCATGTAGAGGTAAAATGAATTAGAGATTTTTGTACATTCTTCAACTGGTAAATAAGCATTAGTTCCAACTTCAACAAAGTTCTTTCACAAAATATAACATATAAAAGATCAGAAACAAACCATCTTTATAATCGCCCAGTAGAGTGAAGTTCAGAACTTCATAAGGTCCAACTATATCCGGATCATGAATATCCCATGATACGAACGTATGGAGGATTCGCCGAACCTCACTCGTATTGAAGATATTAGGATTGTCGATATTAGTATTATATACAGGGAAAAGCTTCAAGTGCATTCCCAGTCGAGGTCCTTCTGCCCATGCAAACGAATCAATGTACAGCTGAAAATTGAATAACTTAAGAGCAGATGTCAGGAACTCCTCAAATCGATATCTGTACGGGAGAAAATTGCTGAATCCAGGGCTTTTCAACCGATATCCAACAAGCAGAGGAACAGCGCAGAAACAAAGTTCAGGAGATGGAGGAGAATTTTCATAAGGGGGTGGGCATCTTTGAGGTTGACAAACAGAAGTGGTATTTGTTGAACTCTCACTGTTAATTGTATTCTCACTTTCAAATCCACAGAACTGGACTAGGGTTTCTGAGCATAAGGGATTGCCTTCAAGCCTGAAAGTTCACCAAAAAATAGCGATATGATCATAATATCAAGTGCTATGACTTACACATCATGACTCTAAAATTAAAAAGAGCACATCCACACCCTTTTATCAAGCAGTCACATTACTTTGAATATATTACATTACATGTTAAGTTCTATACATGAAAAAAATCGGAAAGCAAGTATAGAAGCAAACCGGACAGTGACATTCGGAGGTAAACTGGTACTGCCTGTAATATTTGATAGCTTATTATTCTGCAACTCCCTGAAATGTCAAATAGCCACAAGCAATACTCAGAAAATCTAGCATGAGATCCTTGAAATCTTATAAAAGTCAACCAAGGAGGTTTACACCTTTGAACTTTACAAAGGATGTACTTCCATTAGAAAAGGGAATCAACTTTAACCAAGGGAATAGTGACATTGTCATTTGGATCTTACACAATGAGGCTTTCTGTTTCATTCAAAGTCCTATTTTTCCAAAGGGTGGATGGAATTGAGCCATTCAATGAATTGTTTGCAATTGACCTGCCATGGGGAATAATTTACCAAATAAATCCATTTATAACCATTGAAATAAGTACATAGTAATTTACAATAGCTTTGAGCTACAGAACCACGACTCACAGTTTCTGAAGATGAGGAAGACCGGAAAAGCTTTCAGGAACTGGTCCAGTAAGATTGTTGTTGGATAAATAGCTAATCATATTGTTCAAACAATAGCTCTCAGAATATATAGGTATTTTATTGAAAACTGAAAGGCACGCCTATAAATATTTTATAATATCTGACAGTACAAAATAAGAAAAGATGTAGATGACATGCCATTTCAAAAGATGGAGAATCATACATGGTCGTGATATTCTCAGAAAGTCTACCCGGAGGTATCAATCCATTTAGCTTGTTTGAACTGAGGTCTCTGAAATTTATATGAAATAAAATGTGAACAAAGTACAAGCAGCAAGAACAATTGTCCTTGACAGAGTGGAAAGAAAATTATTCGGCCTGATGCAATTCTTTTTCAAATTTAGAAGCTCATACTTGATCATCTTAAAATGATAAAAAGGAAAACAATGGAAAGCCACTTACAGATAATAAAGTTTTGGTATTTGGCTCAAATCAGGGATTGTTCCTTGCAAGTTGCAGTTCCTAAGGCTCCTGGGAAAGGCAACCAAAACAAGGAAAAAAAATCTTCATTCGTTTGGCCAAAAAATTTAATTAAAGTTAATAAAAATTTTCAACCCATGGTTCAAGGCCAGCACCTAGCTCTACCTTTACGTTTGAAACCTAGTCATAGACAAAGCATCTAATGCACACTTACAGCTTCAGCAATTTAGACATGTTGCTGTAAGAAACTGGAATTGTAGCACCATCAAACCGATTGTTATCGAGCTGACTGCAAAACAAAAAATTGAGAGCAATAAGAAACTTGACGAGAGTACTTAATAAAATACTATTGCAGGAGAAGATAAATTTAGTAATCATAACCTCGTTCAACTTGAGAAACAAAAAATAAAAAAATCAGCAAATTTGTCTGTTTTAGATGTAATAACACTTATGTGATAAACATAAATAGATTTAGGTTCCAAGATGGTAGAAACCATACAGTATCTGTAATCTGGGCATTTGGGAGAACTCTGGTGGCAGATACCCTGATAAGTTGTTATTATCAAGAAGGCTGCAGTTGCAGAGCTGAAGACAGTCATTGATATCGTAGAGTGTGCTGAGATATGGCAATGAAATACAGGAATATGACCAATTACCGACTTACAAGTGAACGAGCCTTGGTAATCTGGATAGTTCAGGTGGGATTTGCCCACTTATTGAATTGTTGTTCATGTGACTGCTCACAAGGGGGAAAAGCGAAAAAGAAAAATAGAACTGTAAGTGCTGGTCATTGTAGAATTGATTTCAAACAATATAGCATAAAAAACTTACTTACAAGTGCAGTGCATTGTTCAACTTTGAAAACGATACAGGTATTGGACCCGATATGTGATTCTGGTCAATTTGTATTCTGTTCAAGTTTTGAAGAAAACCAAGCTCTGCAGGTAAGGAACCTGTTAATTGGTTGCCATTCAGAAGCCTGGAAACATGGATATATTAGAATGGATCTAAAGAAAAAGTAAATTTACTGCAGCTCTGCAATACCAAAGTAACAAGTATTCGATCTAAGTACTATCTCTAGTAATGTTGAGGAATTGAATGCCATAAAATGCATGGAATAGTAGCACATATGCATTTCTAGCATGCAATCATGTGATAACAATACTAAGTACCCAAACAATCCAGCAGAAAAACTCATCCACTTACAAGAGCTTCAAAGACGTAATATTGCCTATCTCCTTTGGTATACTCCCGCTTATGTTGTTCCACATGAAGTCCCTTTGACAGAGTAGATAAACAAAAACACATCAGTAGGATAAGCAAAATAAATGCCAATGCAGGGTGGAGTATAACAATGTCCAGAATATCTAGTGAAAGAAGCATCCAAAATCTTTGATTCAGATGAGGATGAGGATGCTTGTAGCACAAAATGTAGCTTTTAATATGCTTTTCCTTACAATATTGTCATATACGATAAGTTTCCAAGCTCTGGTGATAGACTTCCTAATAGATTCATATTTAGGAGCATCCTGCAGAGAACAGGCCCAAAGGAAAATTATTAAAGCACCTATAAGATATCTCCAATGGAAATACCTACACGCAATTAACAATCAAATTATGTAATGCTATGCATGAGATACTGATTAGATCTGTCTGTAGACAACAAATCACATATTTAATGGGTAGTTGTCAATTTTCCGGACACGTGAGCAAATCATGAAGATAGATTTTCAAATTCACCAAGACACGTTGGTGATCTTTCCAAGCAAAATCCAGAATCACGTGTTTATCTGATCCAATCCTAATCAAATCAATACAGCTGCCACTTTCTTTAATCTTTGATGAACAACAGAACAAAGGAAGCTTGTTCCCTGGCATCAACTAGAGAGATTATACAGAAGTGGAGTAATACACAAGGGAGGGTGCAAAATACAAATAAATAAATAAAATTTGAAGTGAAAGGAAATATTCACATTGATAATGCTCCCTGATATATATATATATATATATATAAAAGGAAAGATTAATCATACAATTGTTGAACATGTAGATATCCATCATCGAGTGTCCCATTGAAGCACCCAATCCCTGTCCAATTTGATGTGCATGGATCCCCTCGATTCCAATTATTTAGATTCTTATGAGGATCTATCAAACTTCTCTTGATGGCCTGCAATGCCTTCACTGCACACTAAAAGATATGTTAATTATCATTTCATTAATAAAACTACAGGTACCGCACTCTTTTAAAAAAGACATCATTTCATCAAATTGCAAGCAGACCCCAAGTTTGAGCAATAGAGTCAAATGATAACTACAGTAAAAAGCCTAACATCAACAAAAATCAACACTATTGCAACACTATCAGTGTGAAATTACTATAGTGTTGAGGGATGTGAATATTGGATATGTGAAGCTACTACAAACTAGTTGTATATGATTCTTGAATAAATAAAGCACGTGTCCATGCTCAGTGTGAGACCTCTAGCGAGCATCCCCTCAACAATGTATCCCAAAAATAGCTTGCGAATCATAAAAAAAATATATATATTTCTAAAGAGCAAACTGCAGGAAAATCACCTTCTTGGGGGTGGGTACTGGGATTCTCTGCTCCGATGAGTAGTAAAGACCAACACAACCATGCAACGACAGATACTCCATACGTCCAAGCTCTTGACTGGTACATCCTAATAACTCAAAGAACACCAGAACCTTCAAATTTCTCCTAGCACCAAACACTGGGAATTATTTTCGTAGTATACGGAAGCTTCACCTGCTAAAAACAAATAATTATAGGAACTTGCGCAATTGAATCCAAAGCAGCTCCATACTGGCTTTCAACACTTACGGAAATATCAAACAATTTAAATTCAAGTGCAGCAATTTAAAAAGCTCCAAGTTTCCAGGCAACAAAACAAAGACAATTACCCAAAATTATTCTCCCGTACTGCTTTAGAAGAAAAAGCGCCCACAAACTGTAGAAAATAGAATGAGGACTACGAGCAAAAAGTAAACAATTTAAGGAGTACAAGAAAGTAGAGTTTGAACTTTTTATGTACCATGTGAACGGGGGTTAAGTTTCTGAACAATAAGTCATCAAGCATGCCGAAGAAATTGGGGCTGATGCCGATAGAAAGGCCGTCTCTTTCATCTCCGATAGTGAGCTTGGGGACGTTGACTTTTCTGGGAAGTTGGTGGAAGGGAGGTTTTGAATACTAGTTCAAGCATATCAACCATGATGGCAACATGGCAACCACATGAAGAGCACGTTCGGACAAAATATTTTCTTCTGCCCAGTTCGCTGTAAAACCACGGAATAAAAAACAAGAACTACATTATTTTCTGTGCCAAGAAAGTCAATAGATCAACTTTGGGAACAACAAATGACGCCTGTTGAAGTGTCTTCACAGATTACAAGCCACGACTAGATGGCGTAGACGAGGCGTATTTTGAACACAGAAATTTAATATAATAGAAAATGACGGAGGCCAGGGATTCAGACTTTCAGACGACTCTTCTGCTTCGTGTTCCTACGCATAAAACGACAGAAATTTCTGGGATTTTTATTTTGAATTTTTGGTTCTTTCCCGAGACATCACTCATCTTGGAGTTGGATCCTTGGACTCGTTCTTCGTCGTTTCATTCGTCTAAAGGGGTAAGCGAGCTGTAATTTGTAAATAAATATGTATATAGCACGTCCTGATAAAGAATATCAATATCTAGTGAAATGGGTGGGACAAAAGTTGGGACATTTTTAGCAATTGAAGGTTGTATGTTTGTCAAAAGATATTTCTCAACCACTCCGTTGATATCCTCCCCTCCTCTCCTTTTCTGGAATATGTGGCGGTTATTCACTATATTATATTATTTCTTTCTTGACTGATGTGATATTTTTGTTTTCCTTTATTTTTTCTTTACTTAATTATAAAATATTTGATTGATGATCGTACCATCACTAGGACTTCACACGTAACTTATCATGGTATCCAACGACATCGATCTTCAAAATCTATGGAAGTGGTCAAAAGGATGGCCCGTGGATATCACGCCCACTCAACCTGTGCATGAGCTTGATGTGCTGTCGCAACATGCATGATTGAGAATATGTGATTCCTAATTAACAATTTTTTCAAAGGACACCCCACTCGATTTGGAAATCTCCTCCACTTACTTCACCATCAATGTAATAAGCAATCATAACAGTTTATCTACCTTATCTTTTAAAATATATTACTAATTTTTTTATATATTAATTTTTACAATATACCATATATCAGTTTATCTATTTTTTTATATTATTTAAATATTATATATTTTATTCTTTTTTATTCAATTCAAATATTTTCTCTTACTATTAATTATATTCTCATATTTTTTTATATTTACAGTACCTCACCATATACAATATCATATAATTATGTTCTATTTTAAATTAATCCAAATTTATAAGCTAAACTAAAATATAAATTAATTCAAAAAATATCACTACTCAATTTTATTAAAATATCACCACTCAGTCCGGTAAAATAAATAATGTCTTAAGTAATCACAAGCTGGCATAAAAGAAGGCATTGCCACCTATTGAAATTCTAATGGTATGGAGAGAGGAAGGTTCCCAATATGCAAGTGTGTTTCTAAAGTTAGATAAGCAAAGTTGAAATTCCTTACGAGCTCTTAGCAAATACAAGATAAATATTTGAAAAGCCATTATACTTAATACGCACATATGTTAAAAATTAGACCACGACAACAATCAACCAAGTCAATCCATGGTGCTTATCTCATGAACTACTTGAGGTTAGCAACAAATACTAAACCAATCACGTAGCAAGTAATAAAGTGACCCCAACTTAGTTCCTTAATTCCAATAAGAATGGAGCATGAGAACCAAATGCCATCATTGTAACAAGTAGAACATGATTTTTCCCACAACCTAGCCTGAGACTGATTACAAGCAAATTTAAACACATAAATTTAATAACAGGATCTTTTCTTTCTTGGGATAAAAAAGAGTAAAATAAGAAGGAAAAATTATACAAAGGCACAAGGTTAATATTAAACTAAATAGGGCATAGAAACTCAATGGAAAGACAATAAACTAAAGATAGCAATGCCATAGTTCTTGGCTCATTCATTCACATAATTATTCTGGTCAGTTCATGCTCATTCAGCCAAGCTATTAAAGTTAAATCATTCACAACAACACTTTAGTATGCCACAATCATAACTTCCCCAACAAAGAACACATTAAACTATTAAGACAATTTAGTGTACGACTTGTAATGTGTTCTATAAAAAAAAAAAAAAAATCCACTAGCTATGTTGTGGATACTCAGATCACATCTCTTCCTATCTCTTCCACCTTGTAGATTTCTAATCATTGCACTTCGTCAATCCATCATATCCCTCACTTCCCCCAAAGCAAAATTCAACCATTCAAACTTTTGTTGCATGGACTGCAACACAAATGATGAGTTATCTACCATCCCCTTTGGTGATGAGTCATTTTTACGAGACATCGTATGCTCTGCACAAAAATAATATTAGTGAAAAAAAAGACCTCACACACTCCCTTACATGTTTACACTCAAACAATGTCACTCCACTCGTGTTTCATTCTTAACTGACTTTTTTTCGATAATGATCTCACACTCTCTTGTCTTTTACCTCAAGAGTTTTTCTACTCAAGTTCTTGAAAAACTAATTGAACTCAATCAAGAAAATACAATTTTGTTTTATTTCAACTAGTAATTAGGTTCAAGAAAAAGAACAAGAAAAACAACGAAGGAATAAAAAGACACAAGACTCAAGGAATTGATACGAGGGAAAGAGTAATCACAAAACAAGATACCAACTATAATTATATGTATTCAGCCCCTTTGATGATAAGGCTCAATACAAAAAAAAAAAATTTCTCTACACTCTTTTTTTCGAATTTTTTTTGAAATTTTATTTTATTTTCCTTTCTTTTCTTTACTTTTCTTTTCTCGCCAATTCAATCACAAATAATTGTTTCAATTATGAAAATCAAACAATTGAATTCAACACATAAGAAGAATTTATAGAAATTTGAAAGGAATCAATGAAACCCTAAAATGATGAAGAACAAGGCAGTCCTAATAAGATGAAATTTTGGCCAACACAAAAACCCTAATAAATAAGATAATCTCAGTAGCCTCAAGATGATGTAATTTGGCCAAACAAACCCTAGGATAAGCAATTTGGTCAAACCCTAGAAAATAATGAGAAATTCGCAGACTTTTTTTTTTCTTTTTTTGTTTTTGCAACTCTAGAACAATGAAGCCCTAGAATTAAATATGCAATAAATAAAAGATAGAATCAGACTTGATTGAAAATCTTGTTCTGAATATCAAATGATGTAAACCTACGGAATTGAAATCTCTTAAACCCACAATCAATTTGAAAACTCACCAAAGAAAGCCAAACTTAAGTCAATGTATGAAGAATCTAGACCCGTTGAGAACTCGTTTCAAGAACCTAGATTAGATTAAAATCTAGACTCATTGAAGAACTCGTCTCAAGAATCCAGATTACAAAGGAGAAACGCCACATTGTGATTTACTTTTGATAAGTTTAAAAGTTCAATCAACAACAAGATGAGTAAACTCAACTCACCATGAAAATTCAATATTGTCTAACATTCTCAAATGAGGTTATAAGTGGTTTAAATAAACAATCCCTAAAAACTCTAAGTGAATAGTGCTACAGGTACTGTAGTGTGAACAGTGCCGCGCTACAGTAATTTCTAAAACCCTAGTTCAAATAAAATAATAAATTTCCAAATAATCCATTGGTCAAAATACAAGGCCTTTCCAAAATCCCTAATTCATAAAAAATAAGACATATGTGTGCTCAACATCCTCAAACCCACTTATTCTAAACTAATAATAAAAATCCTTTAAATAAATTGAAAGTTTTAACAACAACAAGCTCTATCTCTAAGTAATGTCTTCCAAAACTTGGATCAAGTGGATCAAAACTGGTTCTCGATTTTTTAAGCCCATCTTGAGTGTTGGGCTCTTGCTGCTTCATCCCAATTGGATTGCACCAATCCTTACATTACTTTCTTGATCTTCTTGGCTCTTAATTTTGTAATTGATCCTTAAGATTTGGACCGCCTTGGTGCCCATCGAGTGTTTTATACAAAAAACTATCAAACCTGCATTCCCAAATGTGGCTAGACATAAGCTTCAGGTTTGTGTTATATTCTAGACAAAAAAAAAAAAAAACTATCAAAAGAGCATTCTCAAAAGTGGCTGCATTATTACATTTCAAAAAATATTCATTTGCAGCCCATACCAAACCCAGTCATGGTTTTGTAGACTTTTGTTTCTCAAGTATTTCCAATTGGAAGCTACGAATATACTCTTGCTGCATTGGAGGCAAATTTCAGGTGTCCATCCTCATAATTTCATTATCTTCTCTTCGTTGATCCAAATCAAGCCTCTCTTTTGTAAGGCGGATAATCTCTTTCCTATCTTCTTCCTTCTCAACATTTGCTCTCTTCTATTTTTATCTATAGATGGAGATATGATGTCTTCATCTAGAATTGTAAACTCAGGCACATGAGCATCTGGAGTTACTGATCTTCTCTTAGTTTACACATTGTTCTTAGCCACATTCTATTTCCATTTTGAATGATGCCTTAGAATAGTCTAACAATGAAGGAAGTTGAATATTGCAGACTGGTTATTTCGATAGAGCTTATTTACTTGCTCAATCTAAAAAATCAGTAAATGAGATGTGAAATATATTTAATACATTATCATTTAAACGATGAAATTAAAAGATATTGTCTGTACACCTTATCTTGCTCAGTAGCCCCGCTTGGAGACCTTCATTCGATTTAAGCTAAAGCCCCACAAAACATTGTAGCTTGTTGGATAGTTGACTATCTATTTGTGAGAGAGCTGGAACTACGTTCACAAGATGTGAATTTTTTATTTTTCTCATAATATTCATGTACTCTAGTCCAAAATGAATGTTTCCAATATTTAATTGTTTTTGTTCTCTTCCCTGATATAGTTTTTTCATTTGCTGTCATTGTCTAGCGCCCATAGTATTTTATTGGAAAATTATCTAAAACTGTTCATCATATATAATAATATGTTGTGTATATTATTATATATGATGAATATATAGATGCTAATGATTTTATGTTTTTAGTTATCAACGTCCAAATGGATAGGCATACTTAATTGCTTGATTTATGAAGTCCTTACCGTATAAATCGAAACCTCAGTAGTTGAAATGTGTGAGGTTTTAATTACCATTGATGAGAATGACATATGATGAAATGTGTGTAGTTTTACCCTTTTAAACTGTATGGCTGATATAGAGGTGCATAACCCTTTGCATTTGCAGGAGCCTTCTGTATCTAATCTCAAGTATAAGATCATGGAGGCTCTGAAAGTCTTAATTGGTAATTATAGATTATGGTCTGACAAACATTTAATTAACATTTGGTTGCAATTTAGTATTCCTTATCTATTTTTTTATTTATATTTAGTATTCCCACTCAACACCATGGCCTTTTCAGGCAACTGCACAGATACAAGCAGTTCAAGTGTAGCCCATGAACAAGCCAACAAGCACCGTGTTAATGCCGCAAACTGCTATGCACCTCAGATTGTCACCTTATTCTAACTAGATTCTGAACCAAACACAGCGAAAATCCCATAAAACTCGACACAATAACACGATTTCGATAAATGGAAGAGGTTGAATCTTGTTTGTTTGTCTTGCTAAGCACAGCACTATCAAATCTAGTTTACATGTTTCGTCCTGAAGAATATGACTCATAAGTGTCGATTAATTAAAAGAATTTTAAGCTTGTTCGAGGAATCTAAACCATTTCATTTCAAAAGCCAACGAACGAATTTCATATAGGATGAACCAATAAATATAAAGAACAGTTGTTTTGGAGATGAATTTCAAAAGCCAACATCTATTTTTGGTTGCAATTTAGGATGCTGGGCACCCAATTCATTTACCAACGCAGACTCCTAGACCCATATTCTGACCAAAGCAAAATTTGTGCTTTCATGCATTTTGAAGGAAGAGATTCCAAGAAAACCAAAGGAAAAACTAGAATCAAATGTTTAACTCAGCAGTGAGAGCAAATCTTGAAGCTGAAGACAATGGATGGTCAGTGGAGTCAACCAGCGAAGTCGAGGAAGATGGAAGAGAGCCAAGCAAAGAAAAAGCGTGGGAAGTGGGAACGAGATGGAGGGGCCTAAAATGAAAATAAAAACAACTTAGAAAAAAATGGATAAAATCAGCACGAGGAGGAATAAGAAATCAATTAAAAATGTTTAGATTGATGAACAAGATCCTCCATTCCCTCTGGATTCTTACATTTTTTTGTAACGACTAACGAGGTATTTCTTTGAAAGAAAAATTTGCGAGCTCCATTAAAGTCAACGTCAAGAGCACTACAACGATAGTATAAATTTATAAAAAATAATAATTTATTGACTTTTTTATAAAAATAAATTTATAAATTAAATTAATTTAATATAATACGTTATATTATAAAATTAAGTTTTACTTTTAATATAAATTTAATATATTATATAAAAATACTTCTATTTATAAATTTAGTTTTACTTTATGTTATGGAGGTAGCACTCCTCGTTAATAAATAGAGCGGTGCTACTTTGTTACTGAGAGTGCACCGTTCATTTTGACTGCATGCATATTTTTTTTTTAAATTTATTTAATATATTTAAATATTTTTAAAAAATTAAAAAAATATATCAATACATTTAAAATTACTTCCTTAATTACTAAATAAAAAAAATTAAAAAAAAAAATTTTGTGACCAACGATCAAGAACATGGAAAAGGGGCACACAAACATTTTCTTAATAAATATTCACAGGTGTTAAGTCTTGTTTAATTAAATCAAATTAAAATTAAAAATTAAATATAATATAATTTTTTAAGATAATTTTATTTTTAAATTTAAAAAAAATTAAATTATTTATTATTTAAAATTTTAAAAAAATTATAATAATTAAATTTGATGGAATAAAATAATTTATGTAATCAAACTATGCCTTTATTCAGCGATTTTAGATTTTAACAATCTTCATACGACATCGTATACTCAACCTGGTAGCTAATGTAGGGAACTCACGATTTCTTGCCCTTCACTCCACCCTACGCCCAGACTTCAGCAATCGAAACCCCCAATCGCGTTCGGTAATGGCAGCCTCGGCCTTGGTAATGGACCCAAAACCTTCGACAGAACCGCCGCCGTCGTTCCCCTCCACTAGAGCAGACCTCCACGGAGGCTGGACGGACCAGTCCTCCGATGAGGACGACCTCTACAGCCGCCTGAAGTCGCTGCAGCGGCAGATGGAGTTCATTGACATCCAGGAGGAGTACGTGAAGGATGAGCAGAAGAATCTGAAGCGGGAGCTCCTTCGCGCCCAGGAGGAGGTCAAGCGGATCCAATCGGTGCCCCTAGTTATAGGCCAGTTCATGGAGATGGTCGATCAGAACAACGGCATCGTTGGATCCACCACCGGCTCTAATTACTACGTGCGGATTCTTAGCACCATCAACCGTGAGCTTCTGAAGCCCTCCGCTTCAGTCGCTCTTCACCGCCACTCCAACGCCCTCGTCGATGTCTTGCCCCCCGAAGCCGACTCCAGCATCTCGCTGCTCAGCCAGTCCGAGAAGCCTGACGTCACCTATAATGTATGTTTCAAACTTTTAATTCCACGTAAATGCATTGCGATTGAAATTTTCTGCTTTTCTTTCCCTAGCGTTTTATTAGGGTTTTAAATTGATTTCGGTTGGGCGATTGTGAAATGTTAACGTTTCTAGAAGAAAAATTGAATTCATTATGGTGGATGCTGCCAGGATAGGGCTTTGTTTAGGAAACAAGTTTTCAAGTTCTAAGGTTTTTGTTTGTGAAGAGTTCTCCAACTGCCTGGGATTCCATGTCGATGATAAATAATTTGGCAATTCAGCCATGTTGAGACATATAGAAGAATTTTGAGACGGGGTTGATTTTGTAGCGCATTCCGTAG
Source organism: Carya cathayensis (assembly GCA_011037825.1). Lineage (NCBI taxonomy): Eukaryota > Viridiplantae > Streptophyta > Magnoliopsida > Fagales > Juglandaceae > Carya > Carya cathayensis. The sequence goes on from QGSO01000171.1 coordinate 1,858,516, forward strand.
ATTTTGAAGCAGAAGAAAATTGAAAAAAAAGAAAAGAAAGTGTGTTAGCACATTTTAATGATCCTCACATGATCTTTGAAGCATTACTCACAGAAAGATAGAGTGCAGTAAATCCCCAAGGGGGCAAGCGATTAAAGAAACCACATAAGGCAGATCGCGAGAGCTGTTAACTGCTGTAGGTATTTGTGACTAACAGAATTAAACTTTCATGCGACTTTGTTGCTACCTAGTGACAATATCTGGATGTAGTAACTAAAATTAGATTTAGTAACCTATCAAAAGAAGGGGAAACAAGGAAATAAGCAATTGTTAACAAATAAAATTGTACATCAAGGGCTATTATGACATTGCTTGTTCCCAATGTATTGGTGTTGGATATCTATGTTTTCAATTTGTATGATTTGCATCTTATTCATACACTAGTGTACCCCTTAAACGATTTGTTTTGTCTTTTTCATTGGTGGTTAAGATCGGTGGGTTTTGCCCCTAATATAATGTTTTTTAAGGATATTGGAGGATGCGACATTCAAAAGCAGGAAATTCGTGAGGCAGTGGAGCTACCCCTAACTCACCATGAGCTATACAAACAAATTGGTATAGATCCTCCTCGTGGTGTTTTGCTTTATGGTCCCCCTGGAACTGGCAAAACTATGCTTGCCAAGGCTGTTGCTAATCATACAACTGCAGCCTTTATTAGAGTTGTTGGCTCTGAATTTGTTCAGAAGTATCTGGGTGAGGTATGCTTTGATGTTGGTTGGTATAACAATCTGCTTTTGTTCCTCAGTTTTTGTTGTCTTATTTCACTGCATTGAGTGATGATGTATCATTCAAGTGCATGCACAAACATACATCTTTATAATTATCCCAGCAATAGGATGTCTCACTTCAGAATGGTTGGTCTTTCTGGAATGTGTTGATATCTTGTTTGGTCCTGTATGATAATCTTTTTTCAACTTCCCATCAAATTTAGGAGGGACAAGTGATTTTACTGATAGAAAAAGTTTCGTATCTATTCTGTGTTTTCTTGTTTCACTTATTTGGATTGACAATCAAACGCATGGGTTCTTTTTGTTTCCCTTGTTGTAGGGCCCACGGATGGTACGGGATGTTTTTCGCCTTGCCAAAGAGAATGCCCCAGCAATTATTTTCATTGATGAGGTTGATGCTATCGCTACAGCTAGATTTGATGCCCAAACTGGTGCTGACAGAGAAGTTCAGCGGATTCTCATGGAACTCCTGAATCAGGTATGAATTGAAAGGGGAAAAAAAAGTGAATCTCAAACGCATAGAATTTGATGAATTGAAGCTTTTATAGATGTTAGTGGGGGTTAAATATTCATACCATTGTTTTGGGTCTAGTGAGGAAGTGTCTTAGATGTTAGCCATTGGCTTTCTGAAATTTTGTTCTTCCACAGCCACCTTGGCTTCATATGTTTTGGTTTTATGACTTTTGGTTGTAGATGGATGGGTTTGATCAGACTGTCAATGTTAAGGTTATCATGGCAACTAATAGAGCAGATACCTTGGACCCTGCACTTCTACGTCCTGGAAGGCTTGACCGAAAAATTGAATTCCCTTTGCCCGATAGACGACAAAAGAGGCTTGTATTTCAGGCAAGTCTTGTGCGCATTTGTAGTTGTAATGTTTCTTGTACACATTTGCAGTTATAATGTTACTAATGTCTGTTTTGATGTATAGTAATTCTGTGTCTTCTCTGATGCATGTAGAAAAACAAACTCCACCTGACACCAAAATAAAAGTAAAAATAAAAAATAAAAATAACTCCTGTTTAAAATGGCATCTTAGTGACAAGATTATCATTTATCCTCACTAATTTTCTTCTTATTTACTCGTATTTATTATTCTTGGCTATTTAAATTCATTATAAGCTGTTTCATGTTTTTGTAGGTTTGCACTGCTAAAATGAACCTCGGTGATGAAGTAGACTTGGAAGACTATGTTTCTCGTCCAGACAAAATTAGTGCTGCTGAGGTCTGTTAGTTTCCCTTTTTCTGATCTCGTCTTACATAATATTAATTATATTGGGGGTCTTTCTGGACATGTTGTGATTTGCGTTATCCCGTGTTATTAATTTTTTTTATGAAAACCAACCAGATTCATTCAGTACATGAAGAGAGTATATTCCAATTTGGGAAATGAATTGTGGTCTTACTTTTCTTCTCTTTACACTAAATGATTGCTTGCTGTCCACAGATTGCAGCTATTTGTCAAGAGGCTGGAATGCATGCTGTTCGCAAAAACAGATATGTCATACTTCCTAAGGACTTTGAGAAGGGGTACCGAACCAATGTGAAGAAGCCTGATACTGACTTTGAGTTTTACAAATGATGATGAGAGATTGAAAAACTCGTTCAAAAGTTCAGTTGTTCCTTTTTCAAGATGATGTGTCATTTCTTAAAGGAATTCCAAGTATCATATGTGCCAAACTAGTTACATGTTTTGATAACCTTATTTGAACAATATTAGAGCCATGTGTTGCTGAAATATTTATACTTCTGGAATGTCCTGTCAGGCATCGAAGAGCCGTCTACAATGAGGATCTTTTAGGTTCACTCGAGTCAACCTACGTGGATACTGGTCTAAATTAGTTTTCATTGGATACGTTCTTGTTGAATTTCCCACAAATTATTGTGGTTGATGCATGATTTCAAGTGATTTGATTTGAGAACTCGTATGCTGCCACAAAAATAACGTTTATAAAAATGGAAACCGACGAGAAGCCTCCTGATTGTTGCAGATCTCTATACATGATACGATGACATTGGCTTGCATTTTTTTCTCTTTGCACCATATAAATTTTGTAACTGATAAAAAAAAATGATATTAAAGGCTCAACAAGCGCAATGAAGATGTGTTTTGATTGTGTTGTGTATTTATGTCTTGAATATAAGTGCAAAGAACATTGAAGTAAGATTTACTCATTTTTGTTTGGAAAGTAATATTCATGTAGGAAAATTCTATAGACGACATGACCATTCCACTCCTTTCCCATAATAACCCACTCTTTTCCCATTATAACGAGGTATCATTGCTTATCAGTTTTTTAATTTCTATAAAAGAATTAAGAAGTGATTCAAAGATAATGAATAATGTCACATTTACAGGAGTAGGATGAAAGTAAGATAAAGATGAGGTTTGTAGCACTGTCTTTATGTCAATCTCGCTAATTTCCGTTAAGTTCTATGCTCAATATATGTATGTTCAATGGGGGAAAACCCATATCCATATGTATTATTCAATGAATTGCTCTTTTATTGAAAAAATTTCTTTATGTCATCATGCAGAAGAAATAGACACATGCTAATAATGTGAATCTAATCTCAGGTATGTAGTTTCTCTTAAAATCATTGATCCAAGAAGCAATCTCATCTTGTATCACATTCATAAATCACAACCGAGTGATATGGGGGCAAAGTGGTGCTGAAGAACACATGAAACCCTCTAGCTCCCATCCTCAATTGCTTGAAGCTGGAATTGAAGTTTTGTGATTTTCAATCACACCTGCTGATATGTCATGGTTTATAAAGTATTGGTTTCTGACCACCAAGAAATACAGTGCGCCGCCTCCGTCGACCAGCTCGGAGCAATTGTGAACAAATATGGTATTCTCTTGGTCTGCCCTAGAGTCTCCCAGAAACTTGAATACATGCAGGAAAGATGTTGCTATCAGAAAGGACGAGAATGTAAGTAAGCAATTGGAAGATTCTCAGGACCAACCAAACACAAGAGAGTTTCATTAAGATGGGCATTGAATTCCACACAATCAATCATTGAAACCTGGGGGTAATTGCTTTCACCTTTCTTGTTTCTTGTAATATTACCTATCTCCTTCCATGTACCTCTTACATTTCTTTATTTTATTATTTTGCTTCATTCTTATAACATGATGCATTTGGCATGTAGAACACATCATTTATTTTATTTAAATGGTAAGATTTTATTAGTAAAAATTATCTTTTAAATTAAATTATGTTATTTAAATATTATATTAAATATATTATTCACATTAGCTTATAAATAAAGTTTTTTTTCCCCCCTATTATACGAAGGTTCTCCACTCCATGCCCCCATTATACATTGTAAAAGAGGTAAAAGGGTGGTAACGCTGCCCCATGAGTGCTGTGGAGTGGATTCATGCCCACGACTTATTACTGATGCTTAGCAGCAAATGGACCCCAGGGTTCAAAGTCATAGGGACCTACCACGTGGTCTTCTATGATTTTGCCTTTATGCACAAGGCTTTCAAAAGCCATAACCAAGTAATAATCCAAAATGCATGCATAAAGCTAGGAAAATAAAATTAAAAAAAAAAAAAGAAATCAAATTTCACTGTTTCAGGAGAATTAGAAACCGCGGTCATTACAAGTTTGAAAAGTTTTATATAAATTTGTTATAAAAAAGTGAATATCACTAATAAAAAAGTATAATAATACTTTTACTACTAGTTCTTACCATTAGGTATTATAGCTGGAATTTTTTATTTTTCTTTTTATTTTTTATTTTTTTACTTAGTTATTAAGAAAATATTTTATAATAATATTGTGATTTTTTTAAAAAATATATATCTAAAAATATTAAAAAATACATGTAAAAATATAACAAAAGACCAATTGTGCCTAATGGTAGCTCACAGCCGGGAGCAATGGACGTAGGACCGTCCAATAAAGAATAGTGTTTTTTTACACTTTTTTAAGGTAAGGTCTATTTTTTCACAAGGACTTGTATGAGACTAATCTATTTGAGACTTATATAAATCATTTTTCTACTTTAAATATGCACAGATTATTTTTATAAAAGTTTTGTTTCAAAGCCGGTGTATAAAATGTGCTCTCTATATCATTGACATGACAAGACTTGATTTGTAAGATAAATTTAAAATTTTAGGCTGTGTTTAGGTACTGAGAGTATCTCAGGTACTCTCAACATTTCTCGTCGCTATTCATTACTTTATTATTACTTTTCACATACTTTTTACTACTATTCACAACTATTCTCAATATCCAAACTCACCCTTATCTCTACAAATTAAGTCTTGTCATATCATAGTGTGTTTTATAAATTGGCTTATAAGTATAAGAAGTCTATATCTTAAGGGAATAAAAGCTCTCATTCATGGCTATTGTATGCAAGTATTTCTTTAGAAGCAATGATATATATAGTCTTATGGTGTACAAATCTTCATTACTTCTTTTAAATAAAAGAAAATTTTATATATCATATCATATTTATCACTATTAAATATTAAAAGATTAATGATAAATATGTCACATTTTACATAATGAAATAAAAATAAATTGGTCAGGTGGTATATAACATTACTTATGTTATCCGTACTCAAACACCGAGCTAGACCGCTTCACATAGTTGACTTGAATTGCATTGACTTGAAAATCGAAATAAATTATTCCCTATTTACTTTTTGAAATGATTGCAAATATTCTATTGATTATAGGTTCAGTTTGACACATAAAAATTTCTATCTCAAATTTAAAATTCTTATTTCATCATTACAACTTTTTCAAATATCTATACAAAATATAATAAATAATTTAATTTAAAATTCTTATTTCATCGTTACAACTTTTTCAAATACCTATACAAAATATAATAAATAATTTAATTTTTTTTTAATTTTTTTAAATCTCAAAACAATAATAATATTAAAATATTTTATCTTAAAACTCAAAATTCTCACTTCAAAATTCTCTACTACCAAACCGATCCTTAGAGTACCAAAGGCTATTTGATTAGCCTTCCATCTTATACGCATATAATACTAAGAAGCCTGCTACACCCACAGAGGATTTCAGTGCAGATCTGCCAATCAGTGTAATTTTGTTTTTTTAATTTTTTCTTTTACCATTTTTTAAAACTATTTAAACATTTTTTAAAAATAAAAAAATACATATTCATTTAAAAACACTTACTTAATTATTAAGTAAAAAAAATAAAAAAGATTTTCTGTAAACTATTTTGGTAAACATTTTCTGTGGGAATAGTATTTCCCATGATACTAATAAGAAAAATGATGCTTGCACACGGCGCGGCGTACCTTTCGCGTACACGCGTCCCACGTGGCGTGTATTAGTGAAACGGTGCGCATCGAAGCCCATTTCCCTTCGTGGCTAATTCCCCCCTTCGTGGCTCATTCCCCCCCAAAGCACAGATCAGAAAGTTCTTCAAATCTCATCCTTTCCCCCTTCGTGTACTGAGATTAGGGCACAAGGGTGCGCATCGTGCAAAGCCCATTTCCCTTCGTGGCTCATTCCCCCCCGAAGCACAGATCAGAACTTTCTTCAAATCTCATCCTTCCCCCCTTCGTGTACTGAGATTAGGGCACAAGGGTGAACTCGCATCCTCGATTTGAGAAGGGGAAATCGCTCACAAACCACGACTTAGACGCAGGTAAATCTTACAGATTAAAGTTTGTTTCGTCATATTCTAGGGTATATGAACATAGGTTTTTGTGTTTTGTTTCTCGGTTTGAGAAGGGCAACTCTTATATTCTAATCTCTCTGTTTGGTTGCTGAGAACACAGACCATTATATTCTAACATCTCTGTTTGGTTGCTTAGAACAGAGACCACGGCTTAGACGCAGGTAAATCTTATATTCTAGTTTGGGGAAAGGAGAACCTCTCTGTTTGGTTGCTGAGAACACATTATTTGGTTTTCTAACCTCTCTGTTTGGTTGATGAGAACACATTTTTTGGTTTTCTAACATTTCTGTTTGGTTGCTGAGAACACATTATTTGGTTTTCTAAACTCTCTATTTGGTTGCTGAGAACACATTATTTGGTTTTCTAACCTTCCGTTTGGTTGCTGAGAACACATTATTTGGTTTTCTAACCTTTCTGTTTGGTTGCTGAGAACACAGTATTTGGTTTTCTAACCTCTCTGTTTGGTTGCTGAGAACACATTATTTGGTTAGGAAAATTTAAGGACCAAGACTTGGTTTCTTCATATTCTAGGGTATAATCGCATAGCTTTTTGTGTTTTGTTTATTGTGTTCTAAAGAATTGGTTGTCTGTCATTATCGTGGTTATCAGGTGTGATTGCTAGATGAAGCTCGATTCTTATGTTTTGATTAGCCCGTGTTTGGTTGCTGAGTAAAGGGGGGGAAATAGATTGAAAGGGTGATATCATTTTCCCAAATGGTGAAATAAGGTGGTGAATAAGGTGCTTCTTTTATGGTCTTTAGAACATAATATATCTTTTTTGATGTGTTGAACATCACGTGGATAGTGTTGTAATCACGGTATACTATGTGTTTCGGCTAACTTTAACTAGGTGTTCCTCTTGTATGCGGCATTGTAGTTTGGGGTTTTTAATGTCATTATTAAAAATAGCATTTTTAATGTCAAGTTTGTTTGTTTTTACTTATTTCTTTGAACTCCAAAAAAATTACAAGGTGCCCCAATTAAGGTCAAAGCAGATTCTATAAGAGTGAAACAGAATCATGGGGCCTAGGGCCATCAATATTAGACTTTAACCTAACATAAAAAATCCCCCCCATAGCACCACCAGATTCATACCCACTCACCTGGAAAAACCATCACTTTGGTTAATTTCACAATTTCATTACCTGAATCCAATATTCAGAAAAAAATTATCCAAACATGCCCATCAAAAGGGCAGCGATTGTTCTATTTTTCTGACAACATTTTTCGTGGCATTGGATTAATATAAGAATATGTCATCATCCACAAAAACGTCGTCTTCCTCTTTTGCCAAACGAACTCTGGGTCAGCCATTATGCTTCTGTGAGATTGAAGCCCAACTGAGATACTCAAATACTAAAAAAAATCCAGGACGACCCTTCTTAGGTTGTCGAAAGTACAACAAAGAGGTAACTAAATTTATATTTAGTTAAATTAGTAATATTATGCTCATCTAACATTTTTTCCATTCATTTGTATTCATTCACAGGGATTACCATATTGTAAGTATTTCAAGTGGGTAGAGGGGGATGAATACAAGATGTTAGATCGTCCAGAAACTCACAATGAACTATTAAGAAAGGAGAAAGAGCTGAAGAAAATACTCAACGACATTGAAAACATCATTATTGACTTGCGTAAAAGAGTAGATGAGATCGAGTGTGTACTATCCAATAGAAATGAGGAGTTAGTAAAGGAGTTGTTGGCTGTGGTACGGGAAGCTGAAATAAGACGATCACGCACATTAGTTCGTGTGTTTTGGACTTTTGTATTTGTTCTAGCATATTACTTGGTTGTATATAAGTAATTTCAGCTTGTTTCAGATTTGTGTTAGAGACCTTTAGGCTGCTGTGTATGTAATTGTTTATACTCCAGTTCTACTTGTCAACCATAGAAGTTTGCAGCTAGCTAACAGAATTGGAACTAGCCTTATTTTGTATTGTATTTCCGTTGGGACTGGAAATGAAGTAACTGTTATGATCCATTTAATGTGAATGATCCATCTGTAATTTTAGGGACTGAGCATTTTTAGTAGTTTCTTTCATGATTTTCTTGCATGCCCCTATATGTATCTGCCCTGCACATGGACCCGTGAATAACAATAGCCTTCTTGTTACAGTTCCACGAAGGTTAATTAATTTATAATTTCTTTACAAGTACATAAAAATTATAAACAATCCTATTTAGTCCCAAGTTTACGTAAACTTGCTTTAATATTTTTTTTGTGTAAAACTTAATTAGTTTCTATTTGGATTCCATAAACTGGAACTTGTATTTAATTTTTGTCTCCTCCAAACCTGCCTCCACTAGTGAATGTAAACAAGGCAATTCCGAGCTTCTTCCATTTTTTCTAGGTTTCTGTCCAATCAAAATTATCAACAAATTGTGCCATATGCATATGCTACAAGATACAGTTTCAGAAACTCCAATTTTTAGCTTCCCACTACCTTAAAAATTCAATAACAAAATTCATACATTCAATACACAAAAAGTCAGTTTGCACCATTAATGTCAATACTTGCCATGAAATTCATAACACCATTAGCTGAAAAACATAACTACACTTCCAACCTGCTTATAATCACATAAAATTTTTCCATCATTGCACTCCACTCCACATCAAAACATAGAAGAATACATTACGCCGACCATCATTCTTTCCATCTCATTCCACTCCACAAGCATATACTTCATTCCACTCCCATTTCTTACCACATGCATATGCATCGGCCATACACAGGCAAGCTAGAAAGTTATCACCATTCAACATGAATTCTACTACCTACACAAAAAATTCAGATTACCAACATTAATCTTTTGAGAAATAAATGTGTAAAATAAATGTGTAAGACATTACCATCCATCTGACCTTAAAAAGTCATTGAGGTTGCACCGGTTGTGATCCATCCAACCCAAATATCATCTGCAAGGAGTAATATACCTATCATTTGGATTGTAAATTTTAATATGAAAGCTAGAAAGATTGAAATCTTACGCTTTCTTGACTCCCGATCATCGATTTGCATCGCTGGGTGAGACTAATGTCAATAGTTGGGCTGTCTTCAATAGGCTGTTAATAACATAACAAACTTAAATGGTGCAAAATGAAGTACCAGCAATAACTGTATAACGAAAATATCTACGAAATAGGATAATAACTGTATAACGAAAATATCTACGAAAATATACCTGCATCACTCCAACATTGGAAATATCTTCCTCTGACGGGCCAAATAAATTCCTGCACGTGTTCGGCAATGCTGTCTCTCCTCCCTCTCTCTAAAATATACAAGTAACATTGGACATTCAAACAAGGCTGCATTAATTGGACTTTATAAAACCGCAACAAGACCTATATTTATTGTTGAATAGATTATTGAAGTACCTGTTTACGTTTTCCCAATACTGGTGCTTTCTTCACTTTCGATTTAATTTTTCGAACCTCTTTTTCCATTATCGATGCTCTCCTGAGAGATGGTGGTCTGCCTTTCCCTCTTACTACTAGCGGACTGAGTACTTTCATTGATGCCGCACATGTAGGATTATCTGTCATTGTAGTAACAACATTGGAACCCGTGCATGTTCTAGATGGAGGTTCTTGATGCTCACTATATAACTCAATCATTGCATGCAACTTCTGTGTTTCATCCTCAGTATGTTTTTTTGAACCCGCTGCGTGAGTAATCATCTTATAACAGATATTCAATAGAGCTGAATATCTGTTAGCATCTGCCCGCTGTTTTCCTGCGTCATAACTACTGTCGATTAACGTGTACCTCCTCTTAATGTCCTTCCTCCATCTCTCTAAAATATATTGATTTGGCAGAGCTTTTATACCATTAGATTTAAATACAGCCAAAATATGCCGACACAATATACCCCTCATTTGAAATAACCCACACGAACACTTTGCAGCTGTATCCACCTCACTAAAGTCAACAGAATATGTAACTACCTTGGTGAAATCTTCGACCAGAACTTCATCCTCTACCAGATACGTCTTTACTGCACCATCTCTCTTAACCAACTCTGGAGCCAGATCTATAAGACGCTGAAGTTCTCGCTGAACTTCCCTGAATTTTGCATTTGTGTACAATTCTTGAAACTTTTTCTCGATCGGAGATCTAGATATCAAGAGAATGATGACGCTAAATGAGTGGAAGTCAGCGCTATTTTCATTCTCAATTTTCTTCTTCAATGCATTGTCAAACTGGTCGACAAACTCTTTCAAGTTTGTCTTAGCGTGAACATAACCATCAAAAAAAGCATTCATGCTTTCGCTCCGTTGTGTTGTACTCATCCCAGCCCAAAAAGAATCTTTTAAAAATGCCGGTACCCAATGCGAACACTCAGTGTATAAACTTTGCAGCCAAACATTCTCCTCCAAGCTGTAAGTGGTTATTAACTGCTCCCAAGAGCTTTCAAACTCTTCAACACTCTGGGTATCATACACGCATTTCATCAAGGCATTCTTCATCCCACTTTTGTAAGCAGCATAGGAGGAAAGCTTTTCAGGGACTTTTTTTAGTATATGCCACAAACAAAATCGATGTATTGTTTTTGGAAAGACAATAGCAATAGCATTCTTCATTGCTCTGTCCTGATCTGTGATAATAGCTTTTGGAGCTATATCATCCATACACTGTAACCATGTTTTGAATAACCACACAAACGTTGCCGTATCCTCAGTAGATATCAATCCTGCTCCCAAAAGAATTGACTGACCGTAGTGGTTTACACCAACAAATGGTGCAAACGGCATCCCATATCTATTCATCAGATATGTGGTGTCAAATGTAACCACATCACCGAAATCTGAATAGGCTGCCCTACTACGGGGGTCTGCCCAAAAGACATTCTTTAACCTCCCGTCGTCATCTAAATCCATTAATGCAAAGAATCCAGGATTCTTGTATTGCATCCGTAAAAAATAATCCCGAAGTGCTCCAGCACCACCAGCGCCAAGTCGTAGATGTCTTAACTTATCGATGTAATTCCGACAATCCTTTTCTAAAAACGGGAGGTTTTCGAAACCTCCCGCGCCAACGACAAGAGATCCGAAACTCTTATTCAGTCGGATACCAGCCATATCGTTTGTATCTAGGACTCTTTTTACGGATTCACTAACTTCTCTATTATATCGATAGAAGCGAGATTTCTTGGGACTGAGACCGTGGTTATGAATATTGAACAGTTGTCAACTGAAAATTTCCGTCAACTTTTAAGACATTAATCTTCGCCTTACACTCTGTCTTTCCTGTCGGACGTGGTCTGGCGACATTCAATGTCCTATTACGGGCCTTCCCACCATGAGCACAACCAAGGGTGGCATATCTGACAATTCCATCATCTCCCTTCTCAGTCCTTCTTGTCATCACCCCAAACCCAATATTCTTAGCATACTGCTTATAATAAGTCATTACTTCTTCAAAAGAATTAAACTCCATCTTCGATTTGGGCTCCTCAATCTTATCACCACACACTTCATCCTCTAAGTGTAATGTCTCGGCAATTCCATCCTCGGTTTCCCCGTCATCTGGTCTATCTTCGTTACTTTCTTCAACTCTGGCGGAGGTACTGGGATCTCAGTTTCCATACAATCGTTTTTCTTCTATATCACCTCTTTCACATGCGCAGATCCAGTACTCATAACATGAGTTGGGTAACCAACATTGTGCTTCAAGAAAAAAAAAATTTATTTATGACATTAATATAAAAAAAAACCAACTTATAAAAAAAATCCAATAACACAATTGTATCACCTCTTCAATATTGCCCTGATATTGGTAGCCAACTGGCTGTTGCATATGAACTGGTGACCACGCAGGAAGTTCTCCATAGTAACCGTGCATGTGCATGTAATTTCTGAAGCTTAGAGAAGTTGATGGTATGCCCTAACATGTTATTACACAAGTTATTCATGTACAAAATCCATAGGTAACAACCCAACACAGTCCTACATATTTTGGAAAAATATGACACACCGTGGTCGGGAGATTTGAGCTAGAAGGTGTTAGCGGAGAAGATTGGTGTTCTTCCCCTTTTTCCATGATGAGAAGAGATTAACTGTATAATTCCACAAAAGTAATTTAAACTGCCCTTACGTGTGTGTACATCTTCAATGAAAATCAGGAAAATAAACAATACCAATTAATTGATGACATTCCACAACATAAATTCTGCATCACTGCCTATTAGCATTTTTCATAATTTCTCCGTGCATCATCTTTCCACGTGACACCAGAATTAGGGCCACAAGATCTAGTGGACAAAAAAGTGTTCTAAATAGCAATTACACCTTAAAAATTAGATGTTTGATTTCAATAGACAATATCTAGTGTTGTGGCCATAATTAAATGGTCATTAGTCTGTGTTTTGAATTTAGGTGAGTCCTATACTAAATGCCGTGTTTTATACACGTATTGAATTGTAACCAGCAAAAACTCTTTTTCAAATTAAGTTTTTTTTAAAAAAAATTCTAAATGAATGAGAATGTTAGACCAAACAATCATGACTTTAACTTGCTCTAGAATGTAAGATTTCCTCTACAAAGCTAGACTTATTGCAAGAATAAACCATCATTCACATTAATTACAGTCAAAGAGACTGAATTATTTGAAATTTTAATAGTGTAGACTAAGAATCAAGATCTACCATAAGATCACCCTCCAAACTTTATAATTTGGATATGGACTTGGTAAAATATATAAAAAAAAAAAACTCGATAGAATATATGTAAACCTATGTTTTAATTTATTTGTGGATACATATAACATGCCCATTTATAAATGGATGCGTTCCATTAGTTTCGATTTAATTTTGACCATCATTCCTCCTTATTAATTAATTAATCAATCAATCAATCATAGTTAGTGAGACTAATAAAGGGAGTTTCCAGATGGGTTGGTTTATATACTTGGAATGTAATACCAAGTTTACATTAGGCTGCATCTGTTACACGATTTTTTTAATCCTAATATGACCAATTTCTTAAATATTCTACCATATTAGTGTTGGGTAAACTTACAATTACAATATGGTGCTTTTTTTTTTAATCTTTCTTGACTACGAAATTACAATTTCATTTAGTAGTTCATAGGCATCTTGTATTTGACCCCAGATCAAAGGTCTCACGCACCCTTTCCTTTCAAAGTAATGGAAAAACAAAACAAATGTTCATAAATACTACACAGACCCATTCGGTAGAAAGCATGTGTAAACCCCCAAACTACACAGACCCATTCGGTAGAAAGCATAAATTCCTACAGATTATACACAATGTAAAAACAAAATACTGCAATAAACAAACTCTTAAGAGCCGCATAGCCAAAAACTCACCAAAAATGCTGGGTAAAGAGGAAAGGTAATATACCTGATGTTGGAGTGAACCGAAGATTACTGTACTGGCTGTACTGGGATGGTAGAACTGCAACAGAAGAGGAACAATGTGGAAGTCGGCGCTACAACCCACTAGCTTTCGAAGTAGATGCTGCCGATTTGGTGAACTCCGGGACGAAATGGGTGAACGGGACGAAATGGGTGAACGGGAGGGAGGCAATGGACTCTGCGTTTTGCCGCTTTCGGCACACTTCAGAACATAAGGTTTCGTATTTCAAACTTTACTCTCTTTTTTTTTTTTTTTTAATATATTGGCTGACGTGGCATAATGCCATGTCAGCGATTCCGCAACAGGTACCCAGCGCCAGGTACCTGTAGCAATATTGTACTAATAATGGAACTAGTCAAATTTGAGATTACTTTAATAAAATTATAAAAATATTTTAATCATAAAAGTATCTTATAAAAATAAACTGATATGACTTGATATGGTATATCGGATTATAATAAATTAATATCAATTTTATTATAAAGTAGATCTAACGTATCATATGAAACACTAACATACACTCTATAAGACGTTTATGATACTCGATGGCCTTTGATGATCTCTTCAATCTCTTCTATACATTCTACTTCGCTGCATGCAAAGGTAGAAGAAAATAAGTTTGTCTCGGGGACCAATATTAGAAACAAACAAGAAAACAGAGAGGAACATTTGTCTGATCTCATGATGAATGAGAATCGAGATGGAACAAAGAACAAATATTCGACTCACATGCCCTTGTGTAACCCCCGTTGTGCTTTATCGTAGCTTCCTTTATTCTTTCTTTTAATTATTGGCACAGTTTTCATCATACTCTCTTTTAAAAATGATGAAAACTAATTTGATCAAGTTTTTATACAATAATGAGTAGAACAAGTTTTTGGAAATACATGTCATATTCTAGCAAGTCTCGTTATAAATGTTCAAATATATAGAGTACTGCTACATGTATGCACAATATTATACATAATGATTAGCAGCCTTATTTTATCAGTGTTTTTCTTTTTAATTTAAATTTTCAATTTCAAATTTTAAAATTTTCACAATTTTCAATAGTTGACACATCAACATATATTGTTATATAAGTAAAATTTTAAGTATAAACAACATTTCTCAAATATAAATATGTTTGCATATGGCAGATAAATTGTCTTTACTTGCAAGAAAAATGCTATTTCTACTTACATAATAATACGTGCTAATGTGTCAATTATTAATATACTACTGATGTGTTATCTATTGAAATTTAAAATTTAAAATTATAATTTATAAAGAAAACTGATAAAATGAGTCTTGTACATAAAATTATAAATAAAAGTAAAAGTATATGTAGCATTACTGATGCAGGAGGATCCGAGTCAGATGATGTAAGTTGTCAGATGGTACATTGATGGTGTCGAGATACCTTGAGTTGGCAGATCAATACAAAGATGGTAGGTAATTATAATCTTTTTCTAGTTGGGACAGTTTTGGATGTGTTTCGATATTTTAGCCATAAGTTTGGTTACAGATATCATAACCGCACATATGACCCCAATTTGAAAAGCTCTTTTTGGTGCGCATGTTGTGACTATGAGCTTTACTTGGTGCACATATTTTTCGAGGTCAAAATCTACTATTTTTCCCTCGGAATCTTTATCTTTAGTTATTTTTTTCCTTTATGGTAACATTTCATTTATTGTTTAGGAAGTGATTCTGAACTCAATTTAGGCAAGATTTTTGACAAATTACTTCTTCTATTACGTATTTAATTTTGGCATGATTATTGAGATTTTTCTATTTTTGGTAAAATTATGATAAGGACGATTTTCAACTATACAACCCGGCTTGTGGGCTTATTTTTGACATTATTTGATTTAATAACTTTAAACTGAACATCAAAGGTGTTTCTATGTGTTTTTAGGCAATTCTCTTGTGTTCTTCCCTTTTAATTATTTGTTAAAATTAATCTGTAAAATAATCGCTATTCTGTTCGACGTCAACACTACTCTACTTACAAATCTTAGTAACAAGCTGCAGTGATTTTTCAGTGTGTTGCATTAAATATCAATAGATGTCTTCATAGCTATTAAGTGGATATCCAAAATCATGCCCAAAATTATCATGCTTGGATAGAAAAATTTAGATTTAGATTTAGATTTCAAACCAATCCTGATTTTAAATTTTAGATTTTAAAAAGAGTAAAATCTTGTTTAATTTTGATGCAAATAGAAATCTAAATTTTAATATATGATCCAAAGATTAGATTTGGATTATAAAAACCCAAATCCAAATTCTCTTTCCTAAATCGTAATTCCAAACACAACATAGGGGTATAAAAATCATGTCACTATATGAACTAATAATTGAGTGCAATCTTTGCATGCAATAGTTTTTTTTTTTTTTTAATAAGTAATCTTTGCATGCAAGAGTAGTTGTGCATACCATTTTTGTCTGGTTTTTGCAATTTAATTATGAGTATGGTTACCATGCCACTCCAGTGATACATCTCACTTTGCCTCATTGATGTGGTACCACCATGCCATGTTTCTTATTAAAAAAATATTCAAAACAAAATGAATTAAAAAATATTAAAAAAAATAGGAAGATTGAAACAGTTACCTTGTTCACTTTTACAAAACATCTCATCTTACTTAATTATTACAATTTTTTCAAATTTTCATACAAAATAAAATCAATAATTCAACCTTTTCAAATCTCAATACAAAAATAATATTAAAACAATATATTCTAATAATATTTTATTCAACTTTTAACTTTAATCTCAATTTATCTCATCTCATCTTCGAAAACAAACGAAGTTTATTTTTTACCTATCTTAGGTTTGTATTTTTAATTTTTTTAATAAGTTATGTGATACTGTCACGTCAATGAAATAAAGTGAACAGTATAACTAGAGTGGCATATATAGTAACTATTCTCTTTAATTACTATTATTGTGAAGCATGATCATTTAAGGAGATCATCTGGCGGTGGCTTAAGCCATAGCTAACTTTAGATCGATCACGTCCCACACGATCAATGGTCGTCATGAAATTTCTTCACGAAAGTTGGGACATCATGATGATGATGGATAGAACTTCCCGATCATGGTTGGGATATGGCAGTAGTTCTATCATCTTAAGCTAGCTTGATTGCAGGGTTTTAACTTTTAACAATATTAATCAAGAGGTACGTTGTAGCCTAGTTATAATAATCCAAATATATATGGGAACTTCGAGATGATTAGTTCGTGCGTTTATTTATGATTCTGATGGGTCATATGAGATCGTGTACGTGTTCGAGGTTTATTCCTCAAGAATGAAATACATGAACCCTCATTTTGAAGAAAATGCACACAAGGTTGTGCGAGTATTTATCATAAATATGATTACTTTATAGAGTGGGTTTCAAGGTAGAATGGTTTTTTTTACCCCCTTCATTTGGTTTGAAGAGTATATATATACTACAAGAAAAATGGATATTTGTGATCAATCTTTTACAACTAAAAGATTATTTGCAACTCATTTTAGTTGAAAATAATTATTTCGTTGGAAATAACTAATTGCAAATAAACAATTTTCTTGTAGATATTCATTTTCTTTTCTCTTTAATTAATATATGTTGTTTTCATTTTTTTTTTTTTCAAGGATAAGTAATGCTACTAAATATAGTTTTAGAATGTACAAGGCTTGCGCACTCTTTTTTTTTTTTTTAAAGTAGGATCCCCACCATTAAAAATATAATTTTTTGTATATAAGTCTTAGATTTATATACTTTTTTTAAAAAAAAGTGCACAAAATTTACACATTATTATTTCTCTTACGTCCTTATCGATCATCTACGTACTTCTAACGTTTTAAAAATAGTGGAGATAATGAGAAATATCAATAATGCCATTACGATATCAGTTTGATTCTATCTTTATTGCAAAAATGACTTTCGTATAAGGTCAAATGAATGAATCCTAAAGCTTGTATGAGAATTTGTTTAACTACTAATCTATCTATGAAAAGATATTTTCGGAAATGTTAATGAACAAAACGTAGTATACTTCTATTTGTAATTTGTCGGTCGATAATATCCATTGATTAAAGATTTATACTTACGCTACCTCCATATCATCATTTAGGAAATAAACAAACATCATAGAAAAATTATAAACATATTGTAATAATCTCAAGAACACCATGCAGGAGAATGCATGAGTACTCTACGGCCCTTAGGCCTATTTTAAAAGATACAAAATTAAATGAAACTGAGACAATGGTCCGATGATCTCTTCGATCTCGATGATTTGCAATTGGAGGCAGTTGTCTATGAAGTTTTCAGTTGGTTTGGGACCTTGGGTACAAGAGCATCCAAACCATGCATGTGGGAGTTGGGTACCTAAAAAAGATGAGTAGTTGAATTAAGGTTTGTTGCAAACTCATGGTTAGGTAATTTTGGAAGAATTTGTGGCTTAGTGAGCTTTGTTTTTGTACGTTCATCCACCTCAAATCACCCTCGTCCTCTTCCATAATTTAGAATTAAATTATCTGAACTTTGTAATAAAATTTGTTAAGAGTATCCAACCCCATGTTTACTTCTATTATTAATCCATGCATTTTTAGTTTTGTAATTGATAGATTCATATAGGTTATTCATGAACTTGAAGAGAAAGTTCAAGAGTTTAAATGATTATTAGTTCCTTTTTTTGCTGAAAAAAAGCTTGCTACATTTCTTTATGTTTGATATAAAATGAACTAAAGTCAAATTCATTGTCAAGAATAAAAGAAAGAGATAAGGTTAAAAAGAGAAAAGATGAAAGAGTGGACCACTACTCTTAAGGTTTCAGACTATGAAGATGGCTAAAGGTGGAGAAGAAAGGTGTAGGTAGTCATATCCATGTTTGGGCATTGAACATGGTGGAGGTAGAGCGAGGGGAAGGGTTGTACGATTGAGAGAGGGTGGGCACTCATGTCCCTTGATAGCTCACCCGAGTGGCTCGTGGTGAGGGGTTTGGAACCCTATATTGTCATCCTCGGTTGCATCTCTGGTAGCAGCATTGCGTTAGGATACTGAGAGTACCTCAAGTACTCTTAACGCTTCTCATTATTATTCATTATTTTATTATTACTTTTCATATACTTTTACTACTATTCATTATTTTTTACCTATTCTAAGAGATACGATTCGATATCTAAATCAGATGAAGGAGAGTGAAGAGACGATCATCTACAATTCTCTAAGGAACCACATCTTTACACTATCTTATGACTCTTTCTTTCCAGATCTCTACAAAGACAACATCTTCAACTTCTTTCCAAACATATTTTTTTCATTGTATTGAAAGTTGTGTAAGACCATGAGAAATTGTACAATTACCAAACATAGTGAATTTTGCAACATGGATTTTCGTCTTTGTTTATATTTTATGTGCTTTATTTATTATTTACTTCATGGATGGGCATCCGAGCACTGTATCAACGTCCAAGCTATCATCATGGGCCATTTAATTGTATTATTGAGCTCCAACCACGTCAAAAAATTGCATCAACAATCATGATTCATGATCACTAACATACAAATTGTGGAATATCAAAATACAATTTGAGATTTAACCTTTTGTGCTAGTATTATGAATTTATCAACAAACCATCTCTTGGGTTACCATCAAAGCATGATGAAATGTCGGTGACATTTTAGATGAGATAGGAGAAAGATCTTCTCAACCATTTTTTTGTTTAAAAATTTCAAGATCTAAGTTTTAAAAGAGATAAATGCAAAGTGAGCTTTTAATAATTATAGTTGTGCTTATAATTTTTTTTAATAACATCAAATAAAATTACTTTAAAAAACATTTGTTTTGATATGATATATAAAAAAAAGTATTGCTATTTGAAGATCTTTGCACCATATAGCATGGATTTGACATTATTTAACTTGATTTATCTCTATTATCTCTTTTTTTTCCTCTCTCTCTCTCGATCATTATGATCGATAAAATACATTCATGTCTGTGTGGATTATTTGCACACTCCCTTCCAAATGTTTTAAAATTCTTCCTTTTGGTCTCCGAAAGCTCTTGAAAAAATGATTGCATTGGCTGTTGGTTGGGCCCCTGTTTATTCGACCCTCTCACCAACCTCACCCAAAAAAAAAAGACAAAAAAATCAATCAAATCATTATTATCTTGGTGAGGTAGAGTGTTGTAAAGTTTACTGATGTAAATGTTTGAATTCAGTTTTCTTTTGAAGGGTCAATTACATGTAGTTGAAGCTACGTCCCTCCATATCATATATGTCTATTTCATTTACTATATTGTATCTTAATCCGTATGAAACTTTCATAAATTGTTTTAAATTAAATTAAACTTATATATATATATATATAATCGGTATTTTATCTTTATATATGTTTTCACTTTCGTTTATATTGTTGTTTTAAAAAAAATGATCTGAAATTTTGATTTACAATTGGGGATGTATTAAGCTAAACTTTCTTGAGTGTACTTAAGAATAAAATGATAAATATTTTTAATATTATATTTATTTTTATGAGGAATAATTTATATATTTTTAGAGTGTATAAATCTTGTATATTTCTTTTAAAAAAATAAGTAAATCTGAGACCCATACAAAAAAATTCACATTTTAATGGTGAGTCCAACTTTTTTTAAAGGAACTGCTAGAGACTTATATACTAGACTAAGGTGCAGTTTGGATAGTAAATTGAGATGAGATGAGTTGCGATGAAAGTTAAATAAAATATTGTTAAAATCTTATCTTTTTAATATTATTATTAATTTTTTATATTTAAAAATTTTAATTTATTTATTATATTTAATATAAAAATTAAAAAAAATTATAGATTAAACATTTTTATTGTCCAGACTGGTGCTAAAATATGCTGAACATTTCCCTCTTTTTATATAAAATTTATTTATAAATATTAAATAATTCAATTTAAAATCAAGTAATCGATGCTCGTAATGATCAGGTGTCCGAGGACGAAATGAGAACGTCGTAAACGCAACAGCCTGCTGTTTTGTCCATCTGCGTTAAGCTCAAGCTCCATCATAGGATTAAGTGCCTTTGTTGTTGCTCTCAACTCTGCAGCCTGCCAGGATCCCTCCCTCCTTCTCTCTTTCTCTCTCTATCCTCCTTTATTCGTCTTTACCCTTCGTCATTTATTTACCTTTTCCTCCTTTTATGCATTTATATCCTCTCTCTCCGACAAAAAAGTCCTCGGAATATTTACTTTGAAAAAGAGTTTTTTCTTCCTTTCGAAAACGTTGCCGCAGAAATTCAGAATGCTTTCGCGGGTATCGGACCAAATCCTGAACTTCCATGAGCTGTTTGAGTTACTTTTGTGTGTAGCCGAGGCAACCCATATGAGTGTTCCGGCTAATTGGATCTGATAGCTGAGACTGACGCTGAAGCTGAAACTGAAACACCGATCGATTCTTGCGCAAATGCCGCCATCAGTGTTGGGTCTCTTTGGACCTCGAACAGCAGCTTCTGAGCTCTGCAACTCTCGAAACCTTTATGGGATGAAAAGCTAGTCAAATTCTCTGCTTCTACGCCATGTTTTCAGGTTCGCGTCTATTTGGCTTTGGCCATTTTGTTGGCTAGTCGATGATAATTGCTGCATGCATTTCCGCCCTGATTAGCTTTTCCTAGATCTGGACACTGGTTGTGAATCCCTCGCGTTATCTGGATATTCCTTCATCTGTACATGTCGATGCTCTCATTCGTCGAGCGCTTTTATTATCTCGTGCGATTGTCTTCTCTGAAGCCTCTTATTGGTTCACATTGTTGATTTTAGTCGAATGTTGTTTGAGAACACCAGTGTTTCTTATTGCATTATGTTTCAAGTAGGTTGGTTTTTGTCTGTAAGTTTGACAAACTAGTTTTCTTTGCCGAAACCTTGGTTGTTGAACGAATCCAACTATCCATAATCTAGAATTGCTTCACAGTTGAGGCAAAAACAATGAAAAATCAACGATTTAAGTGCTTTGTACTAGAATTTTTATCCGCTGACTGCATCCCAATCCAAACCTATTTCCCCAACTTTCTGATAAATTTTTTTGGTAAAGTTATAAAATGTAGAATATGAATTTGCTGTTTGTACTATATACTGGACAAACACTTGTTTTATGTGCCTTGTCATCTCTTTTGTTTCTCATCCTAGTCTGTTGTGAGATGGTAATTTAGAATAACTCTTTTTTTCCCCCTTATTTTAGACTGATATTGGAATCCTATGGGAAAAGTTTCCTTTGCTTTAATCACTAACATGTCTTTTCCTGCTGCTTTTTGGTGTTGATTACTTTTTGCAATTACTTTTAAACTTTCGTTTTGGGTGCTGGATGTAGAGAAAGAAGAAATGGATTGCTATTGTATTAAAATTTCCCACATTTCCTTGTGGGAAATTTGAGAAGATTCCGAATTGATAATTTTTCTAGTAGGATTGTTCCAAGCTCCTGGAGCTCTTCAACGATCGTACGTACCTCGCGTAAGTGCCCATTGTTCAAAGGCAAGTTATGGTTGTCATTATTTTAACATTGAAAAAAAAATCTTGCCTGCGTTTCTGTTGTGGATTAGAGCTTCTGTTAACCTCTAGGCTCAGTTTTCCTGGCTCTTAAATGACACACAACCATATCAAGGTCTTTATGTAAAATAGATTTTCTCTGATCTCTAAGCATATCCGGGTGTGATGAAAAAGACACAGGCAGAGCCAAAAAGTTTTCAGGAATATAATAAGATTGAAGTGGGATTCTTCTTTATCCTTCTGGTTGTTCATCAAGATTTGCATTTTGCGAATTGAGTGAGTAGATCATCTTTATTAGAGGTTGCAGTAGTTATTTCCTCCCCCTCCCCTCCCCCCTTTCCTTTTGTTTTGTGCAATTCCATGAATGCATGATATATGCTCAGTTTACCCTTTCAATTGTGAACTTTGCAGTACCCCCTTTTTGCTTTTTGGCTGGCTGCCTAATCTTGTTCTGTTGGTCTTTTGCTGAACCAGGAAATCATCAAGGTCTGCCGAAGTTACATATTTGTATTGATCATCCCTTTCAGCAATCCTTTGCCAAAAAACTGCCTATGAGGATGTGCTGTACTTCAGCACTTACTTATCTTTTCATACTAATCACTCTTCTACACCCTGCCATTGCTGACCTGAACTCAGATAAGCAAGCACTTCTTGACTTTGCTGCTGCTGTTCCCCATCGACGCAACCTCAGCTGGAACCCTACCAGCTCTGTCTGCAAATCTTGGTTTGGTGTCACTTGCACGCCAGATGGAACCCGTATTCGTGCCCTCCGGCTTCCTGGGGTTGGACTTGTGGGCCATATCCCACCAAATACCCTTGGTAAGCTTGATGCTCTCAAGATTCTGAGTCTTCGATCTAACCTTCTCACCGGTAATCTGTCCTCTGAAATTACTTCCCTCCCTTCACTGCAGTACCTCTACCTGCAACATAATAATTTCTCAGATGACATTCCTACCTCCTTTTCCCTTCAACTCAATGTACTGGATCTATCATTTAATTCCTTTTCTGGAAGCATTCCACAAACAAAACAAAATTTAACGCAACTTACTAGTTTGAACCTCCAAAACAATAGCCTTTCTGGATCCATACCCGAACTTGATCTCCCTAAACTCAAGCATTTGAACATAAGCTTCAACCACCTTAATGGCTCTGTTCCATCTTCCCTTCAAAAATTTCCAAATTCATCCTTCTTAGGAAACTCTCACTTATGCGGACTACCTCTAATAGCCTGCTCCATCTTCCCAGCACCTTCTCCAGCTCCTACTTTGTCTTCAACAATGGTTCATTCAAATCAAAGTTCCAAAAGGAAACTGTCAATGGGAGCCATAATTGCAATTGCAGTCGGAGGATTTGCGTTGCTGTTTCTGTCAGCTCTAGTTATTGTTCTCTGCTGTCTGAAGAAAAAAGGTAGTGAAAGTAATGGTGTATCGAAAGGAAAAGTTCCAAGTAGCGGGAGGAGTGAGAAGCCCAAAGAAGACTTTGGAAGTGGAGTACAGGAACCTGAAAAAAACAAGCTTGTTTTCTTTGAAGGTTGTTCTTATAATTTTGATCTTGAAGATCTATTGAGGGCTTCGGCTGAAGTGCTGGGAAAAGGTAGTTACGGCACAGCATATAAGGCCGTTTTGGAGGAGGCAACAACGGTAGTGGTAAAAAGGTTAAAGGAAGTGGTGGTAGGGAAGAGGGAGTTTGAACAGCAACTGGAAATTGTGGGTAGGGTTGGACAGCACCCAAATATTCTGCCACTCCGAGCTTATTACTACTCGAAAGATGAGAAGCTCCTTGTCTATGACCATGTCCCCGGTGGCAGCTTATATACACTATTGCACGGTATGGATATCCCCATCTTTATTTCTTTCTGCTTTGGGGGGTTTTTAAAGATTATCTTGTTCCAAATATTATGATTAATGATTTTTAATATGGCATTGTGAAATCATGGAATTATGACTGCTGCATTTCCAAAAGAATCTTCTTTCCTGTGCAGTTGGGCCAGTTCTTCCTCTATAGTGTTACTTCTCTTTGATCACAAGTTACAACTCCCATTGGAAACATGTAATTAAAATAAAGAAGAACATTATGGTCGATAAAGTTCACTTACAGGAAACAATAGCATTGAGAGAGTAGAAAATCATGAATATTTTGAAACTTCGGCAAGATATATGGTGAGGTTGTTGTCTGTTAGACTGATAGCCAGGTTTGCTTGGGACATATAATTTGATGACAGGAAACAGGGACGCTGGACGAACTCCATTGGACTGGGATGCCAGAGTGAAGATCTCCCTAGGAATTGCAAGGGGAATTGCCCACCTCCATTCTGCAGGTGGTCCAAAGTTCTCTCATGGAAACATCAAGTCCACAAATGTCCTCCTCAACCAAGATTTTGAAGGACGCATTTCCGACTACGGTTTAACCCCTCTTATGAATGTTCCCGCCACTCCTTCCCGGGGTACCGGCTATCGTGCTCCAGAGGTGATCGAATCCCGAAAGCACACCCACAAATCAGACGTGTACGGTGTCGGTGTTCTCCTCCTTGAGATGCTGACCGGAAAAGCTCCACTCCAATCGCCAGGGCGTGACGACTTGGTTGATCTTCCGAGGTGGGTCCAGTCTGTTGTTAGGGAAGAATGGACAGCGGAGGTCTTTGACGTCGAGTTGATGAGGTTTCAAAACATCGAAGAAGAAATGGTGCAGATGTTGCAGATTGCCATGGCCTGTGTGGCAAGGTTGCCCGACTTGCGACCCAGCATGGATGAAGTTGTTAGAATGATTGAAGAAATCCGGCTATCGGACTCGGAGAACCGGCCATCTTCTGAAGAGAACAAATCCAAGGGCTCAAATGTGCCGACTCCATGATTGCCTAAACCTTTCTCCAGTTTGCTTGCAGGAAGCAGCAACGTTGGACATTTTCATTTGGACGAAGTGAGGATTTCCCAAGTAAAATAAAAACCTCCTCGGCCTCCATGTTTGACTCTCGGTAGTCGGTAGTGCGTGAATGTTTCCATTTCTGCTATTTTTTTTTTTAATTTTTTGGGGGTAAATCAGTACCTGGATTATTACGTAATTCGAGATTTTAATTTTTAATTTTTAAAAAATATTTAAATTTTAGAAAATTTGTAATTCAGTACATTTATTAATTTACTGTTAGAAAATCAAGGATAAGATTGACACGTGGTTTTGATAACTCACGTTTCAACTTTTAATTAGCTAATGTGAATATTAATATCTCGTATCAATTAATAAAAAATAAATTATATAAATTAATTTAAACTAATTTATTAAATTAAAGGTGCAAAACTTTCAAATCCTACTCAATCCATCTCCAAAGGGAGTCTGCACATTGTAATCCTTGGATTCGTTGTGTTCAAAAGACAACCACTTGTCTCTGTCTGATTGCTGGATGCCTAGATTTCTTCAAACATCTCAGACGACTTGGTCCCTACTAGATCGCAAGTAGTGTGGCAGTGAGGCATCTTTGCCACACAGGCCATGGCCATCTGCAGATTCTGCACTATTTCTTCTTACAATGGTTACGTTTGTGAAGAGAAATATTTGAAAATATTGTCAAAATTTGTTTTAAAAATAATATGATCAAGACATATTGTCAGTACATTACATCATTTTGTTTAGAGCTCTGATAAAAATATATCTACAAACATTTTTAACCAAAAAATATTTTCAATAGAATTACCACTTTCATGAAACCCAGAAACTCGTCTCTCTAAAAAGTTTCTACACATTAACCAACTTTTTTATTAAAAATAAAAAAAATCCTTACCTTCAAAATACTCCAATTTGCCTGATACCAGTTATCATCAGGTTAAGAGCATTCTCATTGGCTTAGTCAAATTCATCTTCAAATTTAATCAATATCAACACTTCTTTATATTTGTCTATTTCATCTAAATTCAATTTTCACATTGAATTAGCCATTTATTCTCTATATAATAATAAAATATTATTAAATTAATCATTTTTATATTTAATTTATTTTATCACATTTTGTAATTCTACTAATTAAATGTTAATAATAATTATATTATATTAAATTAATATTACAAAAAGTATTATTAAATGTTAATAATAATTATATTATATTCAATTAATATTATTAAATATTATTAAATGTTAATAATTATTATATTCTAAATGTTAAATGTTAATTATATTTTAATTAATTTAATTTATTTGTTTGGAATGAGAAATTAATATTTTAATGTTTGATGAATGAATAGTAATCTTTCATCTTTAGCCAACCACTATAACAAAAGTCTAAATTATTTTAGACTTATCTAATCCAATATGAAAGGTTTTTGACTAAGTATTACATTTAACTAAGACACAAACACTTGGACCACAAGATTCACAACTTGCCAAGGATGCAAAAAGCATATATATGCATAATAGATGGGTGGAAATGGAATAGGAAAGAAATAAGGGGAGGTATCTGGGAAAAGCTAAAAACCATGGGGATGGAATTGAAAAGAGGGCGGCGGAGAGCCAAGCGTATTGGACCGGAAAAATTGTTGTCCACTAGGGATTTTGCAATTAAAATAAATAAATAAAGCGGGGTAATAAGTAATAACGGCGTTGATCCTACGCCAATTAATTTTTTTTCTCAATTTTCTTTTTAGAAGACAGAAAATTCTAGAACCAGCTCTTTTCGCGCTGTGTCCTTTGCCCTATAAGACTAATCACCATCTCCCCTTTCGAATCTTGTTGCTCCCTTATCCCATCTGCAAATAATCGATTTATTTTGCCAATTTCCTTGAGAAAGTTCAAACCTTTGGTGCTTTCCCTTTTCAGGTAAGCGATTTTGTTATGAACCTGAGGGTTCAGGATCTGTGAATCAATATCAAAACTATGTGTTCTGGGTGCTTCCGATCTGTTGCTGATTTGGGTTCCTTGCTTTGTTTGTGGGTGTTCTTTAGAGTATGGCATCGAAACGGATCTTGAAGGAGCTCAAGGATTTGCAGAAAGATCCTCCTACCTCTTGCAGCGCTGGTATATATACAACTTTGCCTCTCTTCTGTTCTGAATCGATTTTCTTTGTTAAACTCTTTGACTCCGAAACCAAAACCATAAACTTTATCTTTAGCTTGTCTGGTTGCTCTGTAATTTTTCGGCTGGGTTGACTGCTCAAGTTCTCTGATGTTTTGGGCCTTAATCGTGGGTGTTGATACAATACTGTATTTGTGCTTTGGCAAAATTTCCCTTTGATTCACTTCTTGGTTTAGGAGTTTCTCACCTCGTAAAAATGGTAGATTTTTTGCCAAGAAATTGCAGCTTGTGTGATTAACTTGGAGCATGGATTTTAGATTTTAATTTTTTGTGCAGGTCCTGTGGCTGAGGACATGTTCCATTGGCAAGCTACCATCATGGGACCTGCTGATAGCCCTTATGCAGGAGGTGTATTTCTAGTTTCTATTCATTTCCCCCCTGATTATCCATTTAAGCCCCCAAAGGTAATCTTTTTCTACATTTATTTTTGCCGATGGTTTATTGCATTCGTTTGCCTTTATTCTATGTCCATTTCAGCATATGACATATGGCATCGTGGCTTCAAAATTGAAGTGTGGATGTTAAGGAGGATACAATCCTGAGCTTTTTTGTTAAGCTTGTTCGAGTTTATTGCGCGGTCTTTGCGGAAAAGTTCTTTACCTTGAATTTTTGTTTAGCTCGTTTGATGATTAATGAATTGTCCTCCTCTGGCGAAACAGAAGTTTATAGTTAACTTCTTTTGGGAAGTTTTTCTTTCTTCCCTAAGTCGGTGTCTGTGGAAGCCATTTCTTACATCTAGATATTACTTCTGATTGGTTTTAAGACAGATGCTGTTAAAGTTTAATAAATCATAAAAGTGGGAAAAGTAAATGATTAAATTCTTTATTAAGTGTAGTACTTGTTATTGTGTCATTCGTGGGTTTTTTAGAAATTGAGATCCACTGGGAGTACTCGAATTCATATATCTCTGGGTGGAGCAGCAAAATTAGTTTGATGAAGATGCAAGGTTTAGAATCTAACCTTGACATTACTGTATGATTATAAATTTTTCATTTTCGCATGTATGATTTGTTTTAGCAATGTCATCTATGTTTTCATTGTCTTTTTCTGAAGATGTATTGGCTCCTTGTTAGTGGTTTTGTTGTTATTGGAACATGGCCAATTCATTCAAAGGCTTCATTTTTATGCCTATATACTTTGTAGCCTTGTTCCTTAGTGTTTTGTAAATATTTTGTTTTTTAATTTGTAATTGTTAGAACCAAAGGTCTGTTAATACTTTTAGGTGAGGTTTGTATAGTGAGTTGAGATGAGATGAGATGAAATTTAAAAATTGAATAAAAATTGTTAGAATATTTTTTTTAATATTATTTTTGTTTTGGAATTTGAAAAAGTTAAATTGTTTATTGTATTTTGTATGGAAAGTTGTAATAATTAGATGAGATGAGAGGCTTTTTGTATCCAAACCTCCCCTTAAAGATCCTGTGGTTTTGAAAATTGCAATTTAGCCTATGGAAAATGTGTGTCAAAACTGAAATGTGGGTGTATCATTAAATCCAAGAAGTTTCAGAGAGCACAATCTTGTTGGGAGACCACTAGAATTTTGCTGATTTTGATCAGAATGTTAATTAGTTTTGCCTTATCAAATACATAATCTGTCTTGTGCAAAGCTGTTGAATCTTCTACACAAATTTTGAATGTGATATTTTCCATGCAGTGGTACATGTGTGCTATCTGTTTGTAAAATGAATTGCAAAAATGTGGAATCATATGTATAAGAAATGTTTGGTGTTTATATTTAATTATTCGTTGCTCTTTTTTATGGTACAAAATAAACATAAGATACTCAAGTCCCCACACTTCAAAGAAAATGATATTCCAATGTGTTTTTAATTCTATGCATTTTGAATGTGAAGTGCACATCCTATTATGCTTTCTACAGGGAATCATGGGTTTGGCACTATGATCTCTCTACTCATTTTTGTTTTATTTTTTACAGTGTGAAGGCTGTGGTAGTTTTTATTGATGTGTCTGAATATTTTGTTTATCTTGTATTTGTTATTTTAGAAATTAAGAATCTTAGTAACCTTTTTCTATATTTTCAGGTTGCATTTAGGACTAAAGTGTTCCACCCAAATATCAACAGCAATGGAAGCATATGTCTGGATATACTTAAAGAACAGTGGAGCCCAGCGCTAACAATTTCTAAGGTTTCATTGAAATATTCCCACCATTTTAAATTTTTTGGGTCTACAGCCATAGTTGGTCTTCCAGCGTTGCATAAGGTCTTTTCTGAAATGACAAATTCAAGTGACATCAATTTGCATGATCAAACTCACTGGCTATGATATCTCACCATGCTGCCAGATTAGCACATCAATTGTGTGGGATTTATACATCAGAAAAAAAATACCATTTATACCTCGCAGGGAAGTTATGATAATGAAACATCGCTGTTTATCCCATGTCCTAGATTGTTTGTCGTCTTTACAAACCCCATGCTTGTTTGTACAATTAAGTAGAGGCTAAGTTTTTACCTAGGTTGGGTTTGGATATGGAGCTTGTGCGCCCATTAGACCCAAACTTACATCTACCTAATTCTATATGGGGCTGCAACCTAACTTCCTTTGTTTTAGGTGCTGTTGTCCATTTGCTCTTTGTTGACGGACCCAAACCCCGATGATCCACTTGTTCCGGAAATTGCTCACATGTACAAGACTGACCGGGCTAAGTATGAAGCCACTGCACGCAGCTGGACACAGAAGTATGCCATGGGATGATGGCGAGCTAAAAACCCTTAGCATCTAGAAGCAGTTGTGAATCCATGGGTTTCATTAAGAATGAATCTCCTATTTCTTTTGTTCGAGGACTCAATGTTGGCAAGGAACATTATGGTCTTGTGAATATTATTTGAAGATATTGGAGATTGGAAAACTGTAATGTAATGTTATCATGTTGTCAAGTGAGATCTGCTTGTTGATCTACAACTCCTATGATTGATTAAGAAAATAATGTTTTGTGGGTACGATTCCTATGACAAAAAGTTGAAATTTTTTGCTTTGTAGTAGGGACTCAAGTGGGTAGGGCATTATGGAGGGACTTGTGGAAACATCCCATGCCCAGTCGCTTGAGATTTTATTTAAAGACCAAAACATGTTGGAACTAATTTCTCTCTTCCCCTAAAATTGGTGTACAGACAGTGCACGCAGATTGATTGTTATTTCCTTTGCTAAAGTCTGACTGAAAAATGTGTATAGCCCATTAAAACTATCAAGAAATTTTGTAGAGGTACCTTGGGTTGGTGTGGCCTGAGCCATTGTAGTTCCTTGTTTGGATCTCTTTAGAGTTCTTATTTCAATGAATTTACAGTAGAAGACAGATAGATGGTAATGTATGGATGATATTTGTTGTGATTCGTGTGAATTTTCTCGATGATATTAATGATGATATTAAATGCTCTATATGTGTTCCTCTTTTGTACTCTTTTAAGTTTTATAATTCAGACAAAAAAACTATGGTAGTTTTTCTTTCCATGTACTCTATATACTTGTTGTAGAGGCCAACAGCTGCAATCACATTCCAAGCTTTCAGTCGCTGCTTTTTAATGTGAAGTACTTTGAATTTGGCTTCTATTCCGACCAATCTGCAATGGGATTTTTCACGTGAAAAGTGATACAGGGAATTGAGAAACTATGTCAAAGAACTTCTCAAAACGTGGATTAATGAACCCCCATGTGAAGGATATCATGTGCTTTGACTTGGGACCTGGAAATTGATTGTCCAACTAAAGCATATTTAGAAGGGGGTCCCAAGTATTTGATTGGTCACTGTAATCTGTAAGCATGTTTTATATCTGCAACAGTCCCATAAAACTATGAGTCCCTTGTCCTGACCCATTTCACATGATATATGAGGTCACGATTCGAATTCAGAACAACTTTATTCAAATGACGGATCAAACAACTATAAAACAAATTATCTTCAAAGCATTTAACAATAATATATTCGACAAAAATGGAAATAATTTAAATGATTGAAACTAAATTAGATGTTTTTATTCCATGAACTTTTTATCAGTCTTAGATCACAAGCAATATTGACAAGGGGAAGGGGGGATCACTCTCTCTAACTCTAATGCATGGATGACATAAGTGCTCACATGCTGATTATTCCTGAGGGGTGTATTTTCTTTTCTGTATACCTTTGCGTCTCCTCCAAGCCAAAACCAACCGACTCCCTCTCACTTTTTCAACGTTTTCGTGGGTTTTGATTATTCATACCCATTACCATGTGCGTAGGCCCTTTCTCATTTTCTAAGCTTTCTATATTCCATTTTCTAGATATTATGACGTAAACTAAAAGAGAGGCCTTGTCAAGAAGATATCAAGAGATAATTAATTTATAAAGTCAAAAATAAATATTGTAAAATATAATTTATATGTTTTTTCTGTATGATCTCAAAATTTCAATAATCATAATCCTGTTTTTATATATTCCTGATACTGTAAAAATATTGGACATATATATATATATATATAATGATAATTTTTTTTCCTCTCCAATTGACCAGTCCAAACTCTTAAGAAACGTCAGAGGACTCAGACCAGTAGCTCTTGACGTATCTGAGGGAGTCTGGGGAATACTAGGAAAAGAGATAATGTTGAGATCGTGGGGGTTAGGATGAAGGGAAATGTTTAATCTAAACACAAATCTTATATAAGAAAGTTTACACGTTGATAAACGTGTTTTCTCAGATTTTAAAATTTTTTTTATTATAAAATAAATATCTATTATATTATATTAAATCACATCAATTTATTACCTTTTTTTTTATTGTATAAAATTTGTGTGTAGACCTAAACTTTACTGGGAATGAATCTAGAAACAACAAAGTATGTGGATATTCTTGTGCAAAAGAAGGGCTTGAGATTTTCTCCATGAATATCATGAGTTTTGAGTTTTGACCCTTTCTAAATCTAATTTTTATCATGATGAATCTAGAGTTTGCTTTGCAGCAATAGACGTTACTTTTTGGTATTAAGATGATTCAAATATTCTGTTAATAGTAATGAAAAAATAATTATAAAATATTAAATATTAATAAAAAATAATAAATAATAATAAAATAATAAATAATAATAGAATATACTGAGAATACTCCACGACCCAAACTAGCCCTTAAGATTAGTTTCAAGAAATCTTCTGCAAGCTTGTTTAGGTTTATGGACATTAGTTTTTACTGTTAGGTGAAAATTAGGAAACGATTGGTTGTGTTTAAAAGTATAATAAATCAAGTGAACTCATGATTTTTTGTCAAAATAAATACAGAGGATTTGTACTCTCTAAAACTGTATTTCAATAAAACGAGACTAATTTCATTTTATACATTTAGTTCATCGATTTATAGAGTAATCAAGCTGTATATTATTTATATATCTTGATTTTGTCTTATAAATTAAAAAAAAAATAATAATAGGGCAGCAAACACTATGCCAACTTTGTGGGTTTATTAACTTGAGTTTAGTCAAAGGTGCTCGATTCTGAGCGTAAATGGAGGAACATAATGGAATTAATTTTAGATAAAAGTCATTCTCGTACAGTTACACAGCACAGCCATTCATAGTTTCAAACTGAAAAAAATCGTGTCTCCAGCCGACATTAGGATCATGTCTCCTCAACTACTTTTGCTGCCCTGCCTAAACAACAAAATTCGAATTTATTTAATTTTTGGAAAAAAAAATATAAACTTTTATTCCTTTAAATTATTAGAAATATTTTACTTTTACCTTTATAACTCAAACAAAAAATTTATCTACAGTAATTTTTATATATTTTTATACATTTAATTGATTGCGTTATTTTTTTAATATAAAATAATTATTTTGATAAATTATATCAGTAAATTATATAAAGAATATATAAAAATAAATGTATATAACAGAACTTTAATATAAAATTATAATAATTTACCCTTAAATTGTTTTGCTAAAGTTTACTACTTATTCACACTTGTATGTCTAAAATTTATAAGAAATAATATTTGTAATCTTTAGGTAAGTTTCATACATTTTTTTAAAATTAAATAAATATAAGATTTATAAAAAAAAATTATTAATAAAAATAATGATACACAGTACACTCTCACATCTCACTTTTATGTTAATAGGATATACTTATGATTATTGGATGATAAAAATGATAAGGTTGTTTATAAACAAAGGCATACTTATTTGAAAAAAAAAAAAAAAAACAATATTTATTAGTCATTTTGCACTAAACGATAAGAGCATCCACATTGGGTTCCACATCCCCATCCCTATAATTTAACTCAAATACTCATTTTCTCAAATTTTTCTCTAAAATTTGTTTATCTTCTAAAAACCTCCTACATCTCATTCCCCATCCCTATCTCTATTCTTTTAAATAATATTTCTCTAATCTTTTTTTATTACTTCTTTCTCTCTCTTCCATTTACAATCTTAACTATTAACTATTTTGTCTTATTATCTTTTTTTTCAAATATCATTTTCTACTAAATATTTATTGGAGATTTTGACTATCCAATACAATATTTTATATTTAAATTGAAATTCGAATTATAAAAATCAGCTATTTTTTTTTAATTAGTGCATTTTGTAACGTGATGGAAAATTTAATTAAAAGAATACTCAATATCTCTAATGAAAAACCGTAATTTCACGTATTGATGATAAAATTTATTAATTTTATTAAACGGTAATATTTTCTGTCTTTTCTCCAACGGTAATATTTTTTGTCTTTTTTCAAACGGTAATATTTTTTGTTTTTTCTCCAACGGTAACTTTTTTTGTCTTCTCTCCAACGGTAACTTTTTTTGTCTTCTCTCCAACGGTAATATTTTTACTCCTTTATAAATACGCAAACTCAAGCCTCATTTCCTCCATAGAACCAAACAGAAATTGTATCATTTGATCTCCTACTCCTTTCATCAAATGGCTCGTACTTTCTTTCGCAAATTATTGACATACGTTTCCTCTGAAGATGATAGCGATGTTCAAAGCATGGAGGCGGATGGACAGTCATCCAGACGACGTGGCAATAGCCAACGTCGTAAGTTTATTCGACGTGATCATACTCAGGGACACGAGCGCCTATTTCGTGATTATTTTGCTGAAAATCCAGTATATCCCTCGAATCTATTTCGAAGGAGATTTCGGATGAGTCGTCCCCTATTTCTTCGTATTCTAAATGAAGTAGAGTCTTACGAGCCGTACTTCGTCCAAAGAAGAGATAATGCCGGCCGACTCGGTTTATCTTCTATGCAAAAAATCACCGCAGCACTTAGAATGCTGGCGTATGGAGTTACTGGAGATTTTATGGATGAATACATACGTATTGGTGAAAGCACCGCAATGGAGAGCCTCAAAAAATTTACTGAGACAGTAGTAAGTGTTTTTGGAGAAGAATATCTAAGGTCGCCAACTGCTAATGATATAGCCCGATTGCTTGCGGTTGGTGAACAACGGGGATTCCCAGGAATGCTAGGAAGCATTGATTGCATGCATTGGAAGTGGAAAAATTGTCCCTCAGCTTGGAAAGGTATGTACTCCGGCCACATCCGTGAACCAACTATTATTTTAGAAGCAGTTGCTTCATATGATCTCTGGATATGGCATGCATTTTTTGGTATGCCCGGTTCACATAACGATATTAATGTGCTAGAGAGATCTTTTATTTTTACGGAACTTGCCCAAGGGCGTGCTCCTCAAGTCAATTACACTATCAATGGTAACGACTATACGATGGGCTATTACCTTGCGGACGGTATTTATCCCAAGTGGCGAACTTTTGTGAAGACGATTCCATCACCACGTGGGAATAAGAAGAAAAATTTTGCGAAAGCACAAGAATCCGCAAGAAAAGATGTCGAGCGTGCATTCGGGGTACTTCAACAACGATTTGCTATCATTCGTGGACCTTCTCGAATGTTCAAAGTGAAGGAACTAACAAATATAATGAAAGCATGTGTTATTCTACATAATATGATAATTGAAGACGAGCGTGATGATAATGAGAGTCTGAACATTGAATATGATCAACTTGATGATGATCTCCCCGAATTGTCGCGCAATCATACAACTGAGCTTCAAGACTTCATCCAGCGTCATCATGAAATTAGAGACAGCTCGGCACATCATCAGCTTCAAGAAGATCTAATCGAACATCAATGGCTTAGGTATTCACAACATTAGTCGGGGTTGCTTTAGATTTTATTATTTCCTTAATGTAATTGGTGAACTATGTTTAAGTTAATCTGATTTGCATTTGTATTTCGTTATTGTTATCAATTTCCCGAATATATTAATGGTAATCAAGTTTGTTTATGAAAATGTCATTGAGTCATTAATTGCACAACCCTATCATACTTCCATATTATCAAATACAAAAATGGTGAATTACATGTATTTTTACACATATATAACTGTTACAAACATATGTCCAAAAAATCAAATACAAAATAATCAATTCAAATCGTCGGACCGACTGCGTCTCGCCATGACCTCCCTCTGGAGTTGCTGGAAAAACTGCCGCTGCAATTCTGGCATGACACTCACATCCATCATCATAATGCGCTGATCTGATTCCTTCTTCGCGAGCTCCACTTTCTCAGCCTCCAACCGCAGCCGTTCGTCCTCTTGACTCAATTTTCTGGCCTCCGTCTCCTTGTCGTGCGCCATCTTCTCGGCTTTAAGACGAAAAAACTCCTTCTCCTGAGCGCGTGACTCCTCCAACAGAGTATACTTCAACTTCCTGAGTTGGAAGTTCTCCTCTGCATGCTGGCCTTGGACCTTTCGTTTTCCTTTCTCAGCTTTCCTTCCAATTGGTCGGTCGGGCTCGATAACTTCATTCTCCATCACATGATCCGACTCGATATCAAAAACTGAATCAACTGTAGCTCCAGAACATCGAGTTGGGGTCGGGGATGGGGACATCGTCTTCCTCCGCTTTGGATCCTCCTTTGTGGCACGCCAAATCCACTTAGGTTGGTCTTTCAATAGGTGCCAACAATGCTCGAACTGGAATGAGCATTTCTCTAGCGATTGGTACATAACCTTCGCTTTGTCAAACTTTTTAGGGAAAAAGAAACCAATGTTAAATAAAAAATTGTTGACAAAAATTTTGAAGTAAATGACTCTGGGAATTGATAACGTTACCTTGTCTTGCTCGGTCATGCCACTTTGATTCAACCCTTCAACTTGGGCTAGTTTCGCACAAAATTTATTTGTGGCCTTTTGGATCACCGACCACCGGTGAATTAAAGACTTTATTGTCCGCTCATTTGTGGTTTCCTTAAATTGCTGGAAGTACTCATAAATTTTTTCCCAAAGTTGGGCGTGTTTTTGATCTGTTCCCTGGACTGCATCAAGGCTACAATTTAGCCATGCAGAGACAAGTAACTTGTCTTCTTCGGGGGTGAAATTTGCACCCCTCACTGATTTCCTTATGCCGATAGGCTCATTAGGGGGTAGGGGTGGAGAGTCATCAAGGGTCACTGGAGATGACCCACGTTGCCCACCATAAGTGGGGTCGAGTTGAGGATCCTGACTTAGGAGGTTGGTGAAGAACATATGTCCAGGGTCTGGTGAATCCATCTCTAAAAAGCAATTGAAAAAGTTAGAAATGAAGGTTGGAAGAATTGGGGTGTTAGTCCGGGTTGATGGCTCAGAAACCGTTTGGTATGAACTTGGAAACTTGGTATGCCCACTGATGGCTACAATTACCGGTTGCCAATACACATTGGCCGTCCTGATTACCTAGCCATTGGGGAAAACCAACGATATATTTTCCGTATCCCCACAAACGGTTGTCATCATCACAGCCTTGTGGGTTAGTTTACACACTAATTTAACTCTAATTATTCAATTATTAGAAACAACATGCAAAACCAATGCACAATAAATACGAGCATCCCCATCCGGTTCCCTTATATATTCGAGATATAGAAAATATATCGTACAGCCATGCGAATATAATATATCAAATATACAAATAATTAAAAAGGCTCAGAATGGTGTAAATATTGACACCATGTGTAAGCAAGGAGCCCAACATCGAATGGCTGCAAAATCTCATCCGAACCCCGATTGCCTTTTGTGGGAAGTACCACAAACTGCAATATGGCGATTCGGATGAGAATTACCCCGCCATATCGATGGGGCCCCATACACACTTCTGACTTAACCCGCACTATAACACCATCATCACAGCCATTGAATAAACCCCCTCCCCTGAGAGTCACGCAACACTGCAAAATGGGGCAACACCAAATAAAAGACTAGAATATCACTTGAACTGACGATAATACAAACATCAAAAATTTTACCTAAAAATTTACAAACATATGAAGAGGAAGGCTTCCGGAGTACAAACAATGGTAATGATAAGTAATGAGTAAGTTTTTTAAATATATTGGAGATTTATAAAACCATTCTTGCATTTCCAACAATATTACATCAAAATACAAATATCATCCATTTCAGAAATTGCCAACATCCATTTATGCTCATCATTGATTAAATAAAAGTAAGGTATACAGCACATGGTTAAGGGCAAAAATGGCAATGGTATACAGCACACGGGTAATAGCTAATGAATATAAGATGAACATAAGTAGTAAGCACATGGTTAAGGGGTAAAATGGCAATGGTATACAGCACATATATCTCATGATTATTGGATGAATACATAAGTTGTAATCACAGGTTACTAAATTACAGGTTAGAAAGATACATTATTCACAATTTTAATAATTGAAAATTGGCAGCAAATTCACATATATCTCATGATTAGCAAATTCACATAAGTAGTCATCACAGGTTACTAAATCACAGGTTACCAAAATGCCTTTTCTTGAATTTTTAATAATTGAAAATTGAAAACAGATTTTAGATAGTTACAAACAACATTAAGCATACAAATGACATGGGAAAGGTAAGACCAAGAAAAGGCAGCCCAAGATGCATGCATTGAAGGTAAAAAAATATGGGAAAAAAAGCTATGTCCGAAATTCATCAAACATGTAAAAACCCAGCAACTTCTATTTCTGATACAAGATAACCAAAGATTAAAAATCATATGATTTTCTTGCCAACCAAACAAAATTCGTGAGCTAGATAATCATCACAGGGGCAGCATTCATCAAAACAGAGGCACCATTCATCAAAACGCAAGGGGGAAGGGAAACCAATGGAGAATTTTCCTACCAACCAAACAGCAGCACAGAATCACAGCAACCAAACGGGTTGCTTTAACTCAAATA
Source organism: Carya cathayensis (assembly GCA_011037825.1). Lineage (NCBI taxonomy): Eukaryota > Viridiplantae > Streptophyta > Magnoliopsida > Fagales > Juglandaceae > Carya > Carya cathayensis. Next base: position 1,897,161 of record QGSO01000171.1, read on the forward strand.
AATCCAACCTTGATTTATAATTCATCTAGATGTAATAACCCAGCAACTGAATTTCTGATACAAGATAACATAAGATTATTGTTTCATCTTGATTTTCTTGCCAACCAAACAACACATGTGACCACGATAATCATCACAGGGGCAGCATTAATCAAAACAGGGGACCCATTCATCAAAACGCAAGGGGGAAGGGAATTCAATGGATAATTTTCCAACCAACCAAACGGCAGCACAGAATCACAGCAACCAAACGGGTAAGGTTGGAAAAATTAAATGCAATCTGGGCAACGATTTTCACAGCAACCAAACGGGGGTGAAAACAGAAAATATGGCAATAAGTTTCGGGGTAGGCAAACATTGAAGATGAAAGAAAATACAAGCAGAAAACCCTAAGGGTTATTTTCTGGGCAACCAAACAGAAGCCTTACGGAAACCACTGGTCAAATTTTACTTCCATTTTCATACCAACCAAACAGCCAAACGTTTAATATAACCCAACACACGAAACGGAAATCCGAAAAAAAGAATCCAAACATTTCGATGAATTCCAACCAGCAAATTTGCAGCAAAATAAAATCAAGATCAAACCCTAAAACAGATCCCAAATCAAGCCGTAATGAAGATTTTCGCACATACCAAATGAAAAAGGGAGAAGCTTCGCACAGAGAGGGGATGAAAATCGCACCAAAACCAACCGTCGAGAGGAAGTCGTTCGCGGGAGAGGTTGGGGAAATGGGATTTGGGGATGTACAGTAGGTCCCCAAAGATGGGGATTCCTTGTACATCCCGAAAATTAGAACCGCATTTTAGGGAACCGGATGGAGGAATGCTTTTAGGAAAAATTCTAAAAAATATAACAAATTATAGAAAAATGAAGAGGATGAGGAACCGAATGGGGGTGCTCTAGTATATAGAGTGGGGTAGTGGGGATGCTCTTCATAGGCTATTGACCAGTTAGAAAGAAGGTTTCTGACACGTCAACTGAGGCTGCTGGAAAAACACTCCCGACATGACTCATGACTCTCACACGCACTCCCACCAAAAGCAATAAAAATATTATACATTTATTTATTCATTTTCTCTCATGAAACGAGTCCTTTAAAATTGGAACCTACCTCACTTCTCCTGGTCATCCTTTTTTTCTCTTGAGATATGATTGTTTTCTAGATAAATATAATAAGAAAAATATTTATTATATATTTTTAAGTTTTTACAACACGGCTACTCCGCTTCTTGGTAGTTTAATCCCTGAAATATGCATTTTCTGTTCATTGTTTACCTACTTTCTCGCCTCCTTCGTTGATTTTCCATTCTTCCAAACGGGAGCATCACGTCCAACTCTACCTTTTGCAGGTGGAATCAGGAAGAATTTCATTTTGGGATTTTAAAAAAAATTTGGAAATAAATTTAATTTAATATAAACAAATCCTTAACAAAATAATTTTTAAAATCATTGGGGCTAGAGCACTCATTCCAATAAAGAAAAATTTAGTTTCAAGTACAATTTTGTATTAATATGTATACTAATTTATTGTGATTGGTTAAAAAGTAGATTTTATTGAAAATAATGTTAATTTAAATTTTAAGAATAAAAAAATCAGTATTGATACGCAGATTATAGTATACGACTTTGCTTATATGTAGCAAAACTCTTTCAATAATGATGAATTGTAACTTCAACATCGCCTAAAATAATTTTAAAAAAAAATTGTTCATCTAATAATTATTTTGCTAATATTCTTAAACCCATTATCAAGCAATCTAAAAGAGTACTTGATTGTTCTTATTTTGATTGTCTGTTGCCATTTCGTTCACTTTTATAAAACATTTTATCTTATTTTATTTCAATTAATTTTATTTAATCATTATAATTTCTTTTTAATTTTTATATAAAATAAAATAAATAATTTTTCTAATATAAAAATAATATTTTATTTAACGTTTAATTTTAAAATAAACTTTATCTTATTTCATTTCAACATTATCTCTCAGAACAAACGAGTGCTTAGAATTTCATGTTTGCTTACAAAACAGGAAAAAAGACAGTCCGTGCATCTATATATACCCATTTCCCCCACACAATTTTCACTTCGTTTCCTCGCGTCTTTCTTTTTCTTCTTTCTCTTCCGAGTCGTCCCTTCACTGGCTTAGCTCTCCCTGCCACCAATCCCTCAACCAACAATACTCAGCACACTCTGCAAGGAATCTTTTTCAACCTCCTCGGAGTTTTTCTTTATTCTTCCCGCCAAAAGTCCGACACTCCTTTGTAGGAGGTCTCCTTCTTTTTACCTGTAGGTGGTGGGCAGGGTCAGAGTCTCGGATCCAATTATCCTCGCTCTAAAAGATCTGCTTGTCCATCTGTCTCTGTCTCACTCTCTCTCACTCTCTCACTCTCTTTTATTATAAGCGTACTCAAACGCCATACGCTCTCCGTGCTGAATATCTCGGAAAGGTAAGAGTTCCCCACTCCATAAGGAGTAGTTATAAAGACCTTTCTCTGCTGCACCATAATTCCACGGTCTTTTTTTCCCCCATTTTTCACTTCCATTTGCGCCTGGAGGCATAGAATCTCGGTCTCCTCCTCCTCCCTCTTTTCCCTAATTTGTGAATTAAAGCCATCGCCTTTTTTCCACTCTATTGCCTCTGTCCTACCTAAACTTCTCCTCCCCACCACCACTACCGATCCTGTTTGAAGTTACGATCACCCCCATAAAGCTCTTTCCTTTACTTGGGTCACTGTGTGTGATCGGAAAAGGAAAAGAAAAAGACCACCCACCCAATTAATTTACTCGCATGCGTTTTCGTCCTACGCCTGTTTGTCGGATCTTCCATCGTGATCTTCTTAAACAACTTCCATGATTAGCGCTGATAAGAACAATAAATTCTATCACTCCATGACTTCTCAACCAACGCTTAAGCTCCTGAGGATCATCCATACCGACCCCGACGCCACGGACTCCTCCAGCGACGAGGAAGAACAGAGGATGGTACGAAGAGTTAAAAGACATGTCCGAGAGGTCCGGTTCGAGCAACCATCACTAACGAACTTCAAGCCTCAGAAACAAGAGCCTGCCAGAAAGAGAACGTTGAGATCGACGAAATCCGATACCACTCACAGGAAAAAGTTCAGAGGTGTTCGGCAGAGACCTTGGGGTCGCTGGGCTGCGGAGATCAGAGACCCAGCCCGCCGCAAACGGGTGTGGCTCGGAACTTTCGACACGGCCGAAGAGGCTGCCTCAGTCTACGACAAAGCCGCTGTGGAGCTCAAGGGTCCTAACGCCGTCACGAACTTCCCTAACCCCGACATAACGGAAACTTCGGTTGACGTTGACAGCCCCAAGGAGAGTTCAAGTTTCTCTGACGCGGATGCCTCCTCACCGACTTCGGTCCTCCATTACGACGAACTCACGCTGTTGGAGCGTTTCTGTTACGACAACGTCGATGTCTTCGGGTTCGATATCGACGTCCCGTTGATCTTTCCGGACTCAGTGCTCTTTGGGCAGCCGGAGGAAGAAGACGTCGGTGAGATTGACGTCAACGAGTTCTTGGTGGACGGAATTTACTAAAAACTGATGGATACTTTAGTATTCTTAGACCAACAATTTTGGCCGGAACAGTGATGAGGCACAGCTAGATTGGTCAAAATTCAGACAAGTCAACAAAGCTAAGCGGAAAGACGAAAGTACCCTCGTGGATTTATGATAAGTGCGGGGAGTTGGCCCATAGAGTTTATTCCGGTTTAGTACTTGATACGGCGATTTTGTCTCGTGTTAATAAGTTTTTGTTGTGAATATTATTTGAGTTGTAATTGGGTATATTTTTTAAAAAGAGAATTTGTGAGGAGATAAGTATTAAGTACGAAGAAGAGAGTGAAGAAGTACTTTGGGGAGAGAGAGAGATTTGAAGGGCAGGAAGAGTTGAAATTTGAAAAGCTTGATGGGATTTTTGTCGTAACGAGATTTGGATTATTTAATAATATAAAAGGAAAATAGAATAATATTAAAATGTTGGCATGCCGTTGTTCATTGAATCTTCTTGCACCAACTTAGCCGGGTCGCTGTTATAGTGACATTTCGGTGGCTGCGCTCGACTGGATGGCATATTATTAAGGAGGGAGGTTTCAGCGTTAGACACGTGTTGAGAATCCAGCCCCCCTTGAACATATCGAGACGTCAGTTGCTGAGGTTGGATTTCTGTCGGATATAATCTCCGTGTCTTAAGACTCCGCCAACGTTTTCAGATTATGCTTTGGTTTGGTTTTACTGACAAATATTGCTTCGGTACCTTCGTGTGACCTTCCTTCTCTGATAGATCGTGTCGTGAGGGATTGGGATGCACTCTTTTCTAGTATTATTTATAAATTGTTTTTAAAAAAATCGACACAATTTATGAGTTAGATAATATTAATATTCATCATTAATAAAAAGAAACTCTAATGTAGTCGCCTCAAGCAAATGGCACACAAACGGCTACGTTGATGTGTCAAAAATTGTTACACACCATTTTAATTTTAACCCTTTTATCATTTTGTTTTTAGACTATAAAGCTTAGAATCATTTTCCTCTTATTCCCTTCCTCTTTGCTCCTATTTCGAGTGATCGAGTTTGAAAAAAAGTAAAGAAGATTTATGTAAACTGCATTTCTCTCCTCTTTTTCGATGACTCTTCTCACAACTATGGTACTCCCGCAATTTCACTATGTTCGTAAGTCTTCTCCATGAAGATGACCTACACCCCCACGAAGATGAACCAGTAGAAAATACTGGTATTTCATCATCAATCATTCTACGTACAATCTTTCTTCAGCAATCCTTCAGAAATTTTCTTATGTGAAGATGACCCACACCCCCACGAAGATGAACCAGTAGACATTACCCCCAAAAATACTCACATGAAGAAGAAAACCAGCTTAACGGCTGCTTACGGCCTCTTGCAAGATGATCCACATGGAGTTCATGACCCACGAAAATACCCATAGAGATCCACTTGAAAACCTCAGTGCCAAGTAAAAATGGAGAAGAAGACCAAACCACGAACCTTCTGTGAGAACGAAGACCATGAGCTGGAGAAGGAGATGACACCACGAAGCTTGATCTGTGAGCACAAAGACCAGTGGAGAATTTTCACACTGACAAGAAGCGGAGGACGAGCTTTGTAAATAGCTTGATCAGTGGGTTTTCTTGTGATGAAAGGGATGATGGACTATATATGAAATTTGTAAAAGAAACTACCCAAAGAGATGATGGATGAAATTGTAAAAGAAATAAAGTTTCTCTCCGACAAGCATGCTCTGTTTTGGTTTCTTTTTCCTAATTTCGAGCGTTTTGCTTTTTTTTGTTTTTTTGTTTTTTTATGTGACGTTAGCCGACTCCCTGTCGCTTGCAGCACTCGATTGTACGTAGAAGGATTGAAAAAAAAAATAATGTTTACAGTTTTAATGTATGCACTTTCTGCATATTTAATTTTTTTAGAAATAGATAAAAATAAAATTTACAAGAAGAAAAAAAATGTACCTTTTTTTTTAAAAAAAAATGCATGAATATTGCATACTCTAACACTGTGAACATGCCCAATAGAGAATTTATTAATTATTAATTTTGTTTATAACTTATTTGCATAGTTTAGAGAGAGACTTATCATTCTCTCTAAAACCTATCACCAATTAATATTTTCACAGGCTATCCTTTCTTCCTCTTCTCTCTCATTTTCTTCTTTCTTTTTCTGTTTTTGATTTTATTTTTAGAACCAAGTATGGCGGAAGCCCGATCTTCTACTCTTCAACATTTGGCGACCACCACGTGGCTTATCGCAAGTTTTTCAAGATGTCGATCATTCTTACGAGCGAATAACATTTATGTTATTTAATTCTCTATAATAAACATTCAAATTCTTGAAGAGTCAAATTATTTAGAGCTTTTGTTTCGGTGATAAGATGTGTGAGTCTGAACAAAATTGAAGTGACTATTGGGCATGTTTTACACAACTTTGCCTTGTCAATATAAAGATCCAAGATATTGTTGAATCGAAAACAGTGGTCACGACTCACGACTCACGAGTCATGAGTAGGAAGGACTTGGTTGGGGCCCATGGGGGGTTTCCTTATCTTGGCGCCCACAACAAGGACGTGGCGCCGCTGGCTTGTAATAATTGACATCCCAACTCGCCGCTTCATGCTTCTGCATGCATAATGCTCATCCACAACACCTCAAAACTCTTTTTCCATCGAAATTGAAATGTAGAGGTTTGAGAGAAAATTTAGAAAATTAAATAATAATAATAATAATAATAATATAATTAAAGAAATGGACTACCGGCGGCTGCAAAAGTAGCGGAGGAAATTCAAAAGCAATTGAAAACTTGGGGGAGCCAAATAAATTTGGAATGGCAGATCCTTAGTGGTTGATTGGGATTTCGTGGGTCCCGGTTGGTGAACAAACAGATTTGAAAGCAAGCATTACCCGAAATTAGGTCTTACCTAGGATTATGCAGCTTAGAATTAGGATTTTGTAAGTTTTTACAGGCTAGAGAATATTTTATTATTATTTAATATTTTATTATTAAATACAAAATATCTAAAATTATTTTATTGTTTAAATGCAATCTTAATTATTTTTTTTTGTGTAAAATACATTTTTTTATATTATTTAAAATATAAAATTTAATAAAAATTTATTTTATAATTTACACGTGCTATAACTGCATAAGAGAAAGATCGCACGCAAATAGGGACGTGCTACGTCTGCTGAGGATTCTCACCTCTTAGCTGAACATATTTTTCTTTTTAATTTTTTAATTTTTTTAAAATATTTTTTAAAACTGTTTAAATATTTTTTAAAAATTAAAAATTAAAAATTCATTTAAAAACAGTTTCTTAATTATGAAGTAAAAAATATATATTAAAAAAATAAAATGCAATTCGGTAAGAAATTATGTGAGAATAGTATTTAATATGTATATATGTCATAATGACTGATACCTATAATTATTAGTAATTTGTGTGTATTTTCAGAGGATCAGATCAAGCAAGGAAAACCAATCATTGCAGCACATGTGTTGTGACAGCTTGACTAAACATTTTGTGTGCAAGGCACAGGCAAAAAAGTCGTCCCACTAATCCAGGAATCCAAAGCCAAACAAACATTAACCATTATAAGAGTTGGAACGCACTACTTCGATCTTAATATAAATATTTAGATTTACAAGGAAAAAAAAAAGTAATAAAGAACAATAAATATAAAAAAAAAAAAATTTCACACAAAAAAACATTTAAATTGGAATAAATTCTGTCTAAATATGTCGAAATTAAAAAAAGAATTATATCTAAACACATAATTTAGATTTATCGTCTAATATTTTAAAAAAATTTCAAATCTTGTGCGTTCTTTAAATATAGTATTAGTATTTATTATAGTGGTAATGATGTTATTTTTATTTATCTATATTATTCTAACGTATTTTAACTTTAATTTTAAATTAATCTTTTTATTTTTTAATATATCTAAATATGTAATTATTATATTTACTGACATATCATTATCTTGCTATTAAATCATTCATTAATCAAGTTTTTTTAAAATAATTATATTATTTTTGTAAAAAATCTATTTAATCTAACTTTGACACGGATAATAATAAATACTGTGTGATAGATTTGATGTATCTATCTTATTTCCACGGAAGACGACGTACCCTAGAGCCTACAATAACTTAATAGAAAGTTTCAAATTAAATTCTTTGTTAAATTGCATTATATGCTTGCATGAGGGCATTAAATTAACATCATGAGTTGATTAATGTATGTCTAGCGTGACCAAGTGGGATTCTAATTATCTAGGATTCTCTTATATATCTACCTAGATAATTAGAATCCTGTTATACAAAACGAGAAGGCGTGACAAGATAATAAAATTATATTATATAAACAAGAACAAACTTTAAACTATATAGCAATCCAACGCCCACATGAATTAAAGAGCGCGCACTGGCAGCTGGCTGATGATCATCATCTTCAAAAGCTATACAAATTACACACACACATATTATATATATGGAACCATGAATCCCAACAGCAGATCTTGCAACCCTACTGTGTTCCTAAAAGGAGTGGCAAGACTTGACGGCGTCGGCCATGGCAGGGAGAGGGTGGTGGGGTGGCCCTGCATTCGTGGTGGGCATCCGTTCAATGAACAAACATACCTCCATCTAAGCAAAGATATCCATATCAACAAGTTGCTGCAACAGTACTTGCGATAGTACGTAATCCTCGTGATATTTTTTTAATGGAAAAATTAAAATTAAAAAGTAAGAATACAAGAAGAGGGCGTGACAGAGCCATCACAATAAATGCAATGTAAATATTAAAAAAAGATAGTTTAGTTATAAATAGATTTTATAAAAATAAATACACAAATTGCCGTGCATGCATTTATATGATATATTATATTATATTAAAATTATAATTTTTATTATAAAAGAAATTTAACGTATTATATAAAGTCATATATATCAGTTTGTAATTTCTTTATAATTGTAAGATTTCTAATACATATATAAAACATTAAAAAGAAAACGAAAGACCAAGTTAGATGATTTTTTTATGAAGTAAAACAAATCAATTTATAGTCAAATTTGAGGCGCTTCAAATCACTAAAAAAAAAAAAAAAAAGATTTTTATGATCAATTTATTACAATAAAAAAATCACAAAAACTTATTTTTATTGTAGTTCAAGTTCATCAATTCGACTGTAAATTGATTTGTTTTACTTCATAAAAAAATCATCCAACTTGGTCTTTCGTTTTCTTTTTAATGTTTTATATATGTATTAGAAATCCTATAATTATAAAGAAATTAAAAATTGATATATATAACTTTATATAATACGTTAAATTTATTTGATAATAAAATTTTTAATTTTAATATAATATAATATATCTGCATTAGTTTGTGTATTTATTTTTATAAAATCTTTTTACAACTAAACTATCTTTTTTTAATATTTACATTGCATTTATTGTGATGGCTCTGTCACGCCCTCTTCTTGTATTCTTACTTTTTAATTTTAATTTTTCCATTAAAAAAATATCACGAGGATTACGTACTATCGCAAGTACTGTTGCAGCAACTTGTTGATATGGATATCTTTGCTTAGATGGAGGTATGTTTGTTCATTGAACGGATGCCCACCAGAATGCAGGGCCACCCCACCACCCTCTCCCTGCCATGGCCGACGCCGTCAAGTCTTGCCACTCCTTTTAGGAACACAGTAGGGTTGCAAGATCTGCTGTTGGGATTCATGGTTCCATATATATAATATGTGTGTGTGTAATTTGTATAGCTTTTGAAGATGATGATCATCAGCCAGCTGCCAGTGCGCGCTCTTTAATTCATGTGGGCGTTGGATTGCTATATAGTTTAAAGTTTGTTCTTGTTTTATAATATAATTTTATTATCTTGTCACGCCTTCTCGTTTTGTATAAAGGATTCTAATTATCTAGGTAGATATATAAGAGAATCCTAGATAATTAGAATCCCACTTGGTCACGCTAGACATACATTAATCAACTCATGATGTTAATTTAATGCCCTCATGCAAGCATATAATGCAATTTAACAAAGAATTTAATTTGAAACTTTCTATTAAGTTATTGTAGGCTCTAGGGTACGTCGTCTTCCGTGGAAATAAGATAGATACATCAAATCTATCACACAGTATTTATTATTATCCGTGTCAAAGTTAGATTAAATAGATTTTTTACAAAAATAATATAATTATTTTTAAAAAACTTGATTAATGAATGATTTAATAGCAAGATAATGATATGTCAGTAAATATAATAATTACATATTTAGATATATTAAAAAATAAAAAGATTAATTTAAAATTAAAGTTAAAATACGTTAGAATAATATAGATAAATAAAAATAACATCATTACCACTATAATAAATACTAATACTATATTNCATCTATCTACACAGTTAGTTGCCCCTACTTTGGGATATTTCCTTAGCTAGGTTGGCTCCTGGGCTAAGCAATTGTACATTTGGTGATGTTATCAGCAAGGCCTCGCAGCACGGAATGTTGTTTATTATTCCTCTGGGCTTTGGGCATAGGGATGCAAGAACCAATCCCAGTAATTTATCGCTTATTTTAAAAAATCTGTCTCCAGCAAGATAGGGCGATGCCAAAAAATCAGATTAGTGTAGGAGCTTCACTCATATTTTTTGGCTCTCTCACTTTCATTTCAAAATCCAACTCGCTCCCGTCTACGTGTCCTTTGGACCCTTCGCCTGCAATTAGATGTAGATTCGAACCACTGACACAAGGATTTTCAATCCTTTGCTCTAATCAGCTGGGCTACCTAAACCACTTTTATAAAATCTGTTTTCCTCGCCGCATAGCACCATTACCTCTCGACTAGGAAGGGAAAAGCCCTTTACTAAGAAAATATATAGGGCTTTTTTTGCTAGTTCGTCAAGCTTTCGAGTAGCCCTTTCAATTGCAGCCCAGCCTAGTCTTCCAACATGCTCAAGAACCGAGAATGGATGTTTGATAATCGGATGTGAATGATATGAAGACATAGGTTTCAGCATTTCCATTTTGTACAACATGAGTACTGAACTCTCTTTGTTTTTGTTTTTGTATTTTTTTTCATTAACCGAAGAGGAAGTAATGATCTGTAAATAGCATTGATGTAAGGTTAACCAATTAAGGCTGTACAGCTCAGCTCATGCATGTCCAGGATTTACGTTGATCGTGTTTACCAACTGCACGCGTTTTCTCCTCGTATCTTCAAGATCATCATAGACAGTTTTTGAGTCTGAAAATTGAAGTGGGAACTGCTTTTAACGGTATTCATGATTTTCTCCATTAATTCCCTGGATTGAAAGGGTCAGGGTCTGCGGCCTCCTCCTAGGTAGACTCTCCCTTGAAATGACCACTTGTTGTTTTGTGACATAAAGTCAAGAGACAGGTTCGGCCGCCCTTCCAAAGCGTAGTGGTGTGGTGGTAAGAAAAAAAAAAAAAAAAAAAAACATAAATAGAACAAAAAATGATGAATAAAATGTCGTATAGAGACTCGTATTTTGCACAGGACAAACTTGGAATATTGAGATCGAATTTTAAAGTAGTTCCTTCAGGCTTAAGCGGGATTGACGCACTGAGATGATCAAACAAGTGGAACTTTGCTCCCATGCATGCACCTTTTGATTTTTTCTACGACGTACAACAAATATATATATATATAATATAGTTTAGGAGTTGGGATGGTTCTAGGAAACTTCATTAAGGGATCGGTCTCTATATATATATAAATATATAATTTCAATTCAAAAGAAATTCATTTCTTCACTTGTTTCCATGCAGTTTTTGTTTTATGATCGACAGCTTTCACCCACTCAGTTTTGGCTGCATTATCGTACCGTGGTCATTAATTTGAGAATCTAATGTCTCCCTTTGCTGTAACAATACAGTGCGCTAGCTAGCTAGCTCTCTCGTCGTCAGTCATGAGACAAAGTAGAATGGACTGAGAAAATTATTTACTGGAAATAACAGGATATTTTCGAAGCGCAGAAAGTTCTTTCTGCGAAGAATTTCATGAGCAGCTAGCTAGGACGACGATGCACAGTGTATTTAATTTAATAACTTAAAAGAAAATTTTATTCGTGAAACTCATAATTTTTTTTAAATTTTTATAAATAGTATTAAATTCATATTAATACCTAAACATATCTAAACTTATTTTAGATAAGTTTTATATAACTTACTCTACCTACTCAACTCGTTACTATTTATAAAGAACTCAAATCTATTCAACTCAACTTAACATCCAAATACAACTAGTAGTTCCGTATGGTTACCAAACTCTTATCAACTCATTTCATTTCATTATTACACATTTTTCAAATCTCCATACATTTTTTTTCAAATTTTTATATAAAATATAATAAAAAATTTAACTTTTTTAAATCTCAACACACTCATAATATTTAAAATTAATATTCTAATAATATTTTATTCAACTCAACTCAACCCAACATCTAAACTCAATCTAAAACACAAAATCTTAAAAATATGAATTTTTTAACCTAAAAAAATCACCCCCTCTGCCAGCACATTCTAGGATAGTCGCACCACATATTGGCTCCATGTATTCCAATAGCAAGTCGAGATTGCACATTTTGGCATGCCTGTATTGAAAAGTCGTGTTTATTGCACGAGCATATATTCCAAATAATTGCGTGTAATTTTCCACCAATTAAAGTGGTCAAAAGTCACGTTGATTGTCAAGAGTGCGACATTTGCAGGGTCATCGCTGATTAAATGTCTTGAAGACTTGTGTTGATTATAATTTTTTTCTTTCGCTAAGGTTTTATTCTACTAAGTTTTCCTTTACAAGGTTTTAGTGAGACAATTCTAAAACACTTGGTGATACACATGAATACTATTCTTTTTCTTTCGTCATTAATTTTTTTCCACAGGGTTTTTCCTTGGCAAGATTTTAATGAGGCATATATTTTTATATATGGTCATCCAAAGGGGAAGTATTATAAATTGATTTGTATGACTATCTTTAACCGTCAATTATGACCGCTGTTTAGCCATTAATTAAAACAATCTTTAGCCGTCAATTAAGATCATCTTTAGTCGTCAATTATGACTGCTTTTAGCCGTCAATTATTACTTAAGTTATACATAAACCATCTTTGTACTCCCATATATATGGGTATTATTCACTTATATAAGTTCAAAATTTTCATTATTGAATAATAACGTTTTCTTTTTCAATATTATTTCTCTTTTAGTTTCATAATAAAAAATAAAAAAATAAAACCCAAAAATACACAAAAACACAAAACCTTGAAAAATATGAATTTTTTAACCTAAAAAAATCCCCCCCTCTGCCGGCACATTCTAGGTTAGTCGCACCACATATTGGCTCCATATATTCCAATAGCAAGTCGAGCTTGCACATTTGGGCATGCCTGTATTGAAAAGTCGTGTTTATTCCACATGCATATATTCCAAATAATTGCGTGTAATTTTCCACCAATTAAAGTGGTCAAAAGTCACGTTTATTGTCAAGAGTGCGACGTTTGCAGGGTCATTGCGGAGGATGCAGATTGCTGACATCTACTGCTAATTGGGAAAAATCCCATTTCGAAGATGAACCTATATATCAAGACCTAAGACTGAATATATAATTTAAATAATTAAATAATTAAATAATTATTTTCTAAATAAATGGTGAGTTAATAAATAATATAAAAGAGGTTTTGAATTTGGAAATTTCATTCAATTTAATTAGATATTACTCGGAAAAAAAAACTCATGTTTTAAATAATTGCAAGGCGAAAGAGGCATTTTTATATTATATTTTCTTGTCCTTTTTAATATCTAAATTCCATACGTAAACGGCCTCCCAAATAAATGATCGGGTGTGGCCTTGACTATAAGAGTGAAAAATATATAATAAAAAACTTTTTAGGGAAAAAATCCAACACGTCTCTCAAAATAGTTGCTTAGATTCCAAGTTTTTGGACCAAGTAATTGCAGAGACCTCACTCTTTTAAATAGTATACATTAAAATAAAATAAAGTAAAAAAGCCAAAATAATAATATCCATACATATTCTGGTTCAGCTGTTGTCATCAGCTGATGTATATCACTAAAGTCGCTGCATGGCGGAAAAAATGGTCGTGGGGCTCACCCACCCCTATCCAAGCATTCACACCCTCATGAACTAAGGCCACCATGGTTGAGGCGCTTCAAATCCACTAAAAAACAAAAAAAAAAAGATTTTTATGATTAATTTATTTAATAAAAAAATCACAAAAACTTATTTTTTTGTAGTGACTGCAATATCCGAGTAATTCAAATTTATCACCATGGTGGCCTTAGTTCATGAGGGTGTGAATGCTTGGATAGGGGTGGGTGAGCCCCACGACCATTTTTTCCGCCATGCAGCGACTTTAGTGATATACATCAGCTGATGACAACAGCTGAACCAGAATATGTATGGATATTATTATTTTGGCTTTTTTACTTTATTTTATTTTAATGTATACTATTTAAAAGAGTGAGGTCTCTGGAATTACTTGGTCCAAAAACTTGGAATCTAAGCAACTATTTTGAGAGACGTGTTGGATTTTTTCCCTAAAAAGTTTTTTATTATATATTTTTCACTCTTATAGTCAAGGCCACACCCGATCATTTATTTGGGAGGCCGTTTACGTATGGAATTTAGATATTAAAAAGGACAAGAAAATATAATATAAAAATGCCTCTTTCGCCTTGCAATTATTTAAAACATGAGTTTTTTTTTCCGAGTAATATCTAATTAAATTGAATGAAATTTCCAAATTCAAAACCTCTTTTATATTATTTATTAACTCACCATTTATTTAGAAAATAATTATTTAATTATTTAATTATTTAAATTATATATTCAGTCTTAGGTCTTGATATATAGGTTCATCTTCGAAATGGGATTTTTCCCAATTAGCAGTAGATGTCAGCAATCTGCATCCTCCGCAATGACCCTGCAAACGTCGCACTCTTGACAATAAACGTGACTTTTGACCACTTTAATTGGTGGAAAATTACACGCAATTATTTGGAATATATGCATGTGGAATAAACACGACTTTTCAATACAGGCATGCCCAAATGTGCAAGCTCGACTTGCTATTGGAATATATGGAGCCAATATGTGGTGCGACTAACCTAGAATGTGCCGGCAGAGGGGGGGATTTTTTTAGGTTAAAAAATTCATATTTTTCAAGGTTTTGTGTTTTTGTGTATTTTTGGGTTTTATTTTTTTATTTTTTATTATGAAACTAAAAGAGAAATAATATTGAAAAAGAAAACGTTATTATTCAATAATGAAAATTTTGAACTTATATAAGTGAATAATACCCATATATATGGGAGTACAAAGATGGTTTATGTATAACTTAAGTAATAATTGACGGCTAAAAGCAGTCATAATTGACGACTAAAGATGATCTTAATTGACGGCTAAAGATTGTTTTAATTAATGGCTAAACAGCGGTCATAATTGACGGTTAAAGATAGTCATACAAATCAATTTATAATACTTCCCCTTTGGATGACCATATATAAAAATATATGCCTCATTAAAATCTTGCCAAGGAAAAACCCTGTGGAAAAAAATTAATGACGAAAGAAAAAGAATAGTATTCATGTGTATCACCAAGTGTTTTAGAATTGTCTCACTAAAACCTTGTAAAGGAAAACTTAGTAGAATAAAACCTTAGCGAAAGAAAAAAATTATAATCAACACAAGTCTTCAAGACATTTAATCAGCGATGACCCTGCAAATGTCGCACTCTTGACAATCAACGTGACTTTTGACCACTTTAATTGGTGGAAAATTACACGCAATTATTTGGAATATATGCTCGTGCAATAAACACGACTTTTCAATACAGGCATGCCAAAATGTGCAATCTCGACTTGCTATTGGAATACATGGAGCCAATATGTGGTGCGACTATCCTAGAATGTGCTGGCAGAGGGGGTGATTTTTTTAGGTTAAAAAATTCATATTTTTAAGATTTTGTGTTTTAGATTGAGTTTAGATGTTGGGTTGAGTTGAGTTGAATAAAATATTATTAGAATATTAATTTTAAATATTATGAGTGTGTTGAGATTTAAAAAAGTTAAATTTTTTATTATATTTTATATAAAAATTTGAAAAAAAATGTATGGAGATTTGAAAAATGTGTAATAATGAAATGAAATGAGTTGATAAGAGTTTGGTAACCATACGGAACTACTAGTTGTATTTGGATGTTAAGTTGATTGAATAGATTTAAGTTCTTTATAAATAGTAACGAGTTGAGTAGGTAGAGTAAGTTATATAAAATTATCTAAAATGAATTTAGATATTAATATGAATTTATACTATTTATAAAAATTAAAAAAAATTATAGGTTTTAGGTATAAAATTTTTTTTTTAAGTTATTAAATTAAATACACTGTGCATCGTCGTCCTAGCTAGCTGCTCATGAAATTCTTCGCAGAAAGAACTTTCTGCGCTTCGAAAATATCCTGTTATTTCCAGTAAATAATTTTCTCAGTCCATTCTACTTTGTCTCATGACTGACGACGAGAGAGCTAGCTAGCTAGCGCACTGTATTGTTACAGCAAAGGGAGACATTAGATTCTCAAATTAATGACCACGGTACGATAATGCAGCCAAAACTGAGTGGGTGAAAGCTGTCGATCATAAAACAAAAACTGCATGGAAACAAGTGAAGAAATGAATTTCTTTTGAATTGAAATTATATATTTATATATATATAGAGACCGATCCCTTAATGAAGTTTCCTAGAACCATCCCAACTCCTAAACTATATTATATATATATATATTTGTTGTACGTCGTAGAAAAAATCAAAAGGTGCATGCATGGGAGCAAAGTTCCACTTGTTTGATCATCTCAGTGCGTCAATCCCGCTTAAGCCTGAAGGAACTACTTTAAAATTCGATCTCAATATTCCAAGTTTGTCCTGTGCAAAATACGAGTCTCTATACGACATTTTATTCATCATTTTTTGTTCTATTTATGTTTTATTTTTATTTTTTTTTTCTTACCACCACACCACTACGCTTTGGAAGGGCGGCCGAACCTGTCTCTTGACTTTATGTCACAAAACAACAAGTGGTCATTTCAAGGGAGAGTCTACCTAGGAGGAGGCCGCAGACCCTGACCCTTTCAATCCAGGGAATTAATGGAGAAAATCATGAATACCGTTAAAAGCAGTTCCCACTTCAATTTTCAGACTCAAAAACTGTCTATGAGGATCTTGAAGATACGAGGAGAAAACGCGTGCAGTTGGTAAACACGATCAACGTAAATCCTGGACATGCATGAGCTGAGCTGTACAGCCTTAATTGGTTAACCTTACATCAATGCTATTTACAGATCATTACTTCCTCTTCGGTTAATGAAAAAAAATACAAAAACAAAAACAAAGAGAGTTCAGTACTCATGTTGTACAAAATGGAAATGCTGAAACCTATGTCTTCATATCATTCACATCCGATTATCAAACATCCATTCTCGGTTCTTGAGCATGTTGGAAGACTAGGCTGGGCTGCAATTGAAAGGGCTACTCGAAAGCTTGACGAACTAGCAAAAAAAGCCCTATATATTTTCTTAGTAAAGGGCTTTTCCCTTCCTAGTCGAGAGGTAATGGTGCTATGCGGCGAGGAAAACAGATTTTAGAAAAGTGGTTTAGGTAGCCCAGCTGATTAGAGCAAAGGATTGAAAATCCTTGTGTCAGTGGTTCGAATCTACATCTAATTGCAGGCGAAGGGTCCAAAGGACACGTAGACGGGAGCGAGTTGGATTTTGAAATGAAAGTGAGAGAGCCAAAAAATATGAGTGAAGCTCCTACACTAATCTGATTTTTTGGCATCGCCCTATCTTGCTGGAGACAGATTTTTTAAAATAAGCGATAAATTACTGGGATTGGTTCTTGCATCCCTATGCCCAAAGCCCAGAGGAATAATAAACAACATTCCGTGCTGCGAGGCCTTGCTGATAACATCACCAAATGTACAATTGCTTAGCCCAGGAGCCAACCTAGCTAAGGAAATATCTCAAAGTAGGGGCAACTAACTGTGTAGATAGATGCTCTTTCCTCTTGTGGGAAAGCTTTTCCTTGAATTGAGATACTACTACTTTGATTAGATGGTTAGCCTAGCAAATGCTTTTTTGTAGCTCTACAGAAAGTACTTTTTCTTTTTTGAAAACAACTCAAAAGAATCTTTCCATTCAAGCACTACTTGTAGCTACCCCTACAACTACAATATGCTATGAAAGTCATACAACTATTCTATAGGTGGAAAGCGTTCTCCCCTATATTGTATTATATAGAAAGCAGGTAGAAAATACGTAAACTACTGTGCCTACAATGAGGAAGAAAAATATATCATGATGTAAGTCCATTAATCCTTGCATCATGGATGTTGCCTTGCCTTGAGATCCTAATTGTTAGGACTGTTCATCCAACCCTACTCAACCTGTTATTTGTGAATTTCATAAGCTACTTGGTTTGGGTATTCTGACCCAACTAGTGGATGAGTATTTCTCTCATACCCACATCTACAATTTCGTCAGAGGTGCTACATCTTTGTTGCTTGAGGAAGCTAGCTTCGTACCTCTTCTGTTTTGTCTCAGGATTTGAAGCAAGAGAAGAAAAACCATTGTTTGAACCCATTAACCCATCAAAACCCACCATCCTGAAATCGATTTAGAAAAGCCTACCAAAATATCATGAAACCGCTCAGCTGAGGAAATGGAGCATTGGTTCATTGGCAAAAAAGACAGAGACTTGAGGGGTTGGATGGAGGCACATTTTCAAGGGTTGAGTGATAAGCTTAAACTCAAATGGAAAACCAGACAGGTTTTATTTCAAAGTTGATGTTATGTGAAAGATAGAATACTTGGGGAGAGAGAGAGAGAGAGAGAGAGAGAGAGAGAGAGAGACTAATGGGCGAAGAAACTGACTGAACAATGTTAGTGAGATCTGATTGGGGATGTTGTTTGCGGGAGTAAATCCATTGTCCATGTTGTTGCTGCATTGCTCATCTTGGTTTCTTTTGCTCTTTTTGTTTATTTCTATTGCCATACATGGCTTTATGCAGTAATTTTAGCCCTTTGGGCATTGGGTACACTACAAGGGAGAGGACTTTTGGCCCTCTACGTGTTTTTTTCCCCCCCTCCCCCCCGATTATCGGGTATTAACCTACCTGACCCAAAATAATTCGAAAGTAAACAGAAGTGTTCTATTTCCATTTGTGTCCACTTCGAGTCGGGTTAACGGGCTAAATGTATGGCCCTACTAATTGTCATGGTTCCACTACATCACAAGGAGCAATTGTGAGGAATAGCCATGCGGGAATAATCATTTGGTTTGCTTCATTCTTTGACTACTATGCTCTCCCTCATCCCCCCCAACTAAAAAAAAGAGAAACTTGTTCTTGCTCTCCTAATTTAGGAAGACAGAAATTGCCAGTTGGGTTGGTCTAACCAAGAAAGGCATGGGAGTCTTTGGGCATTGTTTAGGCCAAGTTAAGTAAAGACTGGTTATGTATAAAGATTCCTCATTGCATACTTTCTATATGAGAAAAGCTTGGGGCAGGATGGGTGTAAAAGGGATTTTCACAACAACCAATTATAAGGTGTCACGTAAATACTCCAAGAAAACTTAGAAAGAACCAGCATACACTCGATCAATATGTTTCGTCTGAATCTTTCTCCCTCCCCCATCCGTTTCCTCCAAACCTGAGAACTACCCTCTTTGTCTTCATCTCCCGCCCCGATCCCACACGACGAACACAAGCAACGTCGATGATCAACAAAAGGAACGCCATCCCTGCTCCCACGAAGACTCACGCTGGACATTGGCAAATAGAGGTATTTCCTTAGCACTAAGCGAGTTTACACTTGGGGAAACGACCGATTGAGTCGCAACTAGATTTTGAAAATTACAAAACTTCCTTTGATCAATTTTTGTCTTTTCTTCTACTTTAAATAGAAGAGCTTAATTTTCTTTATGCAGTAGTGAATGAGGCTGATAAATTAAAGTGGATATTAACAGGTGACAAGCGATTGACGAGTTTCATGATGGCAGGCTATGCATTTACTCAAACCAATCTAACACGTTGGATTTACATTAAACAAACTCACAAGAAAGAACAAACGTACAGTAATTCAAAGCCAATGGATTAATTGGATAGAAATAAATCTAGATAATAGATTAGTCTTTTACCTTCATCGTTCATCTTTGTCGCAGTTTTTGCATATCCTTCCATGACTTTTTTCTTCAAGTCCGAGATAGAGAAACACTTGAAACTAGGATCTCGATCTCGACAAGCCCGGTCGGAGGACAAGTTATCAAACCCAAGAAGCTTGACTCACTCCCTTGAGAACTGTTAGGACAAGCTCTCGGATGAAAGAGATAACGAGTAATCATTAGCCATTTTCAGGCTCGGAATATAGTCTTGGAGCATACTGGCCACGTCCTTGAACCTCTGTAGATATAGTAGAGCCCTGGCTTTAAGCTCTAGGGCTTGCTCGAGCCCCAGCGAGAGGGCCAAAGCTACGTCAAGAAGGCTTAGTGCTAAGGAAATCTTGCTCTATTCTTGGGTGGCTATGAGATTACGAGCAGTGTGAGTCATCGTGGGAGCAGGGACGATGTTCCTTTTGTTTATCGTTGATGGTGCTTTTGTTCGTCGTGTGAGATCGAGCAGAAGATGGAGAGAAAGAGAGTGGTTCTTGGGTTAAGAGGAAATAGAGGGATGGGGGAGGGGGGAAGATTCGGAGGAAACATATTGATTAGGTGTATGCTGGTTCTTTCTAAGTTTTCCAAAAGTGTCTATGTGGCCGTTTATCATTGGCTATTGTGACTAACCCTTTTACACCATCCAATCCCAAGCTTTTCTCATATATATACATCTGTCTCCATCCAATCAAAGACCTCCATAGTAGCCCCGGTTTCTTTTTTGAAGCGGCTTTATGAAAGAAAAGGCCTAGCCTACATAATTTATATATATAAATAGCATTAAATTAGCTTTTGCTTCCTGTAACTTACTGTTGCAGCAAGGGAGGGTCGGGCTGTACCGCTTTTCAGATGCAAATAGGTGCCCCTTTGACTGGTCCTCTTATTTCCATTACATAGCCAACCAGTTCCCTTCTAAACAAGTACCGCATTTAGCTAATTCAAGGGGTAATGGGCTGATAGACGTGACATCAACATAATAAGATATGAATAGAACGAGGTGTAGTATCTGACAAGACTAGTCTGGGCCGCCCAACACAGTTTCAACTTTCAAGTAAGAAAGCCCAATTGAGATGTCAGGTCCAAAACCCATATGGGAAGCCAGAGAAAATTTGGGTTTCGAAAATAATTCAGATTCCGAAATGTGGGCCTAGGCTGAACGGACTAGATGTTTTCCGAGAACAAACCGGAAACAGGTTTTGAGGAATAAATAGCGAAGGATCGCCAGGTCTATTAAGGGCATCGGGATTTCTTGCAGATAGTAACGCAGACGCGATAGCGAAGCGATTTGCTCTGAACAGAGATTACAACAGTTTCAGCCAAAAGTGTGTTCGTTTTCCGTTCGAGTGCAGGAAACTCTCTCCCAAGCTGCCTTTTATCTCTTAAGGTTTCCTCTCACGACAACATTTTTTTTTCTCTCTCCCCTAATTATTAGGTGTTTTTCTGGGTGTGATATTGGTGATATTTTCAACATGGGAACGTTTTTGGGTTCTCTTTCTAGCGTATGGAATCCTGGGATTGTGCCTTCTTGTGTTTGTTTCTGTTTTTTTTGTTTACTTGGTGTCTAATCCGCTAATTTAGTTTTACTTGCTTTGTAGCAATCATGGCAGACGATTTTCCCAATGATGTGAAGGAGGAAGTGACGGATGTAAGTTATTGAATTTATTTCGAACTATTCTGCTAACACGCTGAACAATACTATTGGTGAAACAAACCTGTTTAACTGATTTAGATGTACCTAGGCATATTTTATAAACTTTATTTAGGCAACCCTCTTGTGGCATTTATTGACATGTTGGAGAAACCCCCAAGATTGTCTGCCTGTTACAACCCACCGAAGAAAATAGTCCCGGGTTTGGTTGGTAGTTTATTGACGCGAATCACTTCACTGCTAAGTTGTTTCTCCATGACTAAAGTTTTGAGTTGTATTTTTTTCCTTGAATGAATCCATGTATTGCAGATTACCCCGTTTGATCCTACTAAAAAGAAGAAGAAGAAGAAGGTCATAATTCAGGATCCTGCTGATGATTCTGTTGAGAATTTGGCTGAGCAGACAGAAAACTTGTCAGGTATCTAAATTGAATGAATCCTGTATTTTTTGTGCTGTTCCTTAGTTTAATATAGGCAAAATTATGCCGCTATGTGCATAACCTAGCTAGAGGCTTAATCTTTTCCTCGCTTGCAGTTTCTGATGGGCTCGAAAGTACTTTCTCTGGTTTGAAAAAGAAAAAGAAGAAGGCAGTAAGTGTTTATGATATCTACATTGAACCTATATGTATCCGTTTGGGTGAATATATACGTCTGGGTGTGTTTTACATGTTGTCACAAAGTAAATCTCGAGTCTTGGGCTTATTGTAGGTTGAAACCAGTTCGTTCAATGATGAGAGTGGAGATGCAGGGGAAGATGTGGAAGGTAATTTTTTGCATTTGCAATATTTGAATAATCTTATGCTAATGTATTAGAACTATATATATTTGATTTTCTTTCCCTTCTAGATCATGCTGGTGAGGATGAGGAAGGAGAAGGAACTGTGCTACAGCCACGTTATCCTTGGGAAGGAAGTGATCGTGATTATGAATATGAGGAGGTATATTGTTTATTTTGATGTTACATGAGCATTCGTTTGAAGTGCATGTTGTCCTAAGTTTCTATGTTTTACATTTATTCATCAGTGTATTTTTTATTTATTAAGTTTGTAGATGCCTCTTATAGGAGCATGTGTTCTCTTGAGATGATTATGAATCATTCCCCTTTTTTTTTAGGTTTATCGCTGGGTTTTATGTTAAAGTGTTTAGCTTGTGTTACCTAGAAAGAAAGTATAAGGGAGCTCAGTATCTTTATAGTTTATGTTGGTGGCACATCAGAATGAACTTGACATTTGTTTATGAATAATTTAGATCCCACTCATTTCATTGGTACTGGTGTAACTTGTTAGAGCCTAAGTTCTGCGGTGGTGTGTTCTTGCATGTTGCCAAAGTAGCTTGCTTATGTCTTTTGGTTGCCATCACTTGGATTCTGTCTGCTGTTGCTTGAAACTTATCTCCTTGGGGCCAAAAATCTCTTACTACCATTCTTTTCATTCTTCCATACAGAATTTTCTGCTCTCCCATAATGGCAAGGCCGCACCGGTTTTGAATCTTAATTTGCTTGAACGCAGCATGTGCTTACATTTTTTATGACAACTAGTTTTGTCATGGCTGCATACTGGTTGATCTAAATTGTATGGCTTGTATCATAACCTTTATCATATTAATCTATTGGAAGATGAGGGTGTCTATTTAGCAGGCTGTTTGCAAGTCTATAATTCTTCTCTGCTTATGTATAATAGGATATATTTTCTCCAGTATTTTTCAGACAATGTTGAGTCCATGTTCATATATTATCACTTGTCATTACTGAATGATTTTTTCTCTTAATGTGTTCAGCTTCTTGGTAGGGTGTTTAACATTCTTCGGGAGAATAATCCTGAGCTGGCAGGAGACAGGCGTAGGACTGTTATGAGGCCTCCCCAAGTTCTTCGTGAGGGCACAAAGAAAACTGTTTTTGTGAATTTCATGGATCTCTGCAAGACGTATGTTTGATTTCCTTTTTCTTTTAAGTATTAACTATTCCTCCCCATTTTAGGAACTCAATAATTTGTGGTTACATATTTCTGAATTTTGTTGAATTTACAGATATGCTTCTTGTTACTCATAAAAAAGGGATATGTTTCTTGTTAATGGCATTTACATTTTTACCTTGTGTATGTTCCTAACAATATTCTTCTTCCTTTGTTCCCAATAATATTTATGTTTGTGTGTGGTGTATATAAAAGGCCACATTCTGGAAAAATATGGCATTTAGAAAATTGTTTTTATTATTTACTGTGCCAAGTCCTCAGACACATCTTGACCTTGCTCTAATAATATGCTGCATGGGGAGATTGTTGGCTTTGACTCTTCTACAATATTTTTCATTTTTCCAGTGCGAATAATTGCCTTACTGGATTTTGACTTGTATCTATCCAAAGAATTTCTTTAGAACTGTTGGTTTTTCCCAATGCGTTTTGTTTAAAATTGTTGGCTTTTAACTCTTTGGCCTTTTGTCTTCCTTCAAAAAATAAAAAAGAATGCATCGGCAGCCAGACCACGTGATGGCTTTTTTGCTGGCTGAACTGGGGACAAGCGGATCACTGGATGGGCAGCAAAGACTAGTTGTGAAGGGAAGATTTGCTCCCAAGAATTTCGAAGGAATCCTGCGTCGATATATCAGTAAGCATCTCGTGTAGTTGTTTTCTCTGTTATAAACAGTTGGTGTAACTGTTGGTAGAAACTGGAGACTGTTATTCTTGCTGCCTTGCTAAGTTGGTATGTACATGGACTGCAATGAGTCTAAAAAAAATATGATTTTTTTTTTTGATAAGTAAAAAAAAAAAAAAAAAAAAGATTTAACAGTCTGTCCTTTATATATCCACTCTGTCACACAATACACACAAATTAGAACAGAACACACACTCTCATCTTGTCTTGACAAGGGGAACGAGCTGTCTGTCTCAGGAGATGCCATCCTTTTAGTTTATGCCACCTAACCAATATCTGTTGTTTTTATATTTTATAGTGTTTTGAATTCTTGTTGATGCCAATCCTTTTTTCAGATGAGTATGTTATATGCCTTGGGTGCAAAAGTCCAGACACTATACTTTCAAAGGAGAATCGTCTCTTCTTTCTCCGATGTGAGAAGGTAACCGCTTATACAATTCTCTCTCTCTCTCTCTCTCAAAAAAAAAAAAAATCAAAATTACTCTACTGATGGCTTTTCTCTAGGAGTTAATAAGAATCTTATTATTAATTATTAATTATTATTCTGCAAAGTACTCGTGAGGCGGCCTGTGATTATCTGAATATTTGCCTACTTTCTCAGATTGTCTTATACGTGATTGAACATGGACTATCCTTTTTCAATTATCCTGTCTTTTATTGGCCACTGGAGAAATCCTTTAAAGGGTCCATGTCCTTTGCTGGTGATGCTACTGATATTTTTATTTCTTTCTTTGCAGTGTGGTTCTGGACGATCTGTTGCTCCCATTAAAGCTGGTTTTGTTGCTCGTGTTGGCCGTAGGACAGCAGGGGCATGATCTGATCCGTTGCCCTTTTTCTAGTTGGTGACTTTGTTGAGTGCCAGTGAGCCAGGTTGTCGAGTTTTGTGTTTACTGATCTTTATTTTAAGTTGTAGTCAATAATTGTATCTTTTTGTATGGGAATTGGGACGGGAAGATGAGTTCTTTTACTGTTTGGTGATATGAGTTTCTACTTCAGAAGGACTTCAACCCTTTCACATGGTAACTCTCTCTCTCTCTCTCTCTCTCTCTCTATATTAAGACTAGAGTCCAAATGAAGAAAGATATTCCTTCATTGTAGTATTAATGAATAGATTTGTCCTTTATATGCAAGTAAAGAATAAGCGGGAAAAATAAATTTAAAATTGACTAAACTAACTAACTAAACTCTCTCTAATACCCTCCCCTCAAGCTGGAACATAAATGCCAATAATGCCCAGCTTGAAAAATAGAGAAGAAAACAAAGGAAAGCCAAGTGGCTTTGTGAAACAATCAGCAAGTTGATGGTGGGATGAAACATGAAATAATTTCAGCTTGAATCTTGTCACAAATGAAAAGACAATCGATCTTTATATGTTTTTGCTTTCATGGAAAAAGGGGTTGGTGGCAATGTGAATAGCAACCTTGCTGTTACAATACAATGCAGCAGCTTGAGAATGAGAGACCTGTAAGTCATGAAGTAAGGAAATAAGTCTAATTACTTAACAAACAGAAGTGACCATAGATCTATACTCTGCCTCGGTTGAGGATCTTGAAACTGTTGGCTGTTTCTTTGACTTCCATGAAACAAGAGAACTATCAAGAAAGATACAAAAATCAGTAATAGATCTTCTTGTGTCACTACATGTAGCCAAATCAAAGTCAGCAAAAGCAGTTAAATAAAGAGTAGAATTAGAAGGAAAATGCAACCCTTGACCGGGTAGAGCTTTGATGTATTGTAGTACTCGATGGGCAGGATGTAAATGAGGCTATCTAGGAGAATCCATGAATTGATTGAGTGTATGAGCATCAAGGTGATATCTGGTTTGGTTATGATAAGGTAAAGTAGCCTAACCGCCAAACGTCTATAGGCTGTAGGATCATCTACAAGAGGCCCCTTAGATCAATAATGTTTGAGATTTTGTTCCGTGAGAGTCTTGACAGGCTTGGAACCCAAATAACCACCGTTTGATAAAATGTCTAAAGCATATTTTCTTTGAGAAAGAGAAAGTCCAGTGTTGTTTCTAGCAACTTCCAATCCCAAAAAGTATTTTAAAGATCCAAGATCTTTAAGTTTAAATTTCTGATCAATAAATGTCTTGAAAGAATTGATAGATTCTATATCATTGCTTGCAATGAAAATATCATCAACATATACCAACAAAGCAATGAAATCAGAACCATGAGATCGAGTAAAGAGAGAGTAATCAACCTTTGACTGTATAAAATCATGTTCAATGATGGTAGAAGAGAATTTAGCAAACCATTGTCTTGAGGCCTATTTCGAGCCATATAATGACTTATTGAGCCGACATACTCTAGTATCACCTTTATTACCAAATCCTGAAGGTAGTGACATATAGACTTCTTCTAACAAGTCTCTAAGGAGAAAAACATTATTGACATCTAATTGAATTAGATGCCATCATTTAACTGCTGCTATAGTTAAAAGACATTTCACTGTAACCATTTTAACAATTGGTCATAAAGGGTCAAAGTAATCAACACTTTCCTTTTGTATAAAGCCCTTCGCAACCAATCTCGCCTTATACCTCTTAAGAGATCTATCAGATCTAAGCTTCACTTTATAGACCCATTTGCATCCAATTGTATGCTTTCTAGGTGGAAGAGTGGTTAAAGTCCACGTATTGTTATATTCCAAAGCTACAAATTCCTTAGCCATAGCAAGTCTCCAAATGAGGAAACTTAACGACTTTGTGATAATATTGAGGTTCAAATTGGTGCAAATGGCTAAGGCAAATGCTTTGTGATTATGAACAAATGAGAATGTGAAATTGAATTGGGAAGAGGATATTGCTTCCCTGATAAAGGACCAGAAATATTGATGGGAGAAGGAGAAGAGCAATCCTGTGAAGATACCAAATGGCAATGGTAATCCTGCAAATAACCAAGTGGCATGTGTACTCTAGAAGATTATCTGGTTGAAGGATTAGAAGGAATGAGAATATTATCAAATTGATTAGGTTTAGGAGAAACAGGTGGAGTGTGTTCAGAAATATCAAGAATGGGTTGAGGAAGAACAAGAGAAGAGAGAGTGGGAATATGAGTGAGATTTTTAGACATTGATTGAAAAAGAAAGATTTGTTCATGAAAAACAACATCTCAAGAGACGAAAATTGAATGAGAATCAAGACAATAGAGTTTATATCCTTTAGTTAGAAGAGGATAGTCAAGAAAATACATCTATGAGCTCGGGGAGCAAATTTGGATCTATTATGAGTAAGAGTGGAAGCATAGCAAATTGATCCAAATACTTCAAGATGGTCATATAAAGGTGGTTTGTTGAAGAGCATTTCATAGTGAGTCTTATTGGCCAACAAAGTAGAAGGAATTTTGTTGATCAAATACACTGCAATAAGGATACAATCAGACCAAAAAATTAAAGAAAGATTGGACTGAAAAATAAGAGCACGAGCAACATTAAGAATGTGCTGATGCTTCCTTTCAACAACTGAATTTTGTTGAGGAGTAGCTACACATGATAGCTGATGCAAGATTCCTTTGGTTGGAAAAAAAAATAATGCATAGCAAACTCACTGCCATTGGCAGTACGAATGATCTTAATTCTAGAACTGAATTGATTTTCAACCATAGCATTAAAATGTTGTATTAGGACTCGAGGATCAGAATTGGATTTTAATAAGTAAACCCAAGTGCTACAAGAGTAGTCATCTACTATGGTTAGAAGATACTTAAAACCATCTATGGATTGAGACTGAAATGGCCCCCAAATATCACAATGTTTCAGTTTAAAAGGACAAGTAGAAGTATTCTTACTATTAGAAGGAAAAGTTAATCTCTTGTGTTGAGTAAGAAGACAAACATCACAATGTGTAAGATTGTTATTGGGAATAGGAGAAACTATATGAGAACAGTTTCGTTCTAAAAAAGGAGGGGTGACCCAACCTTTTATGCCAAACATCAAAACTACTATGACTAGAAGAATTAATAGGAAGTGAAATAGAAGCAAGATTGAGAGACACATCTTTTGAGTCAACAGGATGATCTGGTTGTTGCAGTGAGTATAATCCTTCCTTGGCTTTACCCTTCCCAATCATTCTCAATGGATGAGGTCTTGAATAAAGCAAGCACCACACAAAAAGATTATACAACAGGAAGAAGAATTGGTGAGCTTATTGACAAATAGAAGATTAAAATGAAAGGAAGGTACACATAGCACATTGTTTAAGACATGAGATGGTGACAAATGAATGGAACCAAATGAGTGACTGAGGCAGAAATTCCATTAAGCAATTTGACAAACAGATTATGAACAGGTTGAGAAGAAGTTAAAAGGGAAATAGAATGGACCATAAGATCCGTATCACCAGTGTCAATGATCCAATCATCAGAACCAATATATGAATTATGAATTTCTTTGATGGAAAACACAGAATGTTGAGAAGGCAAGGTGGAAGAAATTTTACCCGAGAGGTGTTGAAGAGAAGAAGAGGATGTTACATTGGCTGTTTGTGATGGAGAAGCATGAGATTCAGAATTGAGAAGAGCAAGAAGCTGTTGGCACTGCTGTGGTGTGAGAGGCGAGGTAGAACTGGAGTCAGATGAGGTAACTTGATGAGCTGAAGATGAAGGTTTGGCTTTGGATCGATATCTAGGAGGATATCTATGCAGCTTGAAGCATTTATCAACAGCGTGTCTTGGAATGGCACAATGAAAGCAAAAAAGTTTCTCTCGGCGATTATACTTGCATTTGGAGTTTTAACGGAAGAAGAAAGAGCGGCAGATTGAATGTTTGGGAGTAAAACTGATCCAATCTCTGTTGACGTCCTTCTTGAAGAACAAGGGAGAAAACTTTGTTAATAGGAGGAAGTGGTTTAATAAGAAGGATCTGACCACGAACGTTGGAGTAGGAATCATTGAGTCCCATCAACAAACGCAACACGTACTTCTGTTGTTGCAGATCTACCAAGGTACATAAGCCTCCACATGAACAAACAGGTAATGGCCTATAGTTCATCAACTTATCCCATAGGCCTTTCGTTTGAGTGAAATAAGAGCTCACATAGAGGTCAGCTTATGTGAGAGAAGCAATGGCTTTCTGCAGTTGAGGAATTCGTGGTCCATTACTTTGAGAAAATCTTTCTCTAAGGTCAGACCACATTTCCATGGCTAACCCTACATATATCACTCTGGCAGCATTCTCTTTAGACAGAGGATTGAGGAGCCAGGATAGAACCATATCATTACATCTGGACCAAGAAGAAAACATAGGAAATGTGTTCGAAGGTGGAGAAATGGAATCATCAATAAAACCAACCTTGTTTTTGGCAGTCAAAGCCTTGGGCATGGATCTATGCCATGTATGGTAGTTGTCACTTGTAAGAACTTGAGTGAACAGCAAAGACCCTGGACTATCTCCATGATGAAGATAGTAAGGGTTTGAAGCATCGAGAAGAGTCGAAGAAGAAAATACTACTGATATCATATTAAGACTACTAATACCATATTAAGACTAGAGTCCAAATGAATAAAGAGATTCCTTCAGTGTATTATTAATGAATAGATTTGTCCTTTATATACAAGTAAAGAATAAATGGAAAAAATAAATTTAAAAAACTAACTAAACTCTCTCTCTCTCTCTCTCTCTCTCTCTCTCTCTCTCTCTCATTTCATTGTAAAGAATAGTTCATGGTTGATGGTTGAGCACAACTTTTATTCTTTAAACCGGATGCGGCGGAGTTCAAATAAGAAAACCAACCTATGTATTTGGGGCCTGAAGGGATCATCCTGCCAAAAAGAAAAAGAAAGAAAATAGAATTCCTTTGGTTTGAGAACTTGGGGGAAAATGGGTTGGTTTTCCATTCCATGCAGATGCGCGGGGTACTTTCGAAGTACTTTTGGGGAATGACAAGGAACAAGTCGTTTTGAATGACGTTTAATTATCTTTTGATTACGAAATATGCAAGAGAGCAGCACCCTATGCTAAACACAATCCAAAGTGCATTTGATGGAAGCTGTTGCTTCAAGTAGAAAGGCAACGAGCTCCGAGGGAGTGGAGAAAAAGGGGCTATGATCACTCTCCAAAGCGAAGACTTTGGACGGAGGCCATCTTTTGGTCATAGCATCTTGTTGCTCTGGCTTCAGAACTCGATCCTGCATTGTCTTGATGTATACGCGCGGCACTCCATCAACATCTGGTCCACCTGCAAAACGAGCTCCTCCTACCGCTCGCATTGGTCCCGGCCGCAGCAGCATTGATGCTAAAATGGCGTCCTGATCATGGAGGTCATATTGTTATGTTTATGTGATATATTTTAAGTGGTTTTATGTCACAATTTAAATGGAGAGTCACTTAAAATGTGTCACGTGTGATTGAAGATGATAAAATTTAAAATGAAGAAGACAATGAATGATTTAGCGTACGAGGGAAAGAGTGTTGGGGGAGAATGTACAGAGAGACCTTAGAAATATAGCCAAACAGGAAAATTAATTACTGCTCACCTCTTTAGGGCTCAGATTATACAAAAGTTGGCGTTGAAATTGCTCCTTCATTATGATACCGGTTGGAGGCTGATTGGTGCCCAACTTATATTCTTTCTCATAAACATAATTTGGTAAATCTGGACGACCCTGCAAATTTACCACCATTAAAGATAACCATGAATATGCAGGTTGCGTATCTATATTAACCGATCTTAATATTGTATCCAATTCTTCAATATCTAGAAATTAGGGTCAAGTACTAAAAGGTTTTTACACATATTTTTTGGGTCCTCGAGTTATGAATTTTATTGTGTCTCTCATTGGATTTTTAGTTCTTTTTTTCAATAAAACCCTCTGTTTGTGGCATGCTAGAGGGCAAAGAGTTGGAAATCTAGCCATATGCTTCCTGCTGCATATATACCTGTCGCCATGTCTACCGGGGGAAGCACGAGGGACTTCTACATAGGGAATAACATAAAAGATCAAGAAGAAGAAGAAGAAAGAGAAGTCACATCTTTGATATCTTGATCCGTACAGAGACCATGCTGTAACATGCAGGCTGCGACGTAGATGGCCATATGAATTTTGGGAGCGAACCTGTGAATTGCGTCCGTCAGGCTCAAACCTCCTGAACTATGTCCCACCAATATCACCTGCAGGCAATAAACAAACACACAATATATATATATATATATATTTATTTATTTATAAGGAAGAGACGGTTCATTCTGCAAAATCAGGAGTGTATTTATGTACGTACCTTTTCATCTTGGGGCAATTTGGATAAAAAATCAGCAAGTGGCTGATCATAGTCGTGCAGAGTGAGAACAGTATTGGAATGAGAAGGATGAATACCGGCGCCTTTAAGATCGAGGCAAGTAACACGGTTGCCGGATGTCTCCATGAGAGATCGGACCTTGTACCAGCACCAGGCTCCATGGCCTAGGCCGTGCACTAGAACGAAGTGCAGCCCCCGATTAGGTGCTGTTTCGCTCATCTTTTTTCGGGTTTCTTTTTCTTTCTCCTATGATAAGTGAATTGAAGGTATTAAATTATTAACTGCAAGAGCTAGGAGCTCCTCCTTGGGACGTGGTGCGTCAAACAAGGCTTTACACCGTCCAATGGGAGACTCGATTGGATTTAAGTTTTCATCTTGTCGTCTTTCCCTTCTTGGTATAGGTCTCTCTCAATGATCTGAGAAGATCTGTACGGATTCAAAGGTTGGTAGTGTGTCACACCCATTGTGGTTCGTCTCAAAATGAAAATAGAATTACATGATAAGAAATGGTTTAGTTACAAAAATATTTTATAAAAATAAACTTATAAATAGCCGTAACTTTATATGATATGTAAAATCGTAAAATTATTTTTATTGTAAAATAGATCTTAACGTATCATACTAAGTCATAAATTTGTCCTCCCCCCTCTTTTTATACAAAAGTATTCATGACTCAAAATTATTTATAGCCGAGTAACGTCGAATTGGAATCCAGGTTTATTCGGATCATCTCCCCCTATTTCTCCCCCAATTTCTACCAACTTGGCAAATGACTAGTTCTTTTGGCAAGAAGGGAAACTTCCTTGAACACCGTCCCCCCTCCCCCCAATTAACTTCTATAATTTTCTCTCCGCTCCTAGAGCTGAAAAATCCCTGCTCCATTCAAACCATATCCAATTCACCCCTATTGTCCTTATGAGAATCAGAACTACTTACAAAAAAAATAAAGAACAGGTGGTCTTGATTGAGTTGGAACTGCCCTCTATTCTTGATTAGGTTGGGGTCATCGTAGCAACAGCTGATTTTGATTTCTTCCATGGCTCTGGTGGAAACAACTCTGATGTTTTACCAGAAAGGAGATGGGTACATATTGATACAATCTAAGCCAGAATCTGATTATTTCTCAGTCAACAATTATGCAGTTCTACTAAGGAACGGTTGGGAGTGAGGGCCCGAGTGAATCATCTTTTCAGCCTTAAGTTTGTTCTGAATGAATTGATGTTGAGTTCGAAAAATGTGCTATGGTCTTGACCAAAGAAAATAAAGAAAAATAAAATGTTCAATGGTAAACAAGGGAGTGCCTAGACTCAACTATCCAATTCAGACTTGGGTTTCACGACAAAAAGAAGTCAACAAATAATAAAGACCACCAATGGGAAAGATAATGGCCCAGCTCATACATGTCTGTCAACAGAACTTCATCAAATTATGTGAAAGAAAATCGTCATAAACAAGTTACTGTGCTGCAGGCCCCCAGAGAAAGCTACAAACAAGCAACAGAAACTAAAACATTATTCATACGGAATCTACCCCGTTTGCTCGCCAAACTCAGAAGAATTGCCATACAAAGTTCCAGTAAGATTCTGCACCAAAATCACTGAGCTTCAGGTTCAGGTTTCTCTAGAAATGTCTTCTTCAACCAGTTGAAAGGCTGTTACATATTTGGGATGAAATTAAAACAGAGTACGGTCAAATTAAGCCCACTGAAAAGAAAATGTGATCATAAACTAACAAGAGAACTAAGGTAAAAATTATCCAATGCATATAGGAACTGTAGAGGATCCAATGCAGATATGAGTTGATAGAGGAAAATAAATGCTCTCACAAGAAATAGGAGAAGATTACCATTAAAAGTATCAAGAACAACTAGTGTCCTTGCACATGGATTAAGAAGTAAGAGGAACAAGATCCAGCTAATTTCTCTCTTAACTGACTTGTAGTTACCCCAACGCTTCCAAGTTTCTCTTAAATACATTTTTATGTACATATGTAGTATGAAAATCATTAGGCTAGAATTGCCAAATGCATGTCACCAAGGTCTACCATAAAAAGATGCTGCAGTAAACCATGATGACACAGTGCTAATATTGTACATATGCCATTCAAAACGACGCCTGTGAGAATCATTTAATCACGCTGAAATACAAAGACACTTTTCTAAGCACTGGTTTGAGGAGAAAAATTGGAAAAAGAACAGTTACCCCCATCGTATAATATTTATTCAAAAGAAGCTAAGTATAAGATCCATAACTCACAAGCTCTAATTCAAATATCAGTCCCAACACACTTATAACATCACCATCTAAAGAAAGAAAACGACTTTAACAAGCTCATTAATTAAACTAATATCTCATATAAACCTATATGTAATAATTAAGATTTTAAATTTGACGCTGATTTTCATAAAGTAGTTCGTCCAATTGAAATAGAAGCATTAAAATTATTCAAAGAATGGCATTAATGAAGAATATCATACCCGAAAGACTGAACGTCTAAAAACCCAGAAACAAGAATCGAAATCGAGAATACGAATAGAAGTCTATAAAAAAAAAAAAAAGTACCGATATTCTTTTCTTGGTTCGATTCAAATTACCAAAACGTAGAAATCTAAGGAAGGTGTAAAATCGGCGCAATCTTGAACTAAACAAGATCACCAGAACTCGATGAATATTTTTGTTTCATGGCCTGGAAACAATAATCGTGGGAGAGAAGATATACAGAAGGCCAAAATTAGAAAAGTAAAAAGAAAAGGAGGAAGAGGGGGGATATACGGAACCTGGACAAGCCAAAGAGCAGAGGTGGCGCCGGCGACACCCCACAGGGCGGCAGACTGGATATCGGAAGGCTGGAGCCGAAGTTTAGGATTAAGAAACTTCAAGATGCCTCCCGATCTCGATGCGATTCCACCAGCCATTGTTTCAGAATTTTCTCAATCGAACTCAAACCCTATCTCTCTCTCCTCTCTCTCTCTCTCTCTCTACATATATATATATATATATATATATACACGAGAAAGAAATGCGCTTTTACCATAAACAAAAATCAAAGATAAATATTACAAGAGCATTGGTAATAAATTATCTATATGTAAAAGATAATTTTGATAAATGTAAAATAAATTTAGATATTGACTATTTTATTTATATAAATCTTTATATTAAAATAGTTATTTTTTTATTATATAATAATCAAATAATATAAGATGAATTTAACTTTAGCTATTGATATTAAATCTCCACATTAATTATCTATTTATTTATTATATAGTAATGAGTAATTAATAATTTAAAAAATATTTAATTATTAATTTATTTTATTTTATCATATTTTAATTATTAATTTATTTTTATTTTATCATATTTTACTATTTAATTTAAAGAAACTCACGTGAATATTGTGGAAGTAGATGGAGAAAAGAGAGAGTTATAAAAAAATAATAAAATAAACATTTGATATGTACCATACATATCAAATTTGGTTTTTGATTTGGATTTACTGTAGCTAAAAAGCTATTGTAGGATTTGGCTAATCCAATGAGATGATTTTTTATGTCCTATTAGCTATTTGAATATAGTTTTTGATGTTTAGATATTTCAATGAGGATGTTCTAAGCGGAGTTAAATTCATTTATAAATTGATATGATTCAAATTTATTATAAAATAGATCTAACAAACTACGTTAAAGTATGTTAGGTTGTGAGTTTATTTTTTATATAATCTTTGTCCATATTAATTTTTTTTTAAAAATAATGTTATGTTACGTAGCGGTGTTGCTTGGTGTGCCTGCACCACCGGTCCTGCCTACTACCCCCAGGCACCGGCCCAGTCCCACGTGGGGCAGGTGGCCCCATCTAGCTGACGGGGGTAGATTGGCCCCTAAGGTTGTTTGCCCATGGCAGCCGCTAGGCTTGTTACCATGCCATTAGGAGATAGAGATACTTGGGCCGAGTAGGGGCAAGTCGCAATGGTGAGAAGGAGAGAGATTGGAGATGATTATAAGAAGAAAAGAGAGAGAGAGACGGG
This sequence comes from Carya cathayensis, assembly GCA_011037825.1. Classification (NCBI taxonomy): domain Eukaryota; kingdom Viridiplantae; phylum Streptophyta; class Magnoliopsida; order Fagales; family Juglandaceae; genus Carya; species Carya cathayensis. The sequence continues at coordinate 1,932,536 of QGSO01000171.1, forward strand.
GAAAGAGAGTGAAATCGGTGCAGGGGTGAGGAGGTTTTAAACAAAACCTAATAAGAAACAAGATTTTGGAAAATTACGACTTTGTTTTATTAAATCAAATTTGTGTTTTTAATTATATATACATATATATATATTATATGGTGAGCAAGGCAAGACGAAATGGGTAAGGTAAATCCCAAGCTGATTCGGGCTCAGTCCAAGTCTTGTCTCCCAATGCCCAGTTGTGTACTGGCAAGGTCCACCTGCATGCCCTCGATCTGCAAATGGGGTGTCGGCCCAATCATGTAGGGGTCGAATGGGTTGGGCTAAGTGGTAGTGCCCCGCCACCCAACTCTATAATGATATGTGATATTTTTCTAAATAAAAATGAGGGTCATTGTTATGATTCATAATTATTCTCTTAGAATCTTATAAAATTTATAATATATCAGTATATTATGTTTACTTAGTAATTATTGCATTATAAAATAACATATTATTATTGGATTGCCCATAATATAGCTTATTTTTTCCCCTAAAAAGCCCATAAAATAATCAGTTGACAACTTTGCAATTGGTTCCCCCTCCACATAAAAGAGGAGATTGGATGAGATTTTGGACCTGCACATATCATTTTCCTCGCAGAGATAGCTGCATTGACATCTTGCAGTTCTAGAAACCGAACTTCAAGAATTTTATTTTATTTTTTGCATTAAAAAGATGCACTCTTCATATTTCACATGATCTTCTACAAAAGTTTAATCTGATCAATTCAAATACGAATCCCACGTGGATTGGGAAGGTACAAAGGCAGATTTACTTCAATTAGATGATGCCAAGTATCCCACAGAATTTACTTCAATTAGACAAATTTCGATCATCTGTCATATACTTCAATTAGACAAATTTCCAGTCATCTGTCATTCCTACTAATGCAAGATGACATTCATGGTGTAAGAAACAACGAAACTCTCACAGTCCCAGACGCTTTACAAGCAACTAATCTTTAGCTCATTTTGCACTTCAATCCCCCAAAGCCAGAAGCAACAAACCTGCAGATGCATTTGCATTTCGTTAGTACGAGTTGGGATTTAAACAGAAAATAATATCTATTTTCAAGAAAATTTTCACTGCCAATCCCTACATATTCTAAACATCAAAAGGAAAGAAAATCATTTACTAATTAGTCTCGTTTTCTATTACCAAAAAAAAAAAAAAATCGCTTTCATACAATTTTGAGTCTTTTGACACAACGATGCACATTCAAATTCTTACCGATGTAAGAATCTTTGGACCTCTCAAGCATGCATTGGATTATCAATCATTTTTTGAAAAATGGGCACTAAAGGGCTGCTGCATCAATCATCCCAGGCACTATCTGCAGCTCCCTCTCTTTTATTGTTAGAGGCTGCGATCATGAACTTATACTTATCCTCGATGCTTATTGCAGTGGGTCCCATCAGTGAGAGTTTGGACAGGGCAGTTCTTGCTTCTTTCTGTGCAGCTGCTTCTTCTCTCTCCTTCCTTCTTGCAACCTATAAGTTAAGAGCGGAACCTCTAAGCTTCATCAAAACATGAAATAACACCATTTTTTAATTGCTTTCTTTATGGGGGCCACTTTTGGGCACTGATTAAAAAAAATAAAAAATACTTTCCACTTTTGAGCATCAGATTAAAAGCAACGAAAGTTGTAATAAGAATATCCACCTTTCCGGTTGCATAAGCCACAGGGTTCCCAGATCCCACATCTGCAATTGCTTTCTTTATATTTGCCACAAGGAACTACAATATGTAATCACACTAGTTAAGAATATGTGACACATAGATTCCTAGTAGTAGTCAGACATAGAAGTAAAAGGCGGATTAGAAAATACCATGTCACGATCGGTGAAGAATGAAGTAGCTTGGCCCATTGATCCTGCACGCCCTGTCCTTCCAATCCGGTGCACATAATCTTCCATTGTCTATAATTGAGGCAGCCATAACTGAAGCTTCAGGTTTGCTATTCCACAAGGAAATTAATGACTGAAAAGACCAGGCTAATGAGATGCTAACATATCAATAGCAGAAAGGCTCCATGACCACAAGTTAAGATTCACATCAGATGCTTCTTGTATGCTCAAGAAGATCACTACTGATGGCATCGTGGGTTGCTAGAATGACAATCTACAAACTCAGAACAGTTCCCAAATTTTCAGGCAACCTCCCAAGTACGGGTGACAATTTGTGTTTGTGTCATGCAAGCCATGAGTGTACAACTCTATGGGTCAACCCAAAAACAAGTCATTTAATTAAATGGGTCAAACTCCTCAACCCTACCAAAAAGACCAATTTAAATATCAAATGACACAAATGGCATGACCCACATGACCCATTTAATGGAAAAATCACGTTAGGTTCCCTCGAACATAACCTGTTTATACGGGTTGAGTTGACCAAATATTTGATCTAACCTAATTAACAAATTTTCATGTTTTATAAGCATAAATTATATGAATTACACATATACAGAAAAACAAATTGGATAATCAATATCCATAACTCTAATTAGTAAACATAACATAATTCTTAACATATATTCAACCAAAAAATTCTTATACGGATCAATGCAAGTTTTGTAAGTTAACCCAAATATTAATTGTCTAATAAGGCCAACTTGTAATGATCCAAACTCAATTACAATAAACCCTAACCCTTTGATTTTGTGTCAGGTTCATGTGTAAAACATTTCCACCCCATTTCCAATGCATTTTTGTGGAATTCAGATAAAACTCAATGATCAATAACTTTCACTTGCAGCTAAAATTACCTTGGGGAGATCCAAATTTATAACATGAGAAACTCCTGTGACATCCAAACCACGAGATGCAACATCGGTAGCAACCTACAGACAACTCAAGGAGTTCAACAGATAAAAGAATGATTTAAGATGTGGAAGGCCTTAAATGTATTCAAGTAAAAAGTAGGACATATAAAGGAAGGGGATAAGAAGATCGCACAACATAGAAGGTTCACTCATCTACTTTACATAATTCTTGGCGCAGTTCCCTAATGTAACTGACATAAATCCAGAATGCTTCACTCTAAGATGTTTCAGAACATACTACTATGACACCTTATGAAGCCTATTCATATATCAAAGATGCTAACAACAATGGTCATTCTCTTCCCAGAAAACCTAATAATGGAAGATTATTATACTTTTATTTATTTCGTAAGTAAAGAAATCATCAAGAGTACGTGCAAAGAACCAACAGCATCAAGTCATTCTAGTTTTTGAATTTACTAATTATAAATACCAGCTTTTGAAGATTCAATAAACATCATAGGTATATATTAACTCATCCAAAGAAAACTAAATGGTAGAATCATACTCTGGATAGCATACAAAGATACAAGTACATTATCATGAGGAAGCACAGTTGTAGTGGTCCAGTGGAGGATGTTGTTAAACTAATATTTAAGTTTTTACTCACAATTTCTTAACTTTTGAGACAAGCGGTAATTTACAAGGGTATCAAGCATAGGTCCTATGTTCAAACTATAACTCCACCCCCATCTCCCACTTAAAGTGGACAAAAATCCCTAATTAATCAGATTTCATGTCCTCCAATGACTCCAAATCATATGGTGTACATCATACAACTATGATTTAAAACCATCTCATTTCAATATATCTTGAAGCAGAATGAACCATAAAAATTTGATGGGAGATCAAATGCAGCCTAGAAGTTTCCTGACATTGCAAAGTGTTAAAAAAAAAAATTAAACTAGTTGAACTTTCAATTGAAATTATCCCAAGCTATGCAGTAACAATTACCAATATTTTTGTAGAGCCATTCCTAAAATCACGTAGAGCAGCCTCTCTTTCGCTCTGACTGCGACCACCATGAAGCGCAACTGCATGTAAGCCTTGCGCTACCAAAGCTTCAGCAACTTCATCACACCTTGTCTACATTTTTTTTTTTGATCGGTAATCAAGTAGTTTTATTCATAACAATAGGCAAATCCCAAATCACACCTTGTCTACATGGAGAACCAAACTTAAACACCAAAGCTTCATGCAACTTCCTTACAAATCAATTTGCATAACAATGAGACAAATATTTCATCTTTTATTTATTTATAGGTGAGAAATATTTAATCTCTTAAAGCCATTTTAAAGGTGAATAGCCATATGCAAACTCAAACTTCAAATAAGTCTTTCTGCGTTGGAGATCATTTGGATTGGAAATTTCATAAACACCAGTTTGAACTCTTTCAAGTTTCTTTTTTTTTGATACATTTGGGAAAGGGGGGTTTCGAATTCCAGACCTCCATTTTGGAGGCTGGAGGTTATGCCAATCAGGCTACAAGCCTTTGGCTGAACTCTTTTAAGTTATTTAGTGCATACACACATAAAAGGGTTATTCAGTACATGAATGCAAGGTAGAAGCTCCAGAAACTAGATATGAACTCATGCTTCGTTACTTTCAAAATTGACAATCAAAAGTTGGCACATGCATGCTTTGAGCATAGTTTCATCAAGATGTAAATGTGTGAATCTTCTCACTATGTCTACAGATCATTGGTGCAGGCAAAATGCACACAAAAGTGTGTGTCATCAAAAGAGCAGTATCGTCTGCTCTAGAAAACTACAAGCAACTACATCAAAGCAAAATACTATAACTTATAAGCTAAAAGATAACATTAATAATGACATAAATAAAGTTAAAAAAAAAATAAAAAAAACTCATCATACCTTCCTTTCCACAAATACAATAGTTAAAGGAAGTGGATGACCAGATCTTTCAGCTTGTGTTGCCTCCTCTACAAGCAAACTTAGAAGCCTATCAATCTACAACATATTGTACTTTTGTCATCACATTATGTCAAGCCAGAAACTCTACCTAGAAAGTATCAGATGCGTTTGAAAACAAGGATGCAAACATAAGAGAGTAATGTGAGTAATACAAAATATACGTGTTGGAGAAAAATGATCCATGGAAAGTAAAATCAAGCACAACAGAGACATTCCACCTCTGCCACCACAAAACCCAGAAAACAAATTGTTAACAAAACTCGCTTCAAAATCTATATATCTCAACTCTTAACTTAGTATTGAAATCTCCATTCAGAAAAATTTATATCAAGGAGCATGAGCTTCATAACTCCCCCCCCCCCCCCCCGAAAAAAAAAAACGAAGAAGAAAAACAATGGGAGCGCTTTCAGCCAAAATATTGGAAAAGAAAAAGGAACATCAAAGGTTAAAAAGACATTTTGGCTGATGCATCCACATAATCATACCTTCTCACTGTCAGGAACCTTCTCCAATATTTGAGATACATTTGCTGTTGGGCTACTTACTTTTCCGACCTTCACTTGAACAGGGTTTGTTAAGTACTCCTGTCATTGGGTAAAATAAGGGTTTATTGTGTGAAAGTTCCCTGTAGAAACAAGAAAAGCGAAAAAACAAAAAACAATGCCAACTAGGCACAAAAGAAATTATTGTTCCCAGAGTAAGTTTAAGAATTGAAATTGGGACCTATGATATGGAAAAACACAAATTCAACCAGCATCATTTCAACATGCCATTCATATTTATGTTCAAAACTTTTTTGCTGAGGTGGTGACTGAGTGGGGTCTGATCATAGGCATAATGCCTGCAATAATAATAGAAAACTAGTAGGGGACCTAACCTGCGCTAATGCTTCAATCTCTGTAGGCATGGTTGCACTAAACAGCAGAGTTTGATGCTTTTCCGGAAGGTTACACATCACCTGAAACAGTAACAACATGGAGTAAAAATGTCTTCTTTGGCAATATTGATGGACTATGTTTAAAAATTATAATGGCGTGGCCATGAAATTCAAGGGTACCAATTTATTGATATTGCATTCACTCAGTTCATACATGATATAGTATGGAAATATTAGCAGTATGACCTACAGCAACGAACAATTGTTTTGATTTGATAAAAATGCATTATTGTCTACTTAATAAAAAATGCATCATGGTCTAACATATTCACGTAAATTACCATCAGAGTTTAATCCCATTATCTGAAACCTAAAATCAACAATTATCATGAGAGGCAATGGTGTATATTATCCTAAGAATTTTCATGTGAATTTCCATACACATGTAAAAACTCTCTCCGTACACATCTAAAACTCCGGTGATCGTTAACAGTTAAACGTTGACGGTGTCGTAGTTATTACGGTGGAGTGAATGGCTATGTTAAGAGAGGTCGTAGTAGAGTCTAAAAGAATCGTCCTTGTGAAAGAGGGGGTGAATACACGCATTATTGAGCAGGGTTGGAAGGATAAGTATGAGGTGGTGGTCTGTCGTAATTCGTTACTGTGGTTTGTGAAAGTTCTGGAGGATTGCTTGAGAGGGGGGAGAAAGGAAGTGTATTCAGTGGTAAGGGAGGGATATAGAAGCTTTGTAGCCCAACGTTGTGCGAATATCCGTAGGAGATACCTGTCGTTTGCAGAATATGGGCAGGTAGGACGAAAATGTGTCCTCTGTTTCCCTGAAGGTGTAGAAGGTAGGGGATGGAGGTGCCTCAAAGAGATAGCGTGGAGATGACTCAGGCCAGAGAGAAGGACGGAAAAGAACAAGGGGCTCAGTTGAACAGAAGGGCAAGGGAAGGAAATATCTCTAACCGATCGTACATGGAAGCCCTCACGGCGGCGAGACCAAGTCAGGGAGTGATCAGGCCATGCGTAAACGATTCTGATGGGGCGGTGCTTCGAGCCCCTCAACCCGTACGGGGTCTAGGGTTTGGCAGGCCAATGGTCGGGCAAGAGGCGTGGGTGAGCAGCAGGCGTCTTCTGGAATTGCAGGGCCAAATAAGGAAGATGCAGAAGGAGATGGAGGAACTGAGAATTTTCGTCGGGCTCAGAAAGGATAAAGGAGGGAGAGAGGAAGATGTTTTAATAGATGGGATTCCGGGCTCGGGGCTTCAGGTCTTGGATGGGCTGCATATTGGATCTAAAATTGAAGACTGGGATCGCAGGGGGCCCCAGCCCATTTTTACTTAAGTCGTTCGGCTTGGTTACGCACCCGGTGAATCAAGGCACTGAGCCGATACACAATGGGCCTTTTATTTTGGACGGGCCGTTAACTGGCCAAAGGGAGAATGGGCCAGAGCCGGCCCAGCGCAGCTCACCATTAAGCAACATACCCGAGCCGGTGTTTCAAGGCACGGACCCGAGACACAGCAGCGAAGCTTCGACAACTCCTGAGCTTGTGCCATGCTCCCCGACGACAACCTGGGTACCGGCGTACCCACAGATGACGCTGACGGTAAGGGTGGAAGCTTCTGGTGACGTGCCGGCAACCATGGGTGTACAATACCCAGGGCCGAAATTGACTTCTTCATCGCCTGTATCTTTGGACGGCGTTCTCACGCAGGATGGAGGTCATATGACGCCGTTTTTGACAGGAGAACAGGAGGAAGATGGTTTGGATTCCACTGCCCAACTATTTTACGATCCTGAGAAGGACGAAGAGGAGCAAGTGGAGTCGGGGGACTTTGTGCAGTCAGGAGAGATGGAGTTGGCTTCTTTTGACTTGGGTGGTCATATGGGTTTGTAAGATATTTCTTTGGAAGGGGATGGTCACGGAAACCAGCTGAGCAGAATGGAGGAGCTCACTCCACTAAATTTCTGCTTTCCATCTAAACCAAATGTATTGGATTGAGTTTTTCATAAGGTAAGAGAAATCCAAAAAATGATAGGGATCGACTGCGATTGGTATGAGGAGCAGTTCTTAGCATTATTCACAGCAATCGAAGCGGGGCACAAACAAAAAAATAAGGGAGAATCAAAGAAGTACCGGGAACTCAAAAGACTAACTTGGTCGATAAATATGGAGGGTAGCGCTAGTAGGGCTAGAGTGAAGGGGAAGGGGCATGCCTTTTCTCAATGAAACAAAAAATAGTGTCGTGGAACGTCCGTGGGCTTAACGTTGTTGACAAGCGCTTACGGATTAGAAATATGATTCGGGAATGGAAGGCAGACATTGTATGTTTGTTAGAAACGAAAATGAGATCTATTGATAGGGGAATTGTGCGTAGTTTATGGAGTGGGGTACATGTGGATTGGGCTTTCTTGGCCTCGGCGTCGGGTGGGATTGTGGTGATGTGGGATAGACGTGTGGTGGAAAGGGTCGAGGATTTTATAGGCAATTATACAGTGACATGCTCTTTCAAAAGCGTAGCCGATAACTTTTTGTGGGTTTTTGCAGGTGTTTATGGGCCCAACTTAGACACGGACAGAAGTTTGTTATGGGACGAGCTTGTTGGGGTTCATAACTGGTGGGAACTCCCTTGGTGTATCGGGGGAGATTTCAACGTAGTGAGATTCCCTAGTGAAACCTCAGGAAGTAGAAGAGTCCGGCCAGCAATGGAGGCTTTCTCGGAGTGTATCTTTGAGCTGAATTTGGTGGATTTGCCGCTAGCAAGGGGTTCTGCTACTTGGTCCAATAACCAGACTTGGTCTCGACTAGATCGGTTTCTAATTTCACCGAAGTGGGAAAGTCATTTCCCAGAGGTATGGCAGAAGCGTCTGTCTCGCATTGGTTCGGATCATTGGCCTATTTTGCTTGATTGTGGAGGAGTTCATAAGGGGCGTCAGCCGTTTAAATTTGAGAATATGTGGCTGAAATCGGAAGGGTTTGTGGATAGAATTGATCAATGGTGGTCTTCTTATCAATTCCAAGGTACTCCTAGCTTTATTTTTGCAGCAAAATTGAAAGCCCTTAAAAGAAACCTCAAAGCATGGAATTTGGAGTCCTTCGGCAATGTAGGGGAAAACAAGAAAATAAAGTTGTTAGAAATCCAGGAGATCGAGAGACTACAAGAGGTACAACAACTTACTCAGACTGAGCAAGAGAGGAAGATCGAATTGGTTGCAGAAGTTGAGAGGTTGATCCTACTAGAAGAGATGTCCTGGCGTCAAAAATCTAGGGCATTGTGGTTGAGGGAAGGGGATCGGAGCACGAGTTTCTTTCACAGAATTGCCAACTCGCATAGGAGAAATAATAATATCGAGATGTTGAAAGTGGATGGAGTGGAGTGTATAGATGAGCAGGTAATCCACAATCATGTTCTGGAATATTATGAGAATTTATTAGAGGAACAGGTGGGATGGAGGCCTCCATTGAATGGGCTGGATTTTGACACCATTGAATTGAGTGATGTGTCACGCTTGGAAAAGGAATTCGAGGAGAGAGAGGTTCTTGAAGTTGTGAGGAAAATGGTTAGGGAAAAGACACCAGGACCAGATGGCTTCTCAATGGGTTTTTTTCAAGACTGTTGTGGAGTTAAGGAGGATCTAATGAAGGTCTTCCAGGAGTTTTTCAGGGCTGGAAAATTTGAAAAAAGTCTTAATACCACGTTTCTCGCTTTGATTCCTAAGAAGGCGGGGGCGACAGAAATCAAGGATTTCCGACCTATTAGTCTAGTGAATGGAGTGTATAAGATCATCTCCAAGGTACTTGCGAACAGGTTGAGTGAGGTGATGGGGAAGATTGTTACGCAACCTCAAAATGCTTTTGTAAAAGGAAGACAAATTCTGGATGCGGTGTTAATTGCTAATGAATGTCCTGATAGTCAACTAAAAGCTGGGAAAACAGGGATCATGTGCAAACTTGATATGGAAAAGGCATATGACCATGTCAATTGGGACTTTCTTCTTCATTTACTTAAGAGGTGTGGTTTTGGGGACCATTGGAGGGCATAGATGAGTTGGTGCATATCCTCGGCAAAATTCTCGGTGCTAATTAATGGAGCCTCAGTGGGCTTCTTCCAAAGCTCACGTGGATTGAGACAAGGGGATCCGTTGTCACCCTTGTTGTCCGTCATTGTCATGGAGGCTCTCAGTAAGATGCTCTCGGCTTTGGTTGTGAATGGTGTTATAGAAGGTTTCTCGATCGGAACCCCGGATAGGGGTATTATTAATATTTCTCATCTACTGTTTGCAGATGATACTTTGATCATGTGCAAAGCGGACCGAAGTCAGGTTCAAGCTCTAAAGGCATTACTCTTTTGCTTTGAGGCAATCTCTGGTTTGAAGGTAAATTTGGAAAAATCAGAACTGGTGCCAATCGGGACAGTATCTAACATACGCCAGTTGGCAAGATTTTTGGGTTGTAAGACAACTTCTTTCCCTATGACTTATTTGGGACTCCCATTGGGGAGTGCCGCGAGGGCTCCCTCGATATGGGAGACTATGATTGAGAAAATAGAGCGGAGATTGGCGGGGTGGAAGAGAATGTACTTGTCTAAAGGTGGAAGGATTACTTTGATAAAAAGTACACTATCTAACCTGCCTACATATTTTTTTATCTCTGTTCCCAATTCCAGCAAGTGTGGCAGGTCGTATTGAGAAGCTCCAACGAGATTTTCTGTGGGGGGGTCTGGGGGATGGTTTTAAATTCCACTTGGTTAAGTGGGAGCAGGTGTGCCATACTCAACCGGGAGGAGGTTTGGGGGTTAGAAATTTAAGGGTGTTCAACCGGGCATTATTAGGCAAATGGTTATGGAGATTTTCCAGGGAGCCGGACTCTTTATGGAAGTTGGTCATTGTGAAGAAATATGGCGGAACATGGGGGGATTGGTGTACTAGAGAAGTTAGAGGTGCCTATGGAGTAGGGCTATGGAAACACTTTAGAAGAGGTTGGGAGGTGTTTAACCGTTTTGTGAAGTTTCAGGTGGGTGCAGGGTCTCGGATAAAATTTTGGAGCAACATGTGATGTGGAAACAGGACTTTAAAAGAGATATACCCTTCTCTCTTTCAGTTGGCGAGTGCAAAGGAAGCCTCAGTGGCGGATCTTATGGAAACATCGGGGGGACGGATTATTTGGAACATTAACTTCAGTAGGGAAGTACAGGACTGGGAGATAGGTATCATTGCAGATTTTTACAGCTTCATATACTCCATAAGCCTTGATAGCCAGCAAGAAGATGTCATGTGGTGGACCCCAACGAGAAAAGGTATTTTTTCAATCCGTTCTTCTACAAGGCCCTCATTCTTGAATCAAATAATCAGTTTCCTTGGAGAAAAATTTGGAGTCATAAGGCACCACCCAAAGCCTCGTTCTTTGTTTGGACCGCTTCCCTGGGCAAGATCCTCACCACTGACAATCTAAGAAAGAGAAGGATCATCATTGCAGATTGGTGTTGTATGTGTAAAGGTGGGGGAGAGTTGGTAGATCATCTCCTATTGCATTGTGACATAGCAAGGATCCTATGGAATGAGGTTTTCAGTCGTGTAGCAATGATTTGGGTGATGCCAAAAACTGTGGAAGCAGCGCTGGCTAGTTGGCCAAGTATGAGAGGCAGACATCCGATTAAAGCTATGTGGAAGATGATCCCTATTTGCATTATGTGGTGTTTGTGGAGGGAACGAAATGATCGGACTTTCGAAGACCAGGAAAGATCGGTGGAAGAGCTTAAAAGTTTATTTTTTAGAACTCTTTGTACATGGGCCATAGCGGTAGATTTTAATGGCATGGCTTTTCAAGATTTTCTTGCTTCCAATGTACCCACCTAGGTGGGATGGTGGAGTTGTATTTCAGGCTTTGCCTTTCTTTGATTAATAAAATTGTTTATTTATCAAAAAAAATTTCATGTGAATTATGCAGTTTGTGTCTTGGATTTCTCTGCTTGCAACCTATAAAGTAGTTTAGTTCTCCTTGGTTGGCTGGCATGGGCTAAGTACAAATAAATTCACATATATAAATGCACACACATATCTATATATTTTTTGAACATTTGGGATTAAAAAAAAAAAAAAAAAGAGCATTTGCAGTGAATGAACTAAGATGCTACATACCTCTCTAATTTGTGGTTCAAACCCCATATCAAGCATTCTATCAGCTTCATCCAAAACCACAAATGAAACTCTAGAGATGGAAGTGTTCCCTTGCTGTAAATGATCAATAAACCTTCCAGGAGTAGCAACCACAATATCCACTCCTGCCTTTAGCTCAGACCTCTGTTCCAGGAACACAGCCAACCCAACAAAAATTCAAAGTAAGCTATATGCAACCTGTACTTTCCAATGATAATATAGGAGAACATAAAGAAACAGGTTTAATGATCAAATTAATAAAGTTAAGAGATACATTCTACCATTGAACAAGGGCACAAGGAGAAAAATGGTTAGCAAACACAAAAGCATTAAATGATCTGATTTATTATTTTTTATTGGAACTAGATGAGTTGAAAACAATAACACACACCAAAAAAAGCTGTCTCCGGTCACTCACTAAAGCTAGGAATTTAAAGAGTAGAAAGCACAATTCTTTTGCCAAAATTGGTCACCTGATCAGCAAAGTTTGTTCCTCCCACAACTATTGCAGTTTTGAGTGAGTCAAGAGATCTACTAAAAGCTTTAACCTGTAAAGAATCATATTAAAGGATGCTCAAAAGGATGAAAAATTGACACTACAAACAAAGGCAGGAGTTGAAAGTGTGTCCAAAGCATTCCAGCATCAAATAAGAAATCTCAAAAGTAGCACTGACGCTGATATATAGAAAAAGACAATCCCATGTTTGATGCTGGACAATATAAATAGTTGGTACAAACAATTCTTATTCTATAATAAAAAGTGGGCTCAAAACCAAAGAAACAGAGTAAATTAAATATGGTGCAATACGCCATATATGCTTGGAAATAATTAGAAACATGACAAATCATCTGGAAAGTTTTACTCAACCAACTAGTGTGCATTATCATCCAAAGTTCCTTTGTCATTAAATAATTTAAAATTTCCAAAAATTGTCCAATAATCCTCAAATTTCTATGGACTACTTACGCAAAGATTTTTTTTATTGGTACCGGGTGTCATAGAACAAAGTCTCGACTAATTCTGCGGTGCACAAACTCTCGACAAGGAGATTCCCGTAAGTTCACCTAAAGTAATTCAGGAGGAAATTCCTCCCATCCGAATACTCCTAGAAATTGTTAGCACTCAAGAGAAATCAAACCTTAGAGATCTAGAGGGATCATACTACTAAGACTAAGGCCCTTACCACTCGAGCCAACCCTTAGGGGTTTACTTAAGCAAAGATAACGAAGTGCGACATGCACCTAAGAACTAAAAAAAAAAAGCAATGGCAAAACTCAGAGGAATAATCAGAGATTTATCCTTGTAATCAATCTTCTGTAGCAGAACAGCGATCTCACCTCTTTTTCTATTTGCTGGGCAAGCTCTCTAGTAGGAGCCAGTACCAATGCCAAAGGTCCATCACCACGACGAACCGGAGCTTGAGCCAGGCAATGCTGCATTAAATTGAAAAATCATTAAAAAATGAACTGCAAAACAAGGCATGAAGTAGAAGACAACCACTTAGCAGGCTAAATGTCCAAATCCCTGACCAAAAAATAAATGAGGAATTATCATATGAGCATATCAAATATCGTGACCTAAGACCTGTATCATCGGAATGGCAAATGCAGCTGTTTTGCCACTTCCTGTTTCAGCACAACCCAACAAATCCCTTCCACTGAGAGCAACTGGCATGGCCTGAGCTTGAATCGAAGTAGGCGTGGTGTATTCATGAAATGCTATATCCTTATTGATGCTAGGATCCAAACACTGAAAATATAGAAACACATATAATTTCTTAAACGCCACGTGCACTAACTAGACCGGTTGGAGTGAGATATAAAACACAAATATTACCATATCCGTAAAAGACTCAACGGGTGCAGGAGCGGGAGAGGAGTCCAAAGCGACAGTTACATCAACGTTGAGCCGCAAACGGACGTTTTCGACCTGTATATGTAAAAACGGTTTCAGCAATCAACTTGAGCCATTTGTGAACATTTCAAAAACCAAAAAAAGATTAGAAAGAAGTATCAACGTATTACTTGCAATGTCGCGCACAAAAATGGAAAAAATATATTTATTCATACAAATAAATACGAATCAATTGAATATAAGACATTTCGAACAGTTTATCAATTGTATTTCGAAGCCATTACACATATGATATTTAATAATGATGAACCTAAAGTTCGACGCTTTAGAATGAATAAAGTACATTGATAACATGCACATTGTCTATACTTCAACCAAAAAAGTGCCAAAAGTGTTGGAAAAATAAACAACCAAACAAATGAATTACAAAGGGAAACACTAAACAAATTAACGCCGATTCGAAGCGTTTCCAGCTAAAAGATAGACTCAGAAACAGCAATTCACTATTAAACCTACGGAAGAAGCACCAAATTTCAAAAAGGTTAGGGAAAATGAAGCAAGAAAAGCAGAGAACCTGTTCCAGCTTCATGCGTAGAACACGTTCGGAGGGATTCCAGTGAGGGAAAACGGGTTCGGGAACGGCGAGACGGAGAGAACTTGAACTTTGACGAAAGTCGGTGGAGGACTTGGAGAGCTTGCTCCGGTCAGCGTTTAGGGTAAGAGAAGAAGTTCCGGTGGTACTGGCGGTCGAGCCCGAGCTCCTTTGGTGAGGAGGAACGTACGACATCGTTCTTCTCTGTTGCCTGTACGGAAGGTTTCTCTCAGAGAGAGAGGAGAGAGGGAGAGACGGTAGAGTGAAGTCTCAGGTTACGGTAGTGTGAGGTGTATGTCAACGAGAGGTTCGTCTCAGCAACAAAAAGGAGATATACCGATTTGAACTTTGTCTCTGAACTTGGGCCAAGGCGGACTTCAGATTCATTTTGGTCTTAACGGGCTTTAAGCAAAGGCCCGACTATGTGGCCCAAAATAGCTAACTATTTCTCCTTTCTGATCCAGCAAACGAATTCCGTCAAAATGATTTAGGCCTGAATCTTAATATTTCATCTCTTCTCATTATTAGAATTTTTTAAAACTTTCATACAAAATAGAATAAATAATTTAATTTTTTCAAATCTTAATTCAATTTTTTAAAATTCCAAAACAATAATAATATTTTTAAAAAAATTCTAACAATATTTTATTCAACTTTCATCTAAAACTATCTCATCTAATCTCTGAATCCAAACCACTCCTTAAAAATGTAATATTACTATATTTATCATCTCAAAGTCTCACGATTGACGTGTTACATTTGAAGTAGTTTCCGATATTAATAAATTAAATAAAAGCTACTTAGAATTTCATTTAAATTAGTATGATTAGAATAATAAAATTCATATACAAATAACATTTTATCAATTAGGAAAAATGTGAATGGTATTCTGCACCACTATCAGTCTGTTTAAAATTGAGTAAAAGAAGGAGATGGAAATGAATGCGTATGCAACTATAATGAATATACTACTTATAAATAGTGATTTATTTGGAATGGCTACATTATGTTTGTGCTTGTTTTGGTTGTTACCAAATATGCAATGAGAAAGATGGCTCCCTACCTTGGTTGCTGCATGGAATCAAAAGGTAGGTTTCACCTTCATGGACAGGGGAAGGATGTCCCATTGAAAAGGGACATGAATTTCAAAGGATGAAGTTAGTATTTCTATTTAGGGGTTAAATTATTGTTAACATTTAAGTAAGAAAAATTATATTTGCAATTACAAGGCGTATAAATTTCGTGTATTCCCTTTAAAAAAGGGTGGGTCTACTATTTTTTAAAAGTAATGTACGAGATTTGCATCCTAAAATTGAATTTAACATTACCCTTTAAGTAATGATATAATTTTTCTCAAAAACTATATATCCAAAAGAATGAAAAAGAAATTATCCTAATTATACTCGACGCTCTTGTAGTGAATTTAAATAATTAATTATCATATTCACAATCACAACGCGGAATAAAAATTTTAATTATGATTAGATGACATAGTTTAATAAGTGAATTACATAATATCTAAAAATTTAACATAATCTTCATAACTCAAAAATAATGTTAAAAAAAATATTTTTTTAGTTATTATATGATAATCAAAATATTAATTACCAACAATACAACAAAACGAGTTGTACTAATTCTGGAATAATAATAAGTAAAATTAAATATAAGAATTAAGCAAGTAAAGAAATAATAGAAAAGTCCAAAGATATTAAAAGGAAAACCATTGTTTTTTTCATTTTTCTTTCCTATATCAATAGTTTTTTCAGCTTGGGTACCTAAGTTTTTATTTTTTTTTTATTAAAAAGAAAAATTCTATTCATCATCCATACATCACACATTATTTTTAAATTTATAATTTTTTTTCCTTATTAAATGTATCGTGTATGGATAATGAGTAGAAGAACTCAATTAGTTTAGGATAAATTAAAAAACAAAGTGCGGTGTGTAGTGTGATGAGTAGTAAAACTCTATTAAGAATAATTGGTGGCTGGCCAGTAAAAGTAAATTTAAAAAAATGATAAAATCAGTTTTTAAAAGTTATATAAAAACTCTTTATAATGAGAAATTTTAATTACAAAGAAATTTGATAAAAATAAATTTATAAATTGACATAATTTGATGTGATACGTTGGTTTATAAAACTACTTTTATTATAAAGTAGACCTAACATGTTATGTATTATATAAAGTCATACTAATTGATGAGTTTATTTTTGTATAATTTCTTTATAGTTGTAGTACTTTTCATTTAGAATAATCATTCCTTTTATCTGTGGAAGTAATATCTATTCCTCATGTTGAAGAATATTTATTTCCATAAAATGATTATTCCTTATCTTAAAAAATAACCAAACAAAGACCAAAGGGTACTCTATTTTAGTGGAAAATATTGATTATGGTACGATTTAAATTAAGTAGAAGTGGGATTTTAGTTGACGGGTCCTCTCTCTTTTGGGGTGAGATTTTTTCTCTCTAGACAGAGGAGAGTCTCTTAGGCTGGTTGTGACTAGCTTGAAGAGGGTATCATGGCGGATGACTTGACAAGGCAATGGGAAAGTTTCAAGCTTACAGAATAGGAGAGTAAAGAGATGGTTCTACCATTTGTTACCATGGAGAAGGCAATGCAACAAGGCAAGTACTGCTTGCTAGCCATGATCATAGCAGAGAAATCTATTAACAAAGAGGCTTTCAAAAATACTATGATCAAAGTCTGGAGGAGTGAGAGTTGAATTCAATTCTCTGAAGTTGGTGATAACAGATTTTTGATTGAGTTCAATAAGGATGAGGATAGACAACGAATGATCAAAGGAAGGCCCTGGTCCTTTGATAGATCGCTTTTATGCCTACATGCTTTTGAAGGTAATATGTCCATCACTGATATCTAGTTCATTAGGGAGGAATTTTGGCTTCAAGTGCATAACATGCCTCTCGGCACTATGACAGAAGATATGGGTAATCAGATTGGCAAAAATGTGGGTAAGGTGGTGAAAGTTCATTCTGATGAAAGAGGTATTGGATGGGGTAAGTTCCTGAGAATTAGAGTCGAAATGGACATTACCAAGGCCCTTATGAGGGGTATGTTCCTTTCTGTTGATGGAATGAAGACTTGGGTGAAGTGTAAATATGAAAGGCTCCCGACTTTTTGTTTAAAGTGTGGAGTTATTAAGCATAGTGGTAAGTCATGTCCGTCCACATCGAATGAGACCTCACAGAACCAATATGGGGTTTGGTTAAGGGCACTTGCAGCAAAAGAGGGTGAAATAAACCCGAAAAGATATGGTTCATATCCCTTTCAATAGTCGAGTGATGAAGATCATGCATGGAGGAAAGGTGGAGAGGTCAGCGATCGATGAAGTTATTTTAGGAAAGGCAGAATCTCAGGAGGGAATTATGGAAGCTATCAATGCAAGTGAGCCAATTCCAAAAGATTTTACGTTTATGGCAGGAGTGCAACCTTCTTTGGTAACTGATGCACATTTAGTGGAGTCCCATATGGCAACTATTGTTAAGTTTCAAAAGGAATTTGTCATGCTTACTGAATTGGAAGGAGGCATGTGTCATCCAAAATCAACGGCAGATTCTGTCTCTACAAGGAAAGGCCAACATAGAAGTCCACCTAGACTTGGTCGACCCAAAAGATACAGCTCACCTAAGATTCTTGAGTCTAATTCTGATTTGATGGACCATATTAGTTCTCTTGATTAATTCCTCAGAGATCAGGCCCAGGCTTTGGCAACTTCAAAGAAGAGGGCCTCTTGGAAAAGAAGAGCTCAAGAGAAGTGCTAGGATGCTCTTGTTGAAGACTCTGAGGGAAGGGAGGCAGCTCCTAATATCAGTAAAAAGAGAGGTAGTCTTTGTTTAAAGGAAAATGAAGGCACTTCCCCAAGGAACTGAGACTTTAGTTATATAATCAATATCTAATAGTTTAGATCGTACCATTCTACTTATTTTCCAAGTCATATTAGTGTCAACCAGCGCAACATCGAGAGCACAAAGTGATTGATAACTTAAAAGAAAAATTATTTGTATAAACCCTAAACAGACAAATTTAGTGCAATCTATTTATAAAAAAATTGGATACTATTATGCAAAAGTGAAAAATATTTTCTTTTTAAGTGGGATTTACATTTTTACAAATAGCCTGTGTGGGACTTGTCTATTTATAATTCGTACCTAGTATTACTAAAACTGAAAAGAACACGTGTGATTTCAACGAAATTGATCATATAATCCAAAGTAATTGTTTTAATTAAGGTTTATCTAATGTCCAACATAGAAAAAGAAATCATGAATGTCCAATATATATCCCCTAGCACATACAATTTGGTGAGGCAATAAAAGGGAACAATTGACACAAAGGTGACGTGGAGAAATGTGGACGAAAGAAGTTGGGGGAGGTGGAGGTAGCTTTAACGTTAAAAATCAGGCTAGTTGTGGTGGCTTTGTTTGAGGGGAGGTTGGTAAGTGGTGGTGCCATTTGTTCCACGTCCCTTTTCATGGTGGTAGGTAAGGAAGGTTAGCCTTTTGAACTCGTCTTTCCCTTTCATGTTCCATATTCCTATCCCTACCATATTTTCAATCTTTAACGTACCTTGATTATTATTATTTGTTTAGAAATATTTTATTCACAAAAAAATAATCTTATAAATAAATATAATTTGATTTGATTTTTCAAATTATAAAGTTACTTTATTTATAAAACAAATCTAACAGATAACATAAAATCACAATACCTATAAATTTATTTTTATAAAATCTCTTTATATACATAATAATTCTCTATGTTTTTTTTTTTTAAGAACCTAATTTATTTCAGCCTTTTGGCTTGTACTATCTCTCTAAAGAGAAACAGTCATGAAATGGCAAAAAGTAGACATTTTAGTGATTACATGGATTTTGGACCACATGGTTTCCTATTTAAGATTTGGCTTTAAAGGATTTATTGGATATAAAACCTTAGCGAGATGTAAGCTTTACTATTATTTTTCTTTTAATTTGAAATTATTAAAATTATAATAATATTCCAATGAAGATTTGGCAATAAGTTAGTGTCATGTTATTTTTTTTTTATATAGGAAATGATAATGTGCTGCCCCAAGTGTACCGCTCAATTCTTTTGCTCATCAATTTAACTTTTTTACTTAAAGATTAAATAAGTGAATTTTAATGTATTGGTGTATTTGTTTTATTTTTTAAAAATATTTAAATTTATTAAAAAAATAAAAAAAATAAAAATTTTAAATTTTAAATTATACTAAGCGGCACATCCAACTGTCATTATTGAGTGATAACCTAGCAGGACCCTTTTTTATATCTTAAAAAGTAAAACTAACTAATAATGCCACGGATAAGGAAAATGATAATTGAATAGTATAATGGGTCGATTTTAATGATTAGGATGTAAAATATAAAATTGAAAAATATTGGTAATGCTCATTCCATATCTTGTAATTTTTAGTCAAATTTGTTTATGCATCAGCACACATTAAGTGGTTTCATATATCAATATTAAGTAAAAAAATCACTTAAAATATATCTTAAGAAATAATAAAATTGAAGATGAAAAAAAATATTTATTTATTATATATAAATTTAAAATAAATGAGTATTGTTAGATACAATTTTAAAGTGTGTAAGTCCTATCCTATGCACTTCTTTTGAAATTATTTTTTTAATAATAAGACTGCATTTGGATGTTAAACTGAACTCAGTTCTTTATGAATAGTAATGAGTTAAGATGATAGAGTAAGTTTTGTGGGACACATCTAACATGAGTTTATATGTGTTTGAATATTAAGATGAGTTTAATACTATTTATAAGAATTTGAAAAATGTTGTAAGTCCTAAATGTAAGGAAGTTTTGAATTGAGATGAATTTAATAATTTAATGGTTGTGTGTATAGATGTTAAACTCAGTTTAAAATTAGACTGAATTGAATTAATCTCAATGCATCCTAATTATCAAACTAACCAATTTTTTTTTTTAAAAAGAAATATACGAGATTTGTATGTTATAAGAATATAAATATTATTTCTAAAAAGAAAGAATAATGATACATACAATCACTTTTGCGTATTTTCTGTATACTCCATTGATATGATTGACTCGATTAAATCTTTTTAATATACAACCAATCATATTACTGGAGTGCATAAAAGTATATACAAAAGTCACTGCATATAGAATTTTTGAAAAAAAAAAATTCTTCTCTAATTTTAAAATCCAATTTTTTTTTAATATTTAGTGTGGGGCCAATAAAATTATTAGGCAAATTAATATATACATTGATACGGTGGTCGATGGTCCGAGTGTGTAAGGTGGAACGAACACGTAGGACGACTGATAACGGGATTATTGGGGGGTAGGTAGCATGTGAGAGATCATCTAACTCCAGAAGACTCTAACGACGCCGTCAGACATAACGGTATTTTCAGCCGGCGAGCTGAAGCTAAAGCTGCCCATTCCTTTATAAAACTCAAGCCACCCTGCAGAATTTGAGAATATCTAGGATTTGACTTTTCTCTATTTTTTTTTTCATTTTTTATGATGCAACCTTTTTATTTTTAAATATTATCTATTAAAAAATATCACGACTGCGGAATTTACGTGCTGAATTACTCCACCACGTTCATGAAAATTTGACTTTTATGTGTTTTATGTTGTCCTGATCGTTGTACTTTGAAAATAGCTATAGGATCCGGTGATAAAGTAGAATAATACTGATGTAGTGATAAAGTAGAATAATATTACATATAATTATAGGGTATGTAATCATCATGTAATTTATTTGAAAAAAGTTAGTTTTATTATTAAAAAAAGTAATTTTCAATTTATGTAATTCTCGTATTTATTTACTTTTACACGTTTACGATTATAACTATCATTTTTCTTTAAAGTATGTATATCTTGCATATCTTTTAAAAAAAGTGAAATATATTATTTAACAATAATTTTTTATATAACTTTTATATTAATTTTTTTTGAAGAGATTACGTGTAAAAAAAAATCCGTTAAAGTTGCACTAATCTTTTGATTTTTCTTATTGGTTCGTATTTAGTGATATTTAATTTTTTGGCATTAAATTTTTAGAGAATTGTTTTACAATATTTTGTTTTTACCGAATTTTTCTTAATATTTAGGAGTAACATCTAATACTCTTTATAAATTTTTAAATTCGATGGATCTTCAATGTCATGATCGAAAGGAGAATGATTTGACATCTTATAATTCCATAATTCCTTAATTTATTGTTGTATATCTTTTATATATAAAAGAGCGAATGCTGAAATGAATAGTAAGTACAATATTTCTTTCAATTTTATCCTTCCTTTTTACAGTAATATCTAATTTCATCCACAGTAATATACAGTAATCCTACACAGTAATACACAGTAAAATACACAGTAAATATATTAATAAAAAATTCAAAATGCACAGTAAATATAATAATTCGATTCAGTAATACACAGTAAAATGCACAGTAACTACACAGTAAAATGCACAGTAACTACACAGTAATACACAGTAAAATGTACAGTAAATATATTAATAAAAAATTCAAAATGCACAGTAAATATAATAATTCAATTCCTATACAGTAATACACAGTAAAATGCACAATAAATATATTAATAAAAAATTCAAAATGCACAGTAAATATAATAATTCGATTCCTACACAGTAATGCACAGTAAAATGTACAGTAAATATATTAATAAAAAATTCAAAATATACAGTAAATATAATAAAAAATTATATAAATTGTCGATATTTTCCGTTACTACACAGTAACGATGCACAGTAAATATAATAATTCGATTCCTATACAGTAAAAATAATAAAAAATTCGAAATACACAGTAAAGATAATTATTTCTTCTTCTTTCTTTCTTTTATCTTCCCGTGCGTTTCTATTTTCTCTCCCATGCTTCTTTCTTCTTTTCTCTCTCTCCCCGTGCTCTCCCCTTCTCTTTTCTCCTTCCCGTCGCCCCTACTTCGGCAGGCCATTACACCCCCGTCCGGTGGAGGTGTCGTACACCACCCACCCAGTTTTCTTCCCCTCTCACCGATGAATATCCCCACCAAATTTCACCAAATTTCAGCCGTTTCCAGCGCCGTCGCACCACCTCCGCCCACCATCTCTTCACAGCTTCTTCCCCTACAAACATGTCTGAACACATCTACAAAGATATGAAGAGATCTGTTTTTGGTTGATTTTCTTGCGTTTATTTCAGATCTGTTTGTAAAAAATTTATTCAAGTTTTTTTTTCTTTTCGTTTGATTTCTATTTTTCAGATCCACAGAACAAATTTTTTTTCTATCTGTGTTCATATGTTTTTTTTTCTTTTTGATTCAAGTTTTTTCTCTTTCAGACTTTCATCTTCACTTTCTCTTTTTCAGATTTGCTTTTTCTCTTTTTCTATCTGTTTTTATTTTTCAGATCAACACGCAAGTGACCTTTGCTAAGCGGAGGAAAGCTGTACGAGTTTTGCTGCAATTCAAGGTATTCACCAGAACAACAAAACCACTTTTGCACCCTCTAAACCACAAAAGGCAAAGCAAAACCATCAAAACTGCTTCCTTCTATTTTTATTTCTCTATTTTCTAAGTCATCTTTATTTTATTTTCATCTCCGAGTTGATTTTTTGAAAGAGAAAAAAAGTGATTTTTTTGGGTGTTGAACATGTATTTTTGTTGTGTATTGACAGATCTATATCTATTCCTTTAAATCTATTAATTTTCACTTTAAACGTAAAAGTGAATGCAATCCTCATCTGCGCAGAATATGATTTTAGCTACAAAATATAAAATAGAGCACACAGAATATCTACCAGAAGATAGATACACAATATAAATATTTGTGAGATATTATTTTATTATTTCGAAACAAAATTACAGAAATTTGAGGCTCTTCGCCTTAGTCTTCAAACGATCTTGCTCCTCTAAAATTTGCGTAGCATCTCTGTCTAAAGGAGTAGGAAATCTAAAAGAAGACTTAAGCAGAAATTTTAATTTCCTATTCTCTTGCTTTATTGCTTCTATCTTCATGTTAGATTCGTGAAGAAGGCGCTGAAGGATATAAATTTTCTCATTGAGTTTGTCCAAATCATAAGGTTTGGATTGTAGTCGCTGAGAAAATGCATAAATAGCTGATGAGTAATGGGTACCGAGATTTACAAGTTCGTAGATAGCTTCAATATCTGACTTATTAGCCAGATCATTATTGTATTGCACTATAGCACCAATAGCGGAAGCAGAAACAGCTGATGAAGAAGGTGTTGAATACCTCATGTATTGGTTACGAGAAGATTGCTGAGCCATTGCAGAGTCAGAATGCAGAAAGAGATTACAGAGTAAGAATGCAGACTAATTACAGAAAAGTAAAGAAGATGGGATGCGAGTGAAGATGAGCTGAATATCTCTTTTATAGAGAAAATTATGAAAGGAAGGACGAAGCACCTCTAATGCTTCACGGCGTCCATCGTGAAGCGTCTCTCTACAAGAGACAACAGATGTAGTAGAATAGCCTTGCGGCGCCTGACAATTCCAGAAGAGCTATAAAAATAATGCGGTGCTTGTCCGGTTTAAAAATGTGGCTACCGTTTTTGTTGAATATGGAGGTTGGCGAATTAATATTGATGACTTCTCCACTAACTATGTGATTTACAGCTGCATCAAAGGATCAATCAGTGCCTTCTTTTTTTCTCTCTGTCTTTGCAGATCTCCGTAATTTCTTTCATCGCCCACAGTTTTGCTACAGAACCGCCTATGGAAACCGTGGTATAACTGGTTATTTTGTATTTGTTTATTTTATTTTTTGATTAAAAAAAAAGAGAGAGAGACTCATTACTGATTTCCCTCTCTTTATCTTTCTAACATGCATACAAGGCCGTGGGAGTAAGTTAGGGGGGGTCGGACCTACTCCAACCACTCCCTCTTCATATTCTTCACCCTCCAGACTTGATTCAACTACTCATCACCCTGATATTTTTTATTTGTGATTTATATCAATTGAGTTAATATGTTATTACATATGAATTCACAGGTCATATGTGCCTTGCACATAGCCCATTTACTAGTGTATATATATATATATATATGAAGTTATGATACGTTATGTATATTTTTCGATAATTCAAGATTAAGAAATTCTACTTGCAGTTATTTTTATATATTTTATTATTTTGATAGGTTGTATTATTTTTTATTATAAAATAATTATTTTGATCAATTTTATTAATAAAATATATAAAAATTATGTAAAAATAATTATATGTAATAGGACTTGAATTGAGTTTTACAATAGATAAATTCATACGAATAACAATTAATATAATACAACTCAATTTATACATCTATTTCTTTTTTAAAAAAATTTGATCATCTTTTGCTTCTTTTTATTTTTATTTTTTATTTTTTTCCTCCTCTTGTACGTCCGTTAGATTAGGTGGATAGTACGGAGTGGAGTACCTTCATAACTCTCTTTAATTTAGAAATTAGAGTCGTGGAAAACTTGAAATACTTGAGACGTGGGAAAAAAAAAAAAAAAAAATCCTTCAGGAAGCTTAGGTGGCAGTGTGCCCCAGCTCGTGGCCAAGTTGCAGAAAGAGGAACATTAACGGGTCATTAAATATAAATAATAGAGTAACGTAATATATAAGTTCTAAATAGAGAAACTTCAAGTAGGCTTTTGTAAAAATATAAATTCAAGAATTCGTGTAAGATTTATCTATTTAAAATTTTGTACAAATCATTTATCTATGTATCACAAGATCAGAATTGCTAAAATTTTAAAGAAATTTAATAAAAATAAATTTAAAAATTGACGTAATTTTATATGATACATTAAATTTATTTTACCATTAAAATAATTTAATAATTTAACATATAAGATCAACCAACATCCGTTTATTTTTATAAAAAAATTTTATAATAAGGAAAACATTTAGATAATATGTATATATCTATCATTATCAAGGAGTAGTTTTCATTTCTCAAACTGGAAAACCAATAAACAAGAAAAATTTCTGCAAGGAACGTCATCTATTCGATAATTAGTGGCTAGCTAGTGCTCGCACGTACGTTGATCTAGCAAGTTGACCAGTACCACAAGTTAACATGTTTGACAGACGTTTATGCTGGGAATTAGTGCTCTTGGAAAGGAAACTTGCACGTGAAGAAAGAAGAAACAACAAAAGAGACAGCTTTGTGGGTATTTGAACTTTGATATAAACGAATCTTTGAGAGGTTAAAAAATCTGAAAAATTGGGGTTTGTTTTAGCAGCAGCTGGGATGAAATTAATAGCATGAATGCAACGGGCTTGCCTGGTTTTCCACCCTCTATGGAAACTTCATCACGTGGGATACTAATATCAGGGTTTTCTTCTAAATTAAGAAAGTGACATTTCGATCCGTTTGACAATATATAAGGGCTAGCTAGCTATATGTATCTCTCTGTACGTACTGTAGTTAACTAAACTCAATACTCGGTCATCATGCATATTGTTTGAGTACAGACAATATTATACGAATTGTCAACATCAATCGGTCTGAATTTTTCTTCGACGTCGAGAGACGTTTGGTATACATACGAATTAACTTTGGTTGGTTTGGCTGAGCAGATCAACTAACGATTGGTTCGACTGTCGTGTAAAGAAGATCAGGATGTATTTAATTTCAGTAATTTATAATAAAGTAATATTGGGATTTTGAACTTTTCTTCGTGAGTTGAAACGATCAATTACTGAATTAGTTTGGCTAGCTGATCAACTGAATTTAAACGATCGATTGGCTCCCCTTTTTTGGAGTTGGATGTATTATATCGATCTAGCTACTCTTTCAGAAATGAAGTACAGCTAAATTTTCATTCGTCTTGAGTTTTATTTTTTTTATGGGATTTTGTCTAAAGTGTGGTTTGGATGATAAGTTGAGATGAGCTGAATTAAGATAAAAGTTGAATAAAATATTATTAAAATATTATTTTTTAATATTATTATTGTTTTAAAATTTAAAAAATTGAATTATTTATTATATTTTATATAAGAATTTAAAAAAAAATTATAACGATGAGATTGAACACTTCTTATATTCAAACAAGACCTAAAACTAACCTATACTATATGTGTAGTTAGCATTATTTAAAAAGACGGGCAAGTTTGTTTATCTGAATGAAAGGCATTTACGTCACATATTATCTACGTAACATAATTTAATTTATATGATTTAATTTCTAAAGTTTATTTTTTAAATTAAATTATACTCGTAGGTCATCTCGTGTGATGGAAAGACGAATTCAAATGAAATTATTTATCTGAATATGATATGTATGGAGAAGCAGAACGCATTTGACATTTTCTCAGCTCACCCAACCTACACTCACCTACTACGCTAAGTGCCTTCTGCGTTTGTAGTTATACCAGTTTCGAGCCGACGTTATATCTGACTCACGCCGTTAACTCCCATAATCCTTTGTCCACTTCCCCTTCTCGCACATGCTCACCAGACATTTAAACTCTGTTCCATAGAAGAGCTGCTCGCCTCGCCTGCTTATAAATCACACCCTTCAACCACCTCAACCTCAGCCTCAGCACCATCTCCACCCAACACTCCTGCTCTCTGCCCTCTAACTTCCCTTCTTTCTTCATCACGAAAATGGATCTCCTCCTCTTGGAGAAGACCCTGTTAGCCCTGTTTCTAGCCGCGGTTGTGGCTATTACCATTTCTAAACTCCGCGGGAAGCGTTTTAAGCTGCCTCCGGGTCCCATACCGGTGCCGGTTTTCGGAAACTGGCTCCAAGTCGGCGATGACTTGAACCACAGGAACCTCACCGACATGGCCAAGAAATTCGGAGACATATTCTTGCTCCGGATGGGCCAGCGTAACCTCGTGGTGGTGTCGTCGCCGGACCTGGCCAGAGAGGTCCTGCACACACAGGGGGTGGAGTTCGGGTCCAGGACCCGGAACGTGGTGTTCGACATATTCACTGGGAAGGGCCAGGACATGGTGTTCACGGTTTACGGCGAGCATTGGAGGAAGATGCGGCGGATCATGACCGTCCCTTTCTTCACCAACAAGGTGGTCCAGCAGCACAGGTTCGGGTGGGAAGACGAGGCGGCGAGCGTGGTGGAGGAGTTGAAGAAGACTCCAGAAGCTTCGACGACTGGGATCGTCATTAGGAGGCGGTTGCAGCTGATGATGTACAACAACATGTACAGGATCATGTTCCACAGACGGTTCGAGAGCGTGGACGACCCTTTGTTCGTGAAACTCAGGGCTTTGAACGGAGAGAGGAGTAGATTGGCCCAGAGCTTTGAATACAACTATGGCGACTTCATTCCCATTTTGAGACCCTTCTTGAGAGGCTACCTCAAGATCTGCAAGGAAGTCAAGGAGAGGAGGTTGCAGCTTTTCAAGGATTATTTCATCGAGGAGAGGAAGTAAGTTCACTCATTAATTACTCTAAAATTCCTTTTCTTTTCAATTTTTTTTTTTTCTTTTACTTCTCATTAGTCTTAATTAGCCTTTAAGTTTAGTTCGATGGTACCCTATTGGTTATCATGATAGTGTATAAAATTCTAAATAAACAAGTTTTTTTTTGTAGTTTAATTTATTTGTAAAAAATTAAATAAAAGATTTTATTTTTTTAATGAAATTTTTTTTATATATGTATATATATAAAAGACAGAATTTATCTATTTAAAATTTATACTTAAAATTATTAATTATGGGTTATATATGTCTGATATTATCGAGTGACGTGGATTTCTTTGTAATTATCGAAGTCAATATTTATAACACATATCTATGTCGATACTATATATGATAATAAGTGATTAAAAAAAACAAAAAAAAAAGCGTCAACTTGTAGTCGAGATGTTTACTTTGGCTAATTTAATAAAATTTTAAAGAGTTATTCTGATTATAAATAGATATTTTCGGCGCAGCAAGTGGATTTGTAAATAGATATTTTTAAAATAGCAGGAATATTAATATAAAGAAATTAATATGGTAATTGAACTGCGTGGCAGGAAACTGTCGAGCACAAAGGCTACGGACAACGAAGGATTGAAATGTGCGATGGACCATATTCTGGATGCTGAGAAGAAAGGGGAAATCAATGAAGACAACGTGCTTTACATTGTTGAGAACATTAACGTTGCTGGTAAGTTCTGTTCTTTGATCTGTCCATATTTACTCATATATATTTAGAAAGGCTAATTATTACCAATTTACCATCTCTTTCTATATATAATTGCATGTTCTCGTAAGTCTCTCATGCTATTAATTATGCTGAAAGCAGCTGGAAAAATAAATTAACTTAAAAGGAAAATACTTTAAATATAAAAGAATTACATATAAATAAACTTACAAATTGACGTGGCTTAAAATGATACGTCAGATTGTTAAGTTATTTTTATTATAAAACAAATCTAACAGATTTCATGAAAACACGTCAGTTTGTAGATTTACTACTTATTTATATTATGATTATTAAATTATTAAAATCATCATATAATCAATCATAAATATTGACAATTTAGATACTTAATTGGATTTTTAAGTATTCAAAGTCAATGGAAATACGAATTGTTAAAAAAAAATAATTTGAGATATAAAGTGATCGATCTTTTGAATTAAAAGAATTTCTTGAAGTGTTGAACTTTCGACAATATTTATATTATTATATAAAAAGGTGACTGCCTGAAGTTTTGTCTTCAAAGAACTATCTATTCTGTACGATCTTATCCAAACTTAACATGACGAAAGTTGAGTTAATTGAATTGCCGTAGTCCCTTAGAAATTAATTGGTTTTAGTGTAATGTCAAAGTTCTGGCCGACTTTATGGACACCTCAGCCCACCTCAGCCCACCAAATCACGCCTTCCACTAATTACTATTCTCTGTGTTTGATAATTTTCACTCCTCTCTCTTAACTCTTCCATTATAAAATAAGTTTAGGTCCAAAAATACAGTATGTATAGAGGATTAGGTCCTCAGTTTGTGAACTAGTTTTCAAGAACTTCTGGAATTGAAGGGCCTAAAGTGAATTAGGTACTTTTGTAGTCATTTATCAGCAAGTCTTGGGAGTAGGTATGATTGGGACACCGAAGTAAATTGGTTGAACCCCACCAATCATCACTCACCTGCTGTGGTTGGTGGCACCTCATGACACCTTGCCAAGGAGGTTGGGTAATTTGGATGAACAAATCTTGAGTTTGAATCCTTTTACATGTACTGCACACGCTAATTTTGAGAAAAATACTCTTGATTGACATGGTTTATATTGGATATTTTTCCTTTTTCCTACATTTTAACACTTCATTTCTTCAAATTTTCCTTTTGCATGGGTTACTTGTACCAGGTACACAATTTTATTAACATGAAAAAATTGTTGTGGAACAGCTATTGAAACAACACTATGGTCTATTGAGTGGGGGCTTGCAGAACTTGTGAACCATCCTAGAGTCCAAAAGAAGCTCCAGCAAGAGCTTGATAAGGTGCTTGGACCTGGTGTGCAAGTCACGGAGCCTGACATCCAGAATCTCCCTTACCTTCAGGCTGTGGTCAAAGAGGTTCTCAGGCTTAGGATGGCAATCCCTCTTCTTGTTCCACACATGAACCTCAATGAGGCAAAGCTCGGTGGTTATGATATCCCTGCAGAAAGCAAAATCTTGGTGAATGCATGGTGGCTCGCCAACAACCCAGCCCACTGGAAAAACCCAGAAGAGTTTCGCCCAGAGAGGTTCTTGGAAGAGGAGTCCAAGGTTGAGGCCAATGGAAATGACTTCCGGTTCCTTCCCTTTGGTGTTGGAAGGAGGAGTTGCCCAGGAATTATTCTTGCATTGCCAATTCTTGGAATCACTTTGGGGCGTATGGTACAGAATTTTGATCTCTCACCTCCTCCAGGACAGTCCAAGCTTGATACCACAGAGAAGGGTGGGCAATTCAGTTTGCACATTTTGAAACACTCCACCATTGTTGCAAAGCCAAGATCATCTTAACTCTAGGCCTCTCCTTGTGTTTTCTTGGTTTAATTTTCAATGTGATCAGATTGTTAAAGATGGCCAAGGTTCTGACTGGCGGATTGAACTGAAAAATGTCTGAATACGCTATGTGTGGTGGGCACGGAAATGTGTAAATCTGTGAACTTTTGAAGTTGTTTTAAGAATATATTTGCAAAATAAGTTTTTATTGTCATATAACTTAAATGTGTCCTTAACAAACTTACATTCCCAAAAGAGGATGGTCAAGGAAATTTTTTCTTGGGGGGCATAAAGAGAGTTCTAATTAGCTAGAATCTAGAAATGAATAACATTTTCCAGCAATTTATTTATTATTAAATCATCAATTTCTTATACAAGAATTATATCTTCCAAACTAAACTTTTGATATAATATTAAAGAGAAATGCTAGATTTATTAAGAGTTCTGGCAATTTTTTTTTTTAATAAAGTAATATGACTTGATATGATACATCATACAAATCTCTATAAAAAAATTTATAGATGAAAAGGCTCTTATACATGCTTTTCTACATTGGATCTTTTATAAATAAGTAATGCAAAATACATTCGTGTAGTGCGCAAGCGTCGTATAATTTTTTTAAAAAAATATGAACTTTACTAGTAAAAATTTAATTTTTTATTTCATATAAATTATATATTTACTCATATTTTTTAAAGAAATTTTGCAAAACTTGCATATTTTACGAATGCAAATATTATTGCTATTTACAAATTTCAGATGCACACGATACTCAAGTTGGCCATCTCATGTCTGCACCATCCAGTTGCTGGAATTCTCTTGAGGACAACCATATATCAGCAACTCTCTTTAGGACAACCATCTATCTTGCTTTTTTTTAATATAGGTACGAAGAAGTGGACCAGTTTTTTTAATTAAATGTCTCATCCAAGCAACTTTGAGGCCATAAATGCCAACTTGCTTATCATGCTGGAATTGCCAACTGCTTTTTTTAGCCAATAATTTCCATCGACCCAACCAAAAGACAGACAAAAAGGACTAAAAGATGAGTTTATGATATCTGTCAAACACCATTTAATTAGGTCACGTAAGAGTAGTTGGTAAGCTGCTTTAAGAACAAAAAGCTTTCTAATTTGATTTTAAAGCAATAAAAAGAAAATACTTCTTTTAAGATAAATGAAAATAGTGTGCCACCAAACGAATGTCACCCATCAACTGGCAATACAATTCTTATCATTAAAATTGTTTCATGATAAGCGTAACGTCTCGGTGATTATAATTTGGGTACTTATATTCCAGAAAAGATGTGCAAATGTATTAATTTTCACGTCCATATTTTAGTTATTGCATTAATATTTATACAAGTCTCAGATAAAGAAATAATATTTACAGTCTTAAAATATATAAGTCATGTATATTTCATTTTAAAAAAATAGATAAATTTAAAATTCATATAAAAAATTATTTTTTAAATTATGAATTCTGCTTTTTTCTAAAAAGAATGTGTAAAACTGAAACACCCTAAAACAAGACAGCAAGTGAGCTAGAAGTCTAAGCACCGAAGAAAATTTGTTTAGTGATAGACGTACGTGTGAATCGTCACCTCAACCACTCATATTTGTTACGGCTCGACCTAAAAAAATTATGAATTACGAGTACTCGTATATATTAAACTTTGGACAAAGTGTTTCTGTAATTTTATTTTATTTTATATCTTATTTGTGAGGGTGTTTAGATCATGCTACTGGGGTTGTTATTATTGTCACTTAGGAACAGTAGTTGTGCTGAATTATGATGTAATGTTAGATATAGTTCTAGGATATGTAAGCCCATTGCACAATTCCTTTGAAAAGTATGTAATCCATCATTAAAAAATTAATTTTTTTTTAATTGGATTCCATATTTAGTCACTTTTTTCAAAGGAACTGCACGCATCTTATACACAAGACACACTTAAGACTGTAAATATCATTTCTCTAAATTATAGGAAGTTTTCTCTATAAAAAGTAACCATTGTAATAGTTTTCTCTATAAAGCAAATAATTTAATTTCTTCCAACTTTTGGAGGCAGCGTCTATGTTACCTGTTTAATTTGGATCGCTAAAGAATCTGCTAGAAACTACATCACTATCCTTCCATTATTCTGTTTTGTCGATGCGACAATGTTTAATATCTCTTAGATCAATCTTTTTTAAAAAAAATAAAAATTCATTAATTCTTAAATGGCACCATGACATCAATATAGAATAATGGTAGAAAATTGAAGTATTTAGTATTAGGCAATATCATTCCATTATTGTTAGGGTCAAATGGAAGAAATTAAGCCAAATGCTACCAACCCTTTGAAACAAATTAATGTTTAGAAGAAAATACTCTTAAAAGTTAATAATGCATTGGACAATTGTCTATGGGAGGGTGAGACTGTGGGAGGTGCCGTCTATTGACTTGCGAACAAGATTGCTTGAAGGGAAGGAAAGGGAAGGGAAGGGAAGTTTTCTTCTACTTCAATAAAAATAATAATGGAATTGTAAGCAAATGCATGGGTTTCTATAAGGTTGGATCCAGTACCAAGGCAACTTCCTTTTCAGGAAATAATGCCAGCTACTACTACTCTAGGGGTTTGGGGTAACATGTCCTACGAGTAAAGTGCCATTTGACAAGTGCCCCCTAGAAGGGCAGTCTCATGTCTAGCTCAATATCGAGTTGAAGCCTGATGCCATTCTTTTCTAGCTGTATGATATGAAAATGGATCTTGAGTTCCAATAATACCATGAACTGCAGGAAGTAAATGGAACTAACTCTTGAAGAAAATTAAAGTCCGCAGAATCCTAGATTCAGTTCAGTTATTATGTCAACTCCCCCAAATAGCATAACCTCCTTTAATTTAAGAACCAATAAAACAACATTAATGGTAGAATCCACTTGAATTCAGGTCCAGCATTTCAGGATTACATACCCTTGTGGCATTTATGTATCGCTCTCTATTTTCCTAGACACTAAATTTGAGCAAAAAGTATAGAATCATTATTCATCTAAGATAACAACACAAATTTCTTAACTCACGAACCAAGTTTTTGATTACAATATTTTATATTACTGTCTGGTAGGAACAAGCATGATCTTAAAACACCCATTCCCTTGTTCCTCATAGATCTTAGGTGGGCAATAGTTGTTACTCCCATTAGAAGAGAATAAGCACTATCTGAAACATAATGAAGTAAAATGGGATTTGGCAAGATACCAACCTAGAAGTATATTGATATATTTATAGAAGTACAAATGAGGTGGATCAGATAAGTTACAATACATTTGAATTCAAATAATAATACAACTAATGGATAAGCCATAACTAACAGATAAGCCACTATTATCGACTTTGCTGATCTTCTTGGAGTAAATCTGGCTGTCCATTTGAATTGGGGATAGGAGCATTATCTTGAACAAAGTCCTATGTAGATACTCTAACAACCCCCCTCAAGCTGATGGGAGGAGCAACGACCATTAGCTTGGACTTCAAATGAGAGAAGTGAGTAGAACTAAGTCCTTTGGTCAAAACATCAGCAATCTGATCATCATAGGAGTATATTTAAGCATGATATCACCATTCAATACATTTTCACAGATGAAATAATAATCAACCTCAATATGCTTAGTCTGAGCATGAAAGACCGGATTGGAAGCAAGAGCAAAAGCACTAACACTATCACACCATAGAGTAGGGACTGATGTAAGAGGTATCTTAAGCTCTTTAAAAAGCATACGAAGCCAAAAAAGTTCAGCAATTGTGAGTGCAAGGGAACAATAAGCTTTTGTGGATGATCAAGAAACTACTTATTGTTTCTTTGAACTCCATAAAATGAGACAAGGGCCAAGAAAAATGGCCAGACCAGAGGTTGATCGACTATCATCAAGGCTACCTGCCCAATCAAAGTCACAGTAACCTGATAATTGCAGTAAGCCTTTTGTATAAATTAAACCATGATCAATGGAACCCTTTAAATACTTGAGAACTCGTTTAGCTACAGCCTAGTGAGCAGTTGTGGGATCATGCATGTGCTGACATGGTTGATAGTAAAGGCTATCTCAGGTCGAGTTATAGTAGAATACTGAAGAGCACTAACAACTTGTCGATACTCAGTAGGATCTGACAAAGCTGTGCCATCATACTTGGATAACTTAGAACTAGAAGCGCATGGAGATTTAGCTGGTTTGGCATAAAATATGTGATTTCGATTAAACAGATCATAGATGTACTTGTTTTGACATAGATGTAGAGCAGAGCAGGTCTGAGTGGCTTGAATGCCAAGGAAAAAACCGAGACTACCCAAGTCTCTCAATGGAAACTCATGTTGAAGCTCCTTGATCAAATATCTTATATATCCAGGATTTGTTCTAGTGATAAGAATGACATCCACATAAATTAAGATATAAAGTGTAACATGATTATGATGATAAATAAAGAGTGAAGTGTCTACCAAAGATGTTGTAAAACCAAGCTCAAGCAAAAATGTTGATAGACGTATAAACCAAGCTCATGGATCTTGTTTAAGACCATAAAGAGCCTTCTGTAACTTGCAAACATAATCAAGAAAAGCTTTGTCAACAAGCCTTGAGGCTGCTCCATATATACATCTTCTCCAAGAAGACCATGTAGAAATGCATTAGAGATGTCCAGCTAATGAATTGGCCAATCAAAATGAACTGCTAACCTAAGTAACACGAATTGTAGAAGGTTTAATAACAGGACTAAAAGTCTCATTATAATCGATACCACTCTGTTGTTCAAACCGCTTAAACCTGTCAATAGAGCCATCCTGCTTCTATTTTATCTTAAACACCTATTTACTTCGAATAACATTATGATTTGGTGGTTGTGGACATAAAATCCAGGTGCTATTGAGCTGCAAAGTTGAGAATTCTTGACTCATAGCTTTAGTGTAACAAGATGGTTCAACCTCTTGGAGAATAATATGAAAGAAATGCAAATGATGGCATGTAGAAGAGAAAAGTTTATAATCAGATAATGGTTTAGGATGCAAGGAACCAGTTTTAGATCTAGTTTGCATGGGATGAGAGGATTGAGGTAGAGGTGGGGGAGAAGCTGAAAAATCTGGTATAGGTTCTGGTGAAGACTCTTCTGAAGGTGCAGAAAATGATTGAGAGTCGTGGTTGAGATATGTAATAATATGAGAGGCTAGTATGTAAGGTTTTGGAACTGAGGATGATGTGGAATGAGAATTCAAGTCTATATAAGAGTTATGAGAATATTCTAAATGTTGAAGATGCATTGTTAGATATAGGAAAAGACATACTTACAGGAAGTGTGAATGAAGTATCAGCCAATGCATTTATCTTAGATGGAGCAGAGATGAAGCTTGATCCATGGCTAGAAAAGAAGTATCATCAAAGGCAACATGGCGAGAGAGGAAAACTTTGTTAGTGACAAGATCTAAACATTTGTATCCAGCATTATGATAACTTATAAAGATGCAAGGTTTAGATTTGTACTCAAGTTTGTGCAAGTTGTATGGACGAAGGAGAGGATAGCACTTGCAACCAAAGGTTCTAAAAATGGTGTAATCTGGATCTTTGTTATAAAGTTTGAAGAAAGGTGATTTATTGTCAAGTATTAGTGTGGGAAGGCAATTGATAATGTATGTAATCAATATAGGACTTTGAGCCCTGATAATCAATATAGGACTTTGAGCCCTGATTCAGGTTTTGTAATTGTCGTTTCAAGTGAGCAATTTGAGAACGGAACTGGGAAGCAAATCTATTTGCAAGAGTAGTCCAAACTTGTCGTGAAGTGTTAAGACCATAAACAATTGAAAGAACACTTTCAGATAAGGTAACATTAATCCAGCTGAGGATACACTAATCCTTTTTATTTCCAAGGAGGAAGGCTGGATTAACAAAGTCTTTATCATGATCGTCAAGTAAGAACTTTGATGGGCATGACTCAGTACCATCAATGATGCCCATCAAATCATTGGCTTGCAGTATAGGAAGAAATTGGGACAACCAAAGAAGATAGTTACTGTTTTCAAGCATCATAGAAATAGGTTGAGAGAAGTTAGGAATAGAAAATTGAGGACATGAGGTTGGAGTAGCCGTGAGAGGATCATAGAGCGTGAACTAGTCATGGCTCTGATACAGTGAAACTGAATGAAATAAAATGGGATTTGACAAGATACCAACTCAGAAGTAGATTGATATATTTATAGAAATACAAATGAGGAGGATTAAATAAGTTACGACACATTTGAATTCAAATAATAATATAACTAATGGATAAGCCATAACTAACAGATAAGCCACTATTATTGACTTTGCTAATCTTCTTGGAGTAAATCTGGTTGTACATTTGGATTGGAGATAGGAGCATTATCTTGAACAGAGTCCTGTATAGATACTTTAACACTATAAAACGTTTTGTACCTCAATCACTTCTTTTTTTACCGGAATTTATACAAATCTTTGAAGCAAACCAAACAAGCTTTCCTGCCTTCATAGTTGAAAAACTTCATTTTCTGTACAACAGTCTACTGCAAAATCATTGGTGGCAGATGAATCTCACGTTGGTATATTAAAAAAATACAAATCTGTCTCCAAACAGTGCTAGCTAAGATGTTACATGCCTATCTCTTTAGCTAAACAAAACCATGGAAACAACTTCCACATTACTTTGGAAGCGGTGAAAGATGAAAAGGGAAAATGCAATGTTATAGCAAGAAGCCAATGCCATTGGAAGAAGTACAAACTACAAATCTCAGATTCTATAAATAGAATTGGATTGACTGGCAAAAATCAATTCTATTAGGTGGGCTTAGAAAGTCAAACTAATGTTGAAACAAAACAGTTGTGTCCATCCAATAACAGTCTCCACTGGTTCCCTTACACAGGAAAATAAAAGTGTTGTTAGGTACAAATTCTAAATAGACAAATCACGCACATGCTTTTTATAAACTAAAAAAGAAAAGTTTTTTTTTTACACTTTTTTATTGTGGGGTCCACTTTTTACAAAGGGATTACGTGGGGCTTGTCTATTTGAGCTTGTACAAATAATTTCTTTTGAGATAAATAGAAAAAAATGGACAAAATTAGCATTTAAAAGAAACTGAACATGCACCACAAGTTACTGGAAGAACATTTTTTTAATCAAATTCTCAACTCAGAAACATGGTATGTTATTCCACTAATCAATGTCACAAGTTACGAGGAGTGAGCCAACAAAAGCCTTGCACCTTTCCACCCAAGTTGTCGCTCCCACTACTAACTCTGCAGGAAATATATGAGAACATGTTACAAAATGGAATGTATCATATGCTATTAGCAACCAAACAAGACCAAAATTGATAAACAATAGAGCAATTATCTTCCCATTCTTAGTGGATTCAGGAACCTAGCAGGAATCAAGAGTAAGCCTTAACAATGACAATCCTCGTAATAGCAACTGTGTAGAAGTCAAACATCAAAACACCAAATGATCTTCAAATGCAAATGCAACAATGCAATTTCATAAAAAAAATGTCAAAAGAAAAACTTACTATGTCATCCCTGTACTTACATCCAATTTTCTTCAAACAATGGTGGACTGCCTTTTGAGCAAATGGGCACCCTTTGTCCTAGCATTTTGTGGAAATCATTCTCGATGTCCTTTCTCATCAACGATGCCTTTATTTAACCCTCTCCTTCCACTCCTTAACCTCAGTGACCATACATCAGTGTTCTCACTCCTCAGCAATGAGTATTCACCATTTCCCTAAATTTATGTTCCCCTTTGCACCTCCTACGCCAACTGGAGCCTTACACAAAGCCCTCCTTGTTGTCAGATCCCAAAACCATGTGGCCTTTGCCATTGAAGTCCGTTCCTTCCTCTCCTCCTACATCTTCTCTTTTCTTCTTCCCCCTTTTTACTATTTATCCTAATATGTGAAGTATAGTATAAGAGATGAAGCTTCTTTGAATATGGAAGAATAAGACAAGAAAAGATATAATCACCACTAAGTTCTTGACTTTTCTAGAGATTTGGAACAACATGATGAAGTTGTTAAAGACTATGGAACTAGCTGAAACTGCTGTAATGATTACTTGACTACTTTGGTCCAGAAGAAATAACTTAATTCATGGCAAAGGATTCTCCTCTCTAGATTCCATAATCCAAAATGCTAGAGAGAAAGTCCAACTTTTCAACCAGTGCAATGTGAAGCAACAACTCAATTCAATAAGGATGGGGCAAGCGACATGATCTTGGCATAAACCACCTGAAGGAACCTATAAACTGAATTGGGATGCTGCTATGTAAGGGTGAACACCGAAGGAGTCGGCGTCGGTTTTGGTCCCAAATCGAAACCCCACTGACACATGAAAAAACCACTATTCTTGACCAAAACTGATCGATAGGGGGGAAAGAGAACAGGCCCAAGTTTGATCGGTTGGCGTCGATCGGTTCGACGGTTTGAGAATCGGTTCTCTCGCTCCATTTCACCAACCAAATCCACAAAACACTCCATCAAAGTCACAAAAATCACTAATAGATTCACCAAAAAACCAACAAAAATCAACCAAAAAAAAATTAAATAAACAAAAATAAGTCTCGACTCACTCATAGAGAACTCATTTCTTGCCTTGTGAGAGAGAAGGGGAGGAGGTAGTGGCTGAGCCGCTAAAGAGATTGTTAGGAATCTTATATACGCTATAATCTACGCTGTATTTTTAGGAATCTTATATACAAGGTAATACGGAGATGAGAGAGAATAGAGCATTTGAGAGAGAGAGAGAGAGAGAGAGAGAGAGAGAGAGAGTGGAGGTCAGAGAGAGACTGCAAGTGCGAAGAATCGAAGACTACATTGAGACTGCGAGTGATAGCGAGGAAGAAAAGAGAAGGGGGGTTTTTACCCTAATATGAAAAGGCGTCGTTACATTCACTTATTATTATTATTTTCCAGTTTTAAAGGGCCCAAAATGACTTCGTTTCACTCATATATATAAAAACAATATATATAAGAATCGGTCGGCCAGTTCAGCTATTTTTGGCGTAAGAGAACCGAAACCGAACTGGTCGACGTCAGTTCCTA
The DNA here is from genome assembly GCA_011037825.1 of Carya cathayensis. Lineage (NCBI taxonomy): Eukaryota > Viridiplantae > Streptophyta > Magnoliopsida > Fagales > Juglandaceae > Carya > Carya cathayensis. The sequence continues at coordinate 1,971,863 of QGSO01000171.1, forward strand.
TATATTTAACTCGCCTGCCGACCAGTTCTTCGCCGGTTTCGACCAATTCTAATAGTCGACAGTCGATTTTTGTCTGTGGAGGTCTGTTTCTCAGTTTGGTGTACAACCCTACTGCTATGGATAGTACAAAAGTTGGTGCAATCATTAGATACTTAATTGGGAATGTGATTGGTACACTCAGAGCCTCTCAATCATTACTAACCAATCATTTCACTGCATATTCTTATGCTTTGATGTTGACAGCTATCCTTTGCAAAAACTTGGAGATCACTACATTCTTATGGAAGGGGATGTACTCCAAGTGGTTAACAGACTCAAGAAGGCTACACAAGATTGGAGTCAAGGAGGTTTTCTTATTGATGATACAACGAAAATCCTTAATTCAATTGTTGTTTGGTCTATGAACCACATTAAGAAATAGCCAAACAAAGCAACCCCTGGTTTAGCTCAAAATTCATTATTGTTACATGAAGACTTATATGATTTGGAAGATATTCATAGTTGTATTTTGTCCACTGTTATCAGTGAGTTGTTGTAAGTTTTTCAATGATGAATAAACCAGTTGGTTTTTCCAAAAAAAAAAAAAAAAGTTCTTGACTTTTTTGTAAAAATTCCCACACCATTGATTTTAGCTTTCTAATGTACTTCAAGCCAAATTCTACAATCAAAATTTAGCAACAAATAAATACTGATAAAAAAGGTGAAGGTGAAGAAGATGGATAACATGAAGCATTGAGAAAAAGCAGTGTGTAAAATACCCAGGGTGACATAAATCCATCCATGAGCAATCTTGGACAAATCTCCACCTGTTTATCTCTTGCATCTTGGCAATAAGATGAGACAGAGCTCTCTATTTTACAGCATCTGTAAACACTTCAATAGATGCACATCTTTGGGCAGCAATATCAAACTAGGGCAATCCAAAATCTGAAACCGTTAAAGTGATGTCCAGTTGCAGATCCATTCGGGTATGACCATCAAGCTACGAGAATTTGAAATCTGGAGCATTTGTAGAGTGATAACATGTTGAAGACCGGATGGTAGAGACACCAATTTTGGAATTCCTTTGGGTTGCAAAGATTGGACGCTCTTAATGCCTTGTCATTGGATCCCACCTCATTATTGCCACTTGTATAAAGCTATAAACAGTCTTCAAGCACCAGTTCTTGAAGTGCAGTGAGATATTGAATACCTCGAGAGAGAGTCTCTAATCCATTGCCACTGACTTATCCCAATACAAAAGAAAGAGGAAGTCGACAGACCCCTCAATTCGGGGAGGAGGTCATGGCTTATGCTCTTTTTTAATCCCATACCCCAAGAGAGTGGGGTTCAAACAATGAAAAAATATTAGAAGAAAAATGAGTGCTGAGGCATTTTTCTTTCTTTATTTGCATGTCTTGTAGTCTTTGTCGGATGAGAGGTTCCCATGTGAATTTGTCTGTAATACCCCTTCACAAGATGGAGAATGAAGATTAACAATTCCCATCTTGAGCAAATGAGACTGAAGAAGGGATGATGACAAAGCTTTAGTAAGCAGATCAGCTTGTTGGAGGTGGGTAGGAACATGAGTTATGGAAATGGAGCGTTCAAGGATTTTATCCCTAATATATGGCAGTCTAATTCAATGTGTTTGGTGCGCTAGTGCAATATGGAGAGCAGTTTGGTTATCACAGTAGAATGTGGCTGCTTGAGGATATGATACATGTAGATCAGCAAGAATGAATCGAATCCAAGTGAGTTTAGAAGATGTGGCAACCATTGCCCTATACTCAGCTTCATCTGAGGAACAGGACATAACAATCTGCTTTTTGGACTTCCAAGAAATTAAGAGTGACCCAAAAACACATAATATCTAGTAACTGACTTACAAGTGTCAGGGCAGGATGCCCAATCAGAATCACAATATGCAATCAGTTGTAATTCAAAAGAAGCAGATAATAATAGTCCTTGACCAGGTGTAGCCTTGATGTATTTTAAGACTTTACAAGCAACGGCTAAATGAACTGTGGTAGGCTTATCCATAAACTGACTAAGGGTTTGAATTGGATAGCTAATTTTAGGGTGAGTGATGGTCAAATATAATAACGTGCCAATAAGTCTTTGATACACGAAGGGATCAGTGAGAGGTATACCATCATCCTTGCTAAGCTTTAAATTTTGTTCCATGGGAATCTTGGCAGGTTTTGAGCCTAAAACACCAGAATCAGCAAGAATATCTAGTGCATATTTGCGTTGGCAGATATGAATTCCTTTTAGTGATCACGCTTCTCAATCCCAAGAAAGTACCTCAAGGTCTCGAGATCTTTGATTCTAAACTTGTCATGCAAACAATCTTTGATGGCAGTTATAGAATCCATTGCATCACTAGCAACTAAAATGTCATCAATAGAAACAAGTAAAGCTATGAAACAAGTGCCATAAGTCATGGTAAAAAGACTATAATTAGCCTTTGAATGAGTGAGACCAAAATCTATAAGGAATGAAGTAAGTTTGGCATACCACTGTCGAGAGGCCAGTTTCAAACCAAATAAGCTTTTGAGGAGTTTGCAAACTTGTTGAGGCCTTCCTTTTGTGTAGCCTAGTGGCTTGTGCATGTATATATCCTCTTCTAATTCACCATGGAGGAATACATTATTTACATCAATTTGATTTAAACGCAAATCTCAGACACCAACAATGAAAATGAGACATCTCACAATAACCATCTTGGCTAATGGTGAGAATGTCTCATGATAATCAACTCCCTCCTGTTAGGTGTACCCCTTTTCAACTAATCTGGATTTCGACCTTAATATACTCCCATATGAATTTCTCTTAATTTTGTAAACATACTTATAGACTATGGCTTCCTTATCAGAAGGTAGGTTGGTAAGAATTCAAGTTTCATTTTCCTCAAAGGCTAACAACTCAACATCCAAGGCCTTACACCAACTAGGTTTTTTAGTAGCTTGAAAATATGAGGTTGGTTCAAAATCAATGGAAAAGGCTTGTAAAGTGGGTGAGAAGAAATAATAAGAAAGATAATTATGCAAAGGTAATGAACAATTAGTGTGAGAGGGAGATACCTGAACCAGTTCTTGAGAATTTGAAGTGATGGCAACCTATTGACAGTGGAAATCTTGCAGGTGACTAGGGTTATTCTAGTCCTAGATGACCTACGGAGAGGTGGTTGAGGTGAAGGTGATAAGCTATTATCATTAGGTGAGTTAGGAGGAATAAAGAGATGGGGTGATTTCAAGCTCAAGAGTGGTAGGAAGAGGACTGATATGCATAGATGCAAAAGATGAGGGTAAACTGTCATGAGTAGATTCTGAAAAGGGAGATGGACAGGTCACTGGTTTTGATGAGATGAAAACAAAGTCATGTTGAGTGTGTTTAACACGTTCAATAGGGGAAAATGATTGAAAAGGAAAAATGATTTCATGGAAGATGACATCCCTAGAAATGAAAGTAGTGTGAGTGTCAAGATCCAACAACTTATAACCCTTTACTCCAAAGGGGTAACCCAGGAAAGCACACTTCTTGCCCTTTGGATCAAATTTCTTTATACCATGTGAGAGTGTTGATGCAAAACTAAGGCACCTGAAGATCTTAAGATGTGAATAATTTGGTTTAGTCGCAAAAAGGACTTCATAAGGAGTTTGATTCTCTAGCAAGGGAATTGGTGTTCAATTTATGAGATAAGTTGCAATTAAAATGCAGCATTCCAAAAGTACAAGGTTAGACCAAATTGGAAAATTAAGGCACATGCAACATTTAAAAGATGTTGATGTTTTCTCTCGATGATGCCATTTTGTTGAGGTGTATCAACACAAGAAGATGGATAATACCCTTTTGATTAAAGAAATCAGTCATTTTAAACTCAATCTCATTATCACTACCAAGAACCTTGACTTTGGTGTCAAATTGAGTTTCTACCATGTTACAAAAGGATTCAATGGACTTTCTTGTTTTTTACTTGGTTTGGAGCAGATAAACCCAAGTGGTTCTAGAGAAGTCATCAACTATGATTAAAAAGTATCTTGAACCATCATAAGCAGTAGAACAAGGGCCCCATATATCACAGTGAATCAACTTAAAAAAAGAAGAGGATTTATGAGAACTAATAGGAAATGGAACCTTGTGTTGCTTAGCAAGAGGACAAATGTAACAAGGAGTATCTTTATTGAAAATGTAGGTATCATATACAGCAGGATCTTTGATTAAATTGAGTCTAGAATGAGAAATGTGACCTAAGCGACAATACCAAAGGTTACTAACATTAGCACTATTCTTAACAGACATAGAAACAGAAGAAAAAAATAAGGTGACAAGTGAGACAAAATATCAGCTAGGGCAGTGGGAGAAACAACAGTAGGCAGTAGTTGATACAGGCTACACAGCACCTAACCCATCCCAATAGTGGTCCAAGTGGAAAGGTCCTGTATAAAACATGCATCAAACAGAAAAATCAAGCAATAAGTCAGGTTTTCAATAAGTATTTTGATTGAAATAAGATTGAGAGAAAAAGAAGGCACACACAAAACATTGGTAAGAGTAATACTGTCAGTAAGTTTAACAGTGCCCGAGTGAGTGACTTGCATACAAGTGCCATTAGGCAATTTTATAGTATATGATACCTTTGCAGCAATAGAAGTAAAAAATGAGAGGTTACAGATCATGTGATCTATAGCTCTAGAATCAATAATCCAAGAAACATTATTCAAATTAAAAGAATTGGAAGCAAAAGAATTGCAACAAATGGGGTTTATACCAGACATTTTGGAAGCTTTAGGTGTTGTGGGATTTCCTTTAGAAAGAGTTTGAGCCTAGTTTACAAAGGGAAGAGAGTTGGAAAAATTTAAGCTGGAGCAAACTCATGAGTTGCTGATATTCTTCCTTTGTGAAACCGAGCTTGTCCTCACATACTTCCTCTTGAGAAAAATCTATGGACAAATTGGTTTGATTGGCAAAAGGGCATGCTCCCTTGTCCTTGTACAGCTTGTGTCCCAAGGGATATCCATGAATTTTGTAACATTTTTCAACAACATGACATGTCATGTTACAGTGAGTGCACACAAGGGCTTGAGCATTACCCACTTTAAAACAATTTTCTAGAGTGTCATTGAACACGACAATGTTTGCAATATGGTCTGTCCCTTTTCTGAGTCATTGAGGTTTTAGTATTGTTTTTGAAAGAGGGATGGAAATTTTTGGTAGCTAGTGCCATAATGTCAGGAGATGAGGAAAAATTAGTGAGCTGATGGTGTTCTTGTTGATGTATTAGAGAAAAAACTTTGTTAATAGTAGAGAGTGGGTTGATAAGCATGATTTGGTCCCTAACATTAGAATATTGGTCATTCAAACCCATAAGAAATTGTATGACACGGTCTCTTTGGTATCTATCATTCAAAATGTTCAACTGACCACAGGTGCAGGCAGGAATAGGGTCATAGATTGCTATTTCATCCCAAAGAGTTTTAAGATTACCAAAATTAGTACTCATAGAGTCTCCTTCCTAACGAAGACTAGCCAAATTTCTCTTGAGTTAAAAGATATGAGGGCCTTTTTGTTGTGTGAAACGATTTTTGAGTTTTGTCCATACCACCTGTGCATCATCTACAAAGGCTACGCTAGATTTGATATCCATGCTGATGGAGTTTTGAATCCACGATATTACCATATCGTTACATCTCTGCCATGCATCAAACAGAGGATCATCTTCATTATCAGGTTTTGAGATGCTTCTATTAATAAACACTTCTTTGCTCTAAGTGCTCGATGCATTGCCCAGGTAGCATAGTTATCAGTGGTAAGGAGACAGTGACAAGAATAAGAGATGTACTATCACCATTCTCAACTCAATAAGGGTTGTTTGGGTGTGTGAAATTGAGTTACAGAGAGATCTGGTTCATTTCTTTCATGGCTAGACAAAATTAGCAAAAGCAACCTTCTTCTCTGATACCATAATACAAAAGAAAAAGGAAGTCGATAGACCCCTCAATTCTGTGGAGGAGGTCATGGCTTATGTTGTTTTCATCCCATACCCCAAGAGAGTGGGGTTCAAACAATAAAAAAATATTAGAAGAAAAATTAGTGCTAAGTCCTTTTTCTTTCTTTATTTGCATGCCTTGTAGTGTTTGTCAGATGAGAGGCTCCCATGTGAATTTGTCCGTCATATATCCACAAAGACTCAAGAGAAACAAGGTTTCGCAGCCCCTCCTCGAGGAGAAACTGTAGATTTGATATCTCGTGCAGTTGGAAGACGCTTCAATTTTGAGGTAGGGCTTTCTAGTGTACCCATATTCATCATCATTGTCTGTTGCACTAGCTTCCAATTGACATCCCACAGGTTCAACTCTTCTTCAAGACACGGAAACATCGGCAAGGAAGTCAACATAGAGCAAAATTTGATGGACAGTTTTGAAAGGCAAGGAAATGAGAGGAGTAAACGAAGCTCCCTTCTCCACCACCCATTAAGAATAGGGCAGTCAAAGAGATGGAGTTCCTTTAGGGACGGGAAGAATGCTACTGGTGCCAATAAAGAAGAAGAAGAAGACTCATTGTTATCACCACTATATGATGATATGTACTCCATATTGGCATAGAAGTTCATAGAAAGATGCTTAAGTGAAGGCAGTCGACTCAATGGTGGCAAACTTTGTAATTTATCACACCACGATAATTTAAGTCCAACAAGATTTGTGAGTGACAAAAGCCAACTCGGAAACCTCACTCCCCTGTAGCCACTTAAGGCAAGTTTTCTAATATTGGGGTGTGGTTGCAAGCCTTCCAATTTAATTTCATCGACGACAATGTCAATATCCTTGATATCTGTACAATATTTGGCATCTCATGTTAAATTTGCAGCCTTGTAATCGAATCCAACAACACCTTTCCCACTTTCCAAATTACCAATCACTAAATTCCCTTTTAGGCAGTGTAGTCCATTTAATTCGTTTAGTCCACCACTATGCATGCTGTGGGAATCTGAGAAGACCACAAATTTTGATAATGACCGAAGATTAGTCAATTGTCCCAATCCACAAGGCATTTAAGTCAGATTAGAGCAGCCACCAATATCAAAGCATATAACTTGATTTTGGTCTTTCCGTTCTTCCCGATAGAATCATGATCAAGTTGAAGAAAAATAGTTATATCTGTTAGCACATAGAAGCATGATTTGGTTTAAAAGAAAAATAGTATAAAATCTGAATATTAAGAACTGATAAAATTTAAATATTACGAATTAAATCTTATTATTTAAGTAATGTAGAATGTGTGTTTAACACACTGACTTATAAACAGAATAACTCAATATTTAAATGAAGAAAAATTCTATATAAAAACTCAATGTAAACACACAATCCATACCAATGAGATGACAAGATTTAATTTATAAGAGAAATTTAAAATTTAAATATCTTATAAATCAAACTTAGTCATTTCATTGACATGAAAGGAATCATCAAAACCGCCAACATAATCTATCTTGGGTATTATATATTGGTATTCATCTTAAATGAAAAACCTATATGCAGGTGATTTATTATTATAAGCTTCTTATGTTACTACGAATAGCTAAACTGCAAAAACAACAACGCATGAACATCTCTCTCAAATACTTTGCTTTTCAACATTTTACTCCTATCAGTGACTCAAATGATTGTGTTTCATGGGAGAAGTACGAAATACAATATAGTACTGTTTCATATGCAAACTATCAAACGGAGAAACAAACATTCTAGAGGGAGGTAAAAGGAACCATGAATTTGAAGGATTACAGAAATTTGCAGACATAAAGAAATATCATTCAAGAAAACTTGTGCCCTGTGGAATCCGAATACAGCATTTGCATCAAGTATGGATAGATTTCCTATTTATGATTACATCAAACAATTCAAACTGAAGATAATTCTAGAAAGTATGTATGAATTCAACACAACACAAATTTAGGGAACAAACTAAAAGAAAAATATTCGAATTGCAAATTCATGTTCTGATGAGTTTGAAATTTCTTGAACTTGGGTAGGCAAATGTTGTTACTCGCACCGGCAGAAGTCAGCACCCAATACCATTTTGTATCCCCATCATTCTTTTTGTCACAAGCATTTATACGAATCTTCGAAGCAAATGAAGATTAATTTTCCTCCATTTTTTAGTCAAAAATCCTTTCTTTTCTGTACAACATCCAACTATAAAAACACTAATGGCAAACGATGTTCATGTAAAGCAGTAATAAAGAAGTCTCAAGCACTTGGTTGCATCATCATGTTGTAGTTATCGTCTTCATATATGCTCCAGTATGAGAACCAAATCTTTCCTGCAAGCTTGGACATCTGAGGTACACTCGAGAGAAATTGTATGTTTTATAGAATTAGTAATCTGGAAAGAACCACAAGCATAATTGTTTAACAAATATCCAATTACCTTAAAACTTGTCATGCTAACAGAAATGCAAGCACTTACGAAATTGTTGAAGTGGCTGATTCACAGTTCTAATAAAAGATATTGGCAGATATAGAGAGTCACCCTGCATCAGTTAGGGTAAAACTCCATTAGAAATATTATGGAACATCAATACCACAAGAAGCTAGCTTGTATATATTTTGAAAGTATTGAAGTTAAGAAAAGTCCCCAATTGGTTTCACAAGCAAAACAACTACGATGAGATAAAACGGGCAATTAATTTGATATGCAATATTAAAATGTGAACCCATGCTTCATAATGAGTCAAAAATCTCAAAACTACAGCTTTTATCCAAATATTATAGCATACTAGTGAACACTCATTTTCCTCTTTATCTGTTCATATTTAAAAAATAAATACAATTCTGTCATCAAACAGTGCTAGGTAAGATGTTACATGCCTATCTCTTCAGTCATCCAAAACTGTGCAAACAACTTCCACAATACCTTGGAAGGAATAAGAGATGAAAAGGAAAATGCAATATCATGACTAGAAGCAAATGCCATTGGAAGAAGTATCAACTGCAAATCTCAGATTTTATAAATACGATTGGATGGAGTGGAACCAATCCATTTTATCAAGCGTGCTCAAAATATTAAACTGGTCTAAAAACAAAACAGTTCTCTTCATCCAATAACAGTCGCCGATCTTTCCCTTGCACACGATTATTGAGAGAAATAGAAAGAAACTCGACAAGTAGCATTCAAAAGCAACTGAACCTCCACCATAAGTTACTGTAAAATTAACATCTTGTCGATTTCTCAACTTGATAAGATGCTGTGCTATACCACAATCAACGTCAGAAATTACCAATAGTCACCCAGCATAACCCCTGCACCTTTCCACACAGGTTGCCACTTACATTATCACCTCTGCAAGAGGTAAAAATGGAATCCCTCGCATTTTTCCTAGCAACCAAACAAGACCAAGTTTGACAACGAATAGAGCAATTATGGTCTGATTCTCAGTGGATTCATGAAGTAGTACGAATCAAGTGTAAGCTCTAATAGCCACAACATTGGGAATAACGACCACGCATAACTCAAACGTCAAAGACAACCAAATGATATTCCCACGCAACTGCATCAATGGAATTTCATCTAGGTAATAATAATAAAAAAGTTTATTTTGGGATTGTATTACTTACATCTAATTATCTTCAAAGAGTGATGGCTGCTGTTTGCGGCCATGGGCACCCTTTGTCCCGGCAACTCGTGGAAATCATTTTAGATATCCATCCTTGACAACGACGCCCTTAACTTGACCCCTCCTCTCCTCTTCAATTTCTCAACAACCTCTTTGCCTCCGTCTAGATCACTCCCTTCTGCCCTTTTCTCCTAAATTTCCTCTTTATTTTTCTTTCACCTTCTTGTTGAACAGTGTAATGAACAGTAACAAATATGCGAGGAGTCCAAATTGTATTTTTGGCTGTACCTGTAGCATCAAGGCATATTGGGTAATACGATGAAATTAATATTTTATGAATAGTAGTAACAATGGTGGTGAATAATATTAAAATAATTTAAATTAAAATGTTTAATTAGATTTTAAAAAAGTAGAAAAAAATGTTGAATAAAATTATTGGAAAATTAAAAATTTTTTAATATTTTATTTAAAAGTTTTTAATTAAACTGATCTAAAACAAAAACAGTTGTCTTCATCCGATAACAGTCGGCGATCTTTCCCCTTGCATATCTTTCCCTTAGCATAAGACTATTGAGAGAAAAAGAAAGAAATTGGACAATTAGCATTTAAAAGCGGCTGAACGTCCATTTAAGTTCTGGAAAATCAACTCACAGAGATGCTTTGCCATACCACAATTAAAGTAACAAATCACCAACAGTTGCCCTGCACCTTTCTACATAGGTTGTCACTTCCATTACCACCTCTACAAGAGGTAAAAATGGAAGAATAATGCTAGTATATCATCTTATTTTATTATCTTATTTTAACTATTTATGTATTTAATTTTTAAAATATTTTTTTAGTTATTGAAAGAAGTAACTATTAATTTATTAGTATTTTTTTATGTTTTAAAATTGTTTAAACATGTTTAAAAAATGTTTGAAATAAAAAGTAAAAAAATAAAAAGAAAAGTACAATTAGGGGCATACCAAATAGTTAAATTGAAGAGACATAGTAGCGCACTGTACCCAGAATGAAATCTCTCGCATTTTCTGTGAATAGGAAGAAGAAATGAGAAAGAAGAAAATTACCACTGAATTGTTGACTTCTAGTTCTGACGGATAACTATAATAAGCATTGAACCTCTTTCTAACGTTCTTCACTTCTTCCTGCAACTAAAATTTTAAGAACGAAGAAAGTTCTGTGAGATAAAATCATAAAACGGAAAAGGAGAGAGAGAGGCGAAGAATTAGGATACTTAAAAAGTACTACGAGGCATTAAGATAAAGTGGCGAGTTAATTACCTCGGAGGGCCGATCGAAGTCCAATTTAGGGGATGTGAGCAATCTTGGACCAATCCTCGCCCGTCTCACGCTCGCATCTTGGCAACAATTTGGGACAGTGATTTCTAATTGTCAACACTTCCAAAGACTTCAACAAACCCATATTTTCGGGCAGCGAAGTCAAACTAGGACAATTAGAAATTTCGAACTGTTGAAGCGATGTCCATTTGTAAATCCAATCTGGTAAGGCCCTCAACATGCAACAACTCGAAATCTGGAACTTACGTACAGTGGTAACATGTTGAAGACCTGACGGCAGATGCACCAATTTTGGAAGCCCAACGAAATCCAGAGACAGGAGGCTCTTAAGGGCTTGCCATCCCATCCCAGCCTCATCATTGCCGCCTAGATCAAGCTCATCACAATGATTAATCTCCAGTTGTTGAAGTCCAGTGAGATATTGTACACCTCGAGACAAAGACTTTAATCTATGGCAGTTGACTATATGCAAAGACTCGAGAGAATTTAGGTTTTTCAGTCCCTTCTCTGGGAGAATCTGTATATCTTCTATCCTATGTAGTTGTAGCCGCTTCAATTTTGAGAGAGGAACAAATGAATTTGGTTTTAGACGCTTCAATTTTGAGAGAGGAACGAATGAGGAAGAGGCAGATGTGGAGGGATCTATTGCTGGTAACGTAGGCATATTCATCATCAATGTCTGTTGCATTGGCTTCCAGCTGGCATTAGACAGGACCAACTCTTTTTCAAGACGTGGAAACATCGGCATGGAACCCAGAACAGTGCAACCCAAGACGGATAGCTCTGAAAGGCAAGGAAATGAAGGGAGTAAACGAGGCTCTTCCCTCCACCACATCTTGAGATTAGGGCAATAATAGAGTTGAAGTTCCTCTAAGGATGGGAAGAATATTGCTACTGGCGCCGATAAAGAAGAAGAGGACTCATTCCCATAATCACTATCTGACATAATGTACTCAATATGGTCCAAGTATTTAAGAAACAGACGCTTAAGAGAGGGCAGTTGACTCAATGCTGGCAAATATTTCAGTTTTTCGCAATTCGTTAATTGAAATTCAACAAGATTTGTGAGATTCGAAAGCCACCACGGAAACCCCACACCTTTGTAACCTATTAATTCAAGCCTTTTAAGATTGGGGTGAGGTTCTAAGCCTTCCAATTTTATTTCAGCATCGGCATAATCTCTCAACCCAGATGAATCATAGACATACCAATATAATTTTAGAGAACGAATCTTTTCTTTCTCCTTCAAATTTGCAGCATCATCTTTCCGACATCCCAAAATTCTAATCTGTAAATCTCCTCTTAGGTGATTTAGTCCATTTAATTCATTTAGTCCAGCACCATGCATTTTGAGAGAATCCTCGGGGGATACAAGGAAGTCTGATAATGACCGAAGTTTCGTCAATTGCCCCAATCCACGTGGCATATAAGTCAGTTTCCAACATCCATTGATGTCAAGATGCCTCAGGTTGACTAATCTTGAAAAGTCTCTGGGCCATTCTTCAAGCCAATGGCAATTGCATAGTTTTAATGTCTGCAAATTCTGCAAGATGGTTATAGAATCTGGTAACTTCTTCATCAAGTACATTCCAGAAAGATCAAGATATCTTAAACTATTCAACTTAGAAAACGAGCTTGACGTTAAAACTACCGGAATGCTACCCAATTGCAATGCGCGCAACGTTTTGAAGCTTGAAAAAAATGCATCACATTCTGTCGTGCCCCAAGTCTCACAGACACTGTCACTTGCTGAAAGAATTAATGTTCGCATTCTACATTTTGCTTCAGAAACTGAACGTAGGAGTTTGAAGAAAAAAATTGAAGTCACGTAATGACTAGTACCCCCTATATGACGAGTGCTCGTGTTAAGTCTCTGATCTTCGGATCTGGTTACTGACGGTCCTGCAATCAACGTAGCAAGATCATGCATGAGGTCATTCATTTTGCAGCTAGTGACTTCACCCGACCAATCTGTTGTGACTTTTTCAATGAAAAATCTCGAAATTAATTCCATCAAGTATTTATGACCAGCATCTTCATCTGACGACTTTATAAATCCTTGTGCTATCCAAAGATTAATCAATGTTGATTTATCAATCTCGTAGTTCTTTGGAAATAAACTACAATAAGCGAAACATTGTTTCAAATGCCCCGGAAGTTGATCATAAATCAACTTTAGAGTTGCTAAGATGTCTTCTTCATTTAGACGTATCCTTGAAAGTTCATTATTCATAAAAGACAGCCACTCTGTTTCGGAATTTTTGAAATACAATAACCTTCCAATTGTTATTATGATGAGAGGGACACCTTCACATTTTCTCACAATCTCCTTTCCCATATTCACAATTGTCTCATTGTTTGGCTCTTGGCCATTTTTAAACGCCATCCGTTCAAATAAATACCATGAGTGACGTTCATCTAAACCTCTCAAGTAATATGGTTCAAATGTGTCTGTGTGCATAATCTTGGAAACCAGACTAACCTGATCTTCACTACGTGTAGTTACTAAAATTTTGCTGCCTCTTGCACCATCCTTTAGACAGTGTAGACATTGTCGCAAGTATAACATATCTATAGGATTCTTGATGCGCACATTATCCAAGACAAGTAGGTACTTCTTACCAGAAATTTCTTTTCCAATAACGGAAGGCAAGAGAGAGATTGGAGCATAAAATTCTACTTTCTTATTTGTGGCAGATTCTAGGATTTTTCTAAGGATTGTTTCAAGATGAACGTCATCATGACAGGCACCCACATGCACCCACATTTTTAGCTGGAAATATGTTTGGATTCTCTTGTGATTGAATGCGAACTGAGCTAGTATTGTCTTTCCCAAACCTCCGGTTCCAACAATCGGAAGTATTGAAACCTTATTCTCAAGATCGGAGTTCATTAAAAAGTCAACGACTGCCTTTTTCTCCTTATCTCTACCAATAAGTACTTCTTCGGGGCAAAAAGCTTTATTATCCCTCTTCCTATTCTCTTCTTCTGGTATGTTTCCATGGCGTTCCTCAAAATGAAACTTCCTCATGTCGTTTGCAATGTGATCTAAATTATTTAGAATAGTCTTAATCTCAGGACCCATTCTACGGTTAAATGCAAGTTGATTCGATTTGGAAAAGAAGATGCACACCTGTTTTGCCTTCTTATGTCGGGTCGTGAGCTCTTTCCGAAGAGCTTTGTTGGATAAATCATCCAGCAAATCGTCCACTTCATATAAGATATCTGTTAGCTTCTCGAGCCAGTCTTTGATTTCATGGTTTCCGGCTTGTTGCTCCTCGGCATACAGAAGCAGTGGTTGTAATTCTGAAACAATTTGCTTCAGCTTTTCAAAATCTCTGACACAGGATGATAATAATCCGAACTCTGTCACCGTCCGCGCGTCCAAATGCTCAATGATTCCCTCAACAAGACTGGAGGGAAAAAATTCTGCCATTTCTTTGTAGATACGCGAATAAGCAAATTTGGACTGTCGAAGTTAGATGTTTGCTGTGAATAGAACGGATGAGGCCATTGAGGCGTGGCCTAAATAGGTATTGCTTGCACACTACAGCTGCCAATGAGATTATTTTTGCAGCGAAAAATTAGGAATTTGCTTTAGCAAGAGAAGTACTGCCTTTTCCATTTCAAAATAAAGTAAAATAATTTGGAGGTTCCTTTTTGCTTAAAAAATAATTTAGAACATCATGTGCCAATGACAGATAAAAGATGATCTCTTTTCATTTTCGAAAAAGTAAAAAGGATAAAAGAAGAACAAAAAAATAAAAAAAATAGAAAAGCTGGGAAACAAGATAATTCCCGCAAACCAAAATATAAAACCAAATCATTCAGTTTTTTCAAGGAAAATTTTTATTATAAGTTTCATTCACCATACGTCACTTTTATTTTTTATTTTTTTCTCTTATCAAATATATAATATATTGATAATGAATAGAAAAAATTAATTATTTAAAAAAAATAAAAGTAAAAAAATTTTAAAAATATAAAAATAAAAAATTATGTGATATATGATATATGAGACTTATAAATAGTAAAACTCTTTCCAAATCTTTGACACAAGACTATAATGATCCAACCTTTTTTGCCGTCTGCGCGTCCAAAATGCTCAATGATTCCACGAACAAGAATGGAGGTAAAAGCCTATACCATTTCTCAGATGACAAGCGAATACGCAAATTTAAAGACTATCGAAGTAAGATGTTTGCTGTGGATGGAAGAGACAAGGTGTGGCCAATATCTTTTTATATATATAAAAAGCCTACCAAATAGAAATTTCTTGTTTTAACATAAAATCTTGTTTTACCATTAGTTTCATTATTCTCATTAAGTTTCAGTTAAGCAACTGTTTGTTGCCATTTGTGTTGTGTCCCTTTGAATATCAAGCGAGCAATAATGCAAAAGCTCCACATGATTGGAATTCCATTTTCCTAATTCCAAAATCTCAAAACCCAAATGAAATGGATCCATCATTGTTAGAGGACAATATTTCTTGGGATTTTCTCGATTATAGCTTCATTGGCGTTAGATGGCCACGGTCGCTTCACCAGCTCCGGCTTCACTTACATCTTCCAATGCTTCAATGCAGAAGAAGATGGTGGGCTTGGTTTCCAATCTTCCATTTGATTCTCATGTGCTTTTTCATTCGTTTCATGATTTATTAATGAGTTTCTCTGTCGTTGTAGAAGCCTAATGGTCCCAAACCACGGCCGTTGAAATCATCTTCCAAGTCACCCTCCTCAGCTCAAGATGAGATCGAGATAGAGATAGCCGAGGTGTTGTACAGGATGTAGAGGCAACCCCAAGGCTCTTGTAAGTAGGAGATCCGGGGCATCGATTACATGAAGTTCGACTCAAGAGAAGCTAATAAATCTCAAATCATCCCGCACGACATAAGCCTCTGTGCGTTTTCCATATCTTATTTATCAATGACAGATAAAAGATAATCAAATATTTTAAGTTTGATATTTTTGTGTATTCTTTTACGTATTTTATTAATGTAATTAATTATATATTAAAAAAATTAATATAATTAATTATATTAATAAAATATAAAAAAAGACAAAAAAATACTATATATAATATTATTAAAAATAATTTAGTGTCAATAGCAGATAAAAAAAGAAATCTTTTCATTTTTCAGATAGCAAAAAGTAAAAAAGACAAAAAGAAAAACAAAACAAAAGTAGGAAAACAGGGAAAACAAGATAAGATGATGCCCGCAAATCAAATCGCAGAAGTAGACACTTGGATTGAAAAGATTTGCACAAGATGGATGATGACTTGTTCTCCACTCACACCGTATAATTGATTAGATTTGACAAAAGACGCAGTTCGTTAGTAAGTTGAGAGTTTTGAATTCTAAAATGAAATATATTTTATATTTTAATATTATTATTATTTTAAAATTTAAAAAAATTAAAAAAAATTGAGTTATTTCTTATATTTTATATATAAATTTGAAAAAACTGTAATAATAAAATAATAATTTTAAATTTGAAATAAAAATTTTAAAGTGCCAAACTGAACTGTCTGTCGGAAATATTGAAAATAGGTGTTGCAAAATATTGACTGCGATCACTCTCCAGTAACCAATGGGATATTCGAAGAAATTTAAAGTAAAATATAAAAAATTAAAATAAAACAATGAGAGGAGAGTAGATCATAAAGAGACATATAAATAAAGTTATCTTTTAATTGAATTTATCATGTCTACCAAATTTCCTTGAATCGTGTCTGATTTGCCACCCAATTATATAAATAAGGATTAAATTAGATACTGATTTGATAAAATCCTGAATTTCATAAATAAATTTGGAAAAAAAATTACCGATCAAACTAGAGTCATCTTCGTATGGTTAAAGAATTTGGATCTGTATAAGCTAATTAAACTGGAGAAGAGAAACACAAAAACAACTCAATGAGACCAAATTTTTAATTAGCTTATACAGATCCAAATTCTTACCTTCTCTATAATGCTATATGGATTTTGTGGACATTTTGAAAAGCAGAAAAGAAAAATTAAATATTAATTTTATATAAAAATAATAATACATTTTTACCCAAAAAGTAAAAATTGCAGAAAAGGAAAGAAGAATAAAACAAAAATAGAAAAACAGGGAAATAAGATATTAATTGCAGGCAAAAAAGATACTCGTGTCGGGTT
Organism: Carya cathayensis; assembly: GCA_011037825.1. Lineage (NCBI taxonomy): Eukaryota > Viridiplantae > Streptophyta > Magnoliopsida > Fagales > Juglandaceae > Carya > Carya cathayensis. Next base: position 1,988,922 of record QGSO01000171.1, read on the forward strand.
AAGAGATTCTCAACCTTATAATATTGAATTGCTCCAATAAAATAAAACAATATCTCAAATACAATTAGATAAATTAAATTCATATGTAGAGCGAACTATTTATTTATTTAAAAAAAATTATTTATTGTTTCTCTCTCCTCTATCTATATTAAATGTTATTATTTTATTAAAAAATAATATTTACAGTCTTAAAATATGCAGTATTCGTGTATTCTTTTAAAAAATAAAAGTAAATATAAGATTTACGTGAACAAATTATTTTTTAAATAAATGATCTTACCTTTTTTCAAAATTTATGGTACTCACATTGCCTTTAGACGTAGCACCACAACATTATTTCACATGGTTTATTAAAAAAATTAAAAACACAAATATAAAAAGTTAGTTTCTAGTCTCTTTTTTTTTTTTTTTCAAGAGTCCTTTTATTTTGAATATATATAAATATATATATCTTTTAATAAATCACATAACACCACATTATGATGCAATATCAATGAGTTAAAATGAATAATATAAATTAAGGGCATAGTAATTACTCATTGGAGTGTTATGGATTGAGATTACCTTCACACAAAACAGTATGATATAAGAGCATTGGCCATTGCCAAGTCCATAATTTAGTTAGAATATCAACTTTAAACTCTAAAATAGATTTCTAGATAGATTAGTCCATATTGGACTAGCTATCTTAAAGTCTAAATAATAATAAAATATTATATATTTTAATAGTATTTAATTTTTTTTTTTAATTTTACAAATACACTTCTCAATATTGATCCAGAAAAATTAGACAGGGACAACTTATTTATTCAACCCAAGCCTAATAAACAATCAACTTGAGGTTAAGTTGACCAGGAAAGACTAGGGACTAAGGAAAATATGTACATGCAACACATACAATAAGCAAGAAATAAGGTCACATCCAAAACAAAACAAAAAAGGGAAAAATCTAGGAGACTGTACAATCTAGAACTCCATACATGCAATGCTAAAATAATAAGCTTTATATAAAGACACCAAAACCGAAGTTGACATCTAATGTAACACACCTCTAGTCAGCTCTTGGCAAAAGAGAAGCCATTGCATATATTTCTTGACTGCTACTTATCAAAAAAAGAAAATTTCTTGACTGCTAAGATCCCTGGATACAGGATGTGATCTTAATGCTAATTGCTGCAATTAGGAGTCTCAACCTTGAAATCAATTCCTTCCCACATCGATACATCTACACTTACTCTCAAGTCTCAACTACCCAAAGCATTTCACCTCTAACTACACCCTTTGAAGCATTCAAAACATAACTGCACACTCATGGGATCATTGCAAATGAGATCAATCGGGTATATACCTCATATACCTCATCCTTGTAGAAATGTATATAATCATTGCAAATAAAACCTCTAGTATATATATGTTTACTATGTATATATATGTTTTGAAGTAGGATTTTCTTATGTTTGGCTGGAGTAGTTGCTGAATTAGTCACTAATATATCAACTGAAATGGATTGTTGCTGTGATTGCTAGATGGTTCAGATGAAATTCTAAGTTTGGAAGACGTTGGTTCTCATGGTTTTGTGGACATCAGTACAACAACAGCAATTCTCTTCGAAATTCCAAGCTTGGAAGGTGTTGGTTCTAATGGTATGCACATCAATACAACAGCAGTAATGCCACTAATGGTAACTCAATTTCACCTAGAAACAAAAGAAGACAAATATGAGCCTCGGCCTGAGACAAACTCCAAAGAAATAAGTTTCAAAAGGGGCCAAAGTCTTTCCAATCACAGCTATGGCCTTCTCATATGGATTTGATGTATCTCCCATGGCATGCAGGCTTCGGTTATTGAATGAGACTTGGCCTTCAGTAACAAGATTGATGCATTAATCTCAAAGATATACAAGGTCTATATTATTGGTTAACCAATAAACACTACGTGCCAGGTTAGATCCTTGAATATGTGATCATTGCATCATAACAAGGGATCATATATCTGTTAGCAAGGATCTGTCAAAGATGTATCGACCCTCAATATAATGAAGCATTTATGCAGAAACTACCTAAGATTATGTACAAGGAAATAGAATGAAACATCCCTTAGTTTTGGACCCTAGCCAAACTGCAGTTGGGGTGACCCTCTCCATTTAGATGGAGAGTATCCATCTATCTATATGTGTATGAATTAACCAAGGGATCTGAGTTCTGCTTTATGAACAACTAGAACACTAATGTTTCAACTGTAACACATATTAACAAAACAAGCGTTTTTTGTACTTCTACAAACCTGTCCATTCATTGCTTTTGGTGAAATCAATTCCAAGAATGAGATTGGATGACTCTAGACCTGCACTTCTCAGTGCTTCTATAACCAATACTAAATAAAAAAGGAACCAAAAGTATGACGATAACCAAAACTAAATCATCGACATCATTTTACCACATAAGACAATACATCTCATTTGAAGATGCACCAAAGCCCAAGCAAAAAAAACAGATTAATCAACGTACATAACCCAAAACAAATCAAATAGAAATGTATATAATCATATACATTTTTTTCTCTCTTAATAGCCTATGTTTTCAAATTTTCTAAGTAACCAAACACGCACATAATAGAAGGAAAACCGAGAGTGCCAAATCGAAATCCCAAAATGCAGAGCACCAGGAGATAATATACTAAACAATCTGTTTACGATTGATAAAACTGAAATCAGACCAGCGAGAAGGAGGAGGAGGAGGAAGAAGAGGCAGATTCTGGAGTTGTGCGGAGAAAATCTAGAATCGTCGTTGAAGAAGGGGTATATCGAGTGGAAATGGTACCAGAACGGACGGTCACGATCCTTAGAAGAGTGGCGATCGCAATCGTCATCGTCATCGCCATTAGGCTGGCTATCAGGAGTTAAAGGGGACAAGTCGCCATCGCGCTTCATCGGAGAGGAAGAAGCTCGGCTCCTGATTGAGATTGAGTGCCTGAGCTCCACCATGGCTCGCTTCGGACTGTGAGCCAACTCTGTATTTTGGTCTTTTGGCTTCAGATGGATGGCTGCATCTGAAGTGGATTGCCTAGTCGGGAGAAGAAAGAAAAGAAAAGGAAATGGGGAGGTTTTGTCGGAAAGAAAGAGAAAAAAATGACGGAGAGAAGAAAAGAAAATGGTTTCTAGAGAAAGAAAGAAGAGAGAGAAAATGGGGAGGCGAGGGCTTGGGACGCAAAAAGAGAATAAACGAGAGAACGAGTTAACTGAATGAAAGAAAAATAATAAAATAGGACGTTGGCTCCATAACAGTACCTCGCCAGACTTGGCGAGGAGTTAACAAATACTGTAGCATAATCTCAAACTTTGAAAGATATAGCTAGGCCAATGCACATGTTTTTTTCTCATATTTACTTTTAATTTAGACTTACATTGGCAAATGGCTACGAGCATTGGCAATAGGTTAGCTATTGTCAAGTCAAAAATAGAACTTTAATGTGATCTTTTGACTATAATATAGACTTCTAAATAAATTAGTTCACATTGGACTAGCTATCCTAACTCTAAATAATAATATAATATTATTTATTTTTGATAAGTTTTTTTTAATATTTTATAAATATACTTCATATATTAATTATTAAAAAATAAAATTATTATTTTTCAATTATTTTTTTCCTCAACTTAATTATTCAATAAAAAATAATTGTAGGGTGATGAGAAATGGGAAGAACCTAGAAGCGATAGAAAGATAGGAGAAAACATCACAATGAGATGAAGAAATCAAGAAAGAGAAAAAAAATTTATGTTCCAATGGGGACAAATCGAGTGAAAGAGCAAGTGTGAAGTAAATAAATGATAAAATATTCTTTTGGTCCATGTATAGGAGCTCTCCAAACATGAAGGGGTGCTTACATTTACTGTAACATAAATATCAAACTTCTCAAGTTTAGCTAGGTCAATGTAAATATTTTTTGAAACATTTCTATTTAATTTGGACTTGCATTGGGCAATGGCTAGACCATTGTCAATACTCTTAAGATTGACAACCCAATACAAAATTGCCACATTAATCTCCTATGGGTTGCATGGTATACTTTTAAGAACATCATATGGGATCCCCGCCCATTTAAATTAAGCTTCTATTTAGATGCGAAGAGTAAGATTATTTGTAAATAATAATAAAATAATTGTGTATAATTTATAAATAATAATAAAGTATTAAAAATATCTTACAACAATTATATTACCAAATAGAGCCTATTTCAGACTAGCAAATCAAGTGGCACAAGTTTTTTTTTTTTTTTTCTCATCCCCAGAACTACATACATTCATGTACAATACTTAACAAAATAGATTGTAAGTTGTGTTGGCCGAAAATCCAATGCTTGCCTCTAAGTAGCTGTTGTGACCATTGAAGCAACGGTGACTTTGTTCATTGATGTCACCGTTTCAGACGCCATTACCGGAAAAGTCAAAATTTAACAAGTCTACTTATTTTCTTGCCTTTATTTTCAATTGTTGCTCTTGTTTTTTCTTTTTTCTCTTTGTATGTATCAATCCCACTACAAATATCGTGTTACGACTATATTTTGACTTGGTGAAAACGGGATCTTAAGGTTTTTTATTAGGCGGCATCTTTTCAAAATCTTTGACAGAGGACCATAATAATCCCAACTTTTTCGCCGTCCGCGCGTCCAAATGCTCAATGATTGCAGGAACAAGAATGGAGGGAAAAACTTGTGCCATTTCTTAGATGATGAGCGAATAAGCAAATTTAGACTGTCGAAGTTAGATGTTTGGTGTGCATGACAGCTAAAAGATTCTCGCCCGTTTGAATAAACAGTTAGTTGGATGTTACGTGATATTTTGAATAATAATAAAATAAAATAAGTTAAGATAAGATAAGATTATTTGTAAAAATATATATATTTAAATAATAAAATGAGATGAAATAATTTTAACTTTTTAAGACTTGATAAAGTGGTAGGTCCCTTCAATGATTAGAAATAATTTAATAATTATTTATTATATAATAATGAATATATTAATAAAAAAATAATATTGATGAGTAATTAAAAAATTTACCATAAATAAATTTAAATCTTAAAATATAATTTTTTGTTATTCGCCGAAATTACTTATATCCCTAGAATTTAAAATTTCTTTGTTAAAAAATATTGTTGACCTATTTATTTTTCTATATAAAGGAAATTCAAAATTTTTTATTTTAATTATAAATTAAAATAATTTTATTATTATAATAGATAATTATATGCACCGCTGGGAGCTCCCGCTGGGGCTCCCGCTTTTGGTTTAAAACTTTTTTATTTTTTTGTATTTATTTACATACATTTTTTTAATATATTTAAATNTTATTAAAAATGTGATAGATATTTTTGAAAAATGAGAAGGAAAAGAGAAATAAAAAAAGAAAATAGAAATAGGGCGGTGCTACACGCACCGCTGGGAGCTCCCGCTGGGGCTCCCGCTTTTGGTTTAAAACTTTTTTATTTTTTTGTATTTATTTACATACATTTTTTTAATACATTTAAATATTTTTAAAAAAATTAAAAAAATCAGAATATTATTAAAAAACATTTACTTAATCATTAAGTAAAAAATAATAATAATAAAAAAATAAAAAAAAAATACAATGGTAAAATTGAGCGGTGAAATCAACTGTGGGCGTAGGATTTTCCATAGAAATAACAAGTGGTTCACTGGCGGAGAAAGGCAAAAAAATATATGTATTAAAATGGTTTTGGGGAATGGCAAGTACTTGTGCAGTGCCAGCATTGCACCACGTTTCCCTCCAAAAAAAAAAAAAAAATATAGGATTACCGTGTTACTAAATTTTACTGTATATTATCAGTGATTATATTTATTAGAAACCGGTAAAATGAGATGCAATTGTATTTTGCCATTGAGGTAGGTAAATCAAATCAACAGTTCAGTTCAGATGAGATCAATGATCCCGGTATCCAAATCGGATATTTTTTCATTTTTTAGAAGGAAAAAAAAAAAGAAAAAAAAATAAAAACAAAACAAAACAAAGTAGAAAAGCAGGAGAAACTACCCAATTCATTTCAAGTTTTTTTATTATTTTTTAAGTATTTTTATAACATTTTTAATTATTAAAAAAAATATAATTTTATTAAGATTTATTTTCTTAATTATTAAGGAAAATAAAAAGTTAAATATAAAAAAATAATAAATAGAAAGTAATAAAGTAATAATCATATCATTATCTTAATAAAATCAAATCATAGAAAAGCAGTAAATACTGAAAAGATCTGCATATATAATGGATGATGAGTTGTCTCGACCCACACCGTATAATTGATTAGATTTGTGAAAAGGAAGTGTCAGAAATATTGAAAAAGAGTGTCCGAATTATTGACTGCGATCACTCCACCAACGGAAATTCAATTAACAAAAAATCTTGTTCTGATTTGGTGTACTGATATATGTACGTATAATTAGTTAAAAAGTTAAATTTTAATAAAAATTATATTAATTTAAATTTTAAATATAAAATCAACAATATTGATATTTAAATTATTACATAAATTTATTTGTACGGAATAAAAATTTTCAACTCAATGGGTTGCTTTTGTTAAAAAAAATTAAATAATTTTATATAATTTTATTTTATCTTACATAATTATTATAATTTTTTTATTAAAAATATAAAAATAATTTAGTTTTTTTAAATTTTAAAATAAAATTAATATTAAAAAATTATATTATAATAATATTTTATTTAAATTTTAATAAAATATCCCATCTCATATCTTAATAGTATCTATTTCCGTCTAAACTATATAATTAAACGAGATAAAGTCAAAATTTAACAAGAAGTCTACTTATCTTCTTGCCTTTATTTTCAATTTCTTGCTCTTATTTTTTTTTTTTTTTCTCTTTGTATGTATGAATTCCACTACAAAAATCGTGTTACGACCATATTTTGACTTGGTGAAAACGGGATCTTAAGGTTGTATATTAGGCATCTCCGAAACATAATAAAGTCGTGTTTGTTCTTGGACATTCGAACCAAGTTTGTGACATTGGGTGTATATTGAGAAAAATATTTATAGTGGTGGTGGTCGGCAGAGAAGCCGGTGACCGTTGTGCGACTTTGCGGATTGAGGATGCAGCTTACAGATGGATATCTTGAAGTGGTGGTGACAATGATGCAAAATTGGATTAGAAGCGGTGAACTGAGGCACAAGTTGCAGTGACACTCAAGGCTTCGGCAAAGAGAGGTGGTGCACGGGAGAGTATGGTTTCGAGCGTTAAGATGTAATTGTATTATGGTAGAATCCAACATTGGGGAAGATGGTTTCATTACACAAGGGGCATAATTCAAAGAGTTATGCTATATACAAACATAGTCGCATATTAATCTGCGTATCAATACTGATTCCTTCATATTTAAAATTTAAATTAGTATTATTTTCAATTAAATCAACTTTTTGACCAATCACATTCAATTGATATATATATTAGTACGTAATTATACATACAACTGTATTTTTCCTAATTCTAATACATCGCGGCTTAATGTTTTGCACAATTGGAAGCTGACGTGTTCATTAGGACCCTTTTACTGTGACATCTAACTCATTCTATTTTTTTTACAAAAAAAAATATTTAAAAAAGTACAATCTCCCTTAAAAAAACATTTATATATATATTTTTACTTTTTTTAAATATTTAAAAAATAAATAAAATACACTAGCAGTCAAATTCAAGAAATTATACACTTATGATATTTGCAGTTTTGAAATGTGCAAGTCTTGCATATTTTTTATTTTAAAAAATAGATAAATATGATACATAAATTATAAAAAAAATTTAATGACAAATGTTATTTTTCTCAAAGAAAAAATGCAAAACTTACGTAGATTAAGACTATATCTAACATTACTTTTTTTATTTTTAAATGCTAACATTACTTATCTTACTATTTACCATATTTTCGTTTTTCTCTCAAAAAAAAAAATTTACCATATTTTCGTCTGCTTCCAATTTTCTCCGTATTAGAAAATGAAAAAAAAATCACATTTTATTCTCCTTGATTACTGCTTATTTGTATTATGATTATTAAATTATTAAAATAATCATATAATCAATCATAAAGATTGACAATTAGATACTTAATAGGATTTTAACTATTCAAAGTAAAGGGAAATACGAATTGTTAAAAAGAAATAATAATTTGAGACAAAGTTATCGATCTTTGGAATTAAAATACTTAGAGCACTGTTGAACTTTCGACAATATTTATATCTATTCTATTATAATAAGCGCCTATGCGCTTACTACAGTATTTTCTAATTCCGTTTCCGTGCATTTCATTTCTCCACTTTCTTTTTTTAATTGTTGTGCGTACTGTCCGTGTAAATTGTGTCAGACCAGTGCATGTGTATCAAAATGGGTGGAGGGATGAAATGCACATTTCAATACGCACTCCTCTCTCAAATACCACTCTCCTCTCTCTCTCTCTCTCTCTCTCATGGAAAACGGATTCAAGCTCAGAATCTTTCTGCCACAGAACCACCAGAACTTCCACATGATCAAATATGACCAAAGGTGTGGGGCTTGAACTGATTCATTATATATATATAGATATTGTAATATTGCTTTTTGTTTCTATGGTTTTTCATGTCTGATCCTGTACAACCTTTAATATCACTAATTTTCCCATTGTTCAAGCTATCATCAGATAAGATCTCTATGGCCATTCATGATTATTATGGAGGCTATAGACTCGTTCTGCTGTAGTTTCACTGAAAGCTTCTGACACGAAACCATGGGCAGAGAAGTAGGCATCCTTGTAGAGAAGGAAGGAAAAAAGAGAGAATAAAACCATGGGTAGAGTAGTAAAGCAGTGAGAAAAAAGAGAGAATAAATCCTCGCTGCTTCAGTGCTTTGTTTTTCTGTACCAGCAAAGAAATCCTTTTACATTTTCATTCGCTTTTTTCACCTTAAGCAGTTTTCTGAGTAGTGTTTTGTTTCTTGACGCCCATGTTTCTACATTTTGCAGATGCCGGTTCCGTAGGAGTAAACTATGGCCGAATCGCCAACAACCTTCCCCTCCCTCAGTCCAACCCTGATCCAGGTAACTTTGCACTTCTCTTGCTTTTACAACTTTTTTTTTTTTTACATTCCCATTTCCATTTACTCTTTTTACCACTTCTTCTTATTACTGGGTTTAAGGTCATGGGGAGGAGATGGAGCAAGATGGTGCAGTGCCGAGATTCAAGGAGTTCGGCCTGGCGGACCTTCGAGCGACGACGAATGGGTTCAGCAGCGAGTTGATAGTCTCGGAGAGCGGAGAGAAAGCTCCAGTTTTGTCAGATAATGATCAGCGGAATAGTTCTTTAATTTCAAGATTTGTTTTTGATGTGAACCCCAATCAATTTGCTTTGAGACCCAACAACAATATTGGAAAACAACTCCAAGAAAGCCAAACTCAGATTTATGGATGGAGAATTTAGACCCGATGAGAACCCGTTCCAAGAACCTAGATTATATCAAAATCTAGACCCATTGAAGAATCCGTCTCAAGAACCCAAATTACAAAGGAGGAACGCCACAAAGGTTTTGATTTACCTTTGATAAGTTCAAAAGTTCAAGAAGAACAAGAGGAGATAACTCAAACTCTCAAAGAAATTTCATCTATTCTGCCTCTCAAATGAGGCTATAAGTTGTTTAAATAGACAACCCCCAAAAACCCTAATGAAAGCGCCGGGTACTGTAGCTACAGTGTCGTACGCCGCGCTACAGTAACTTCTAAACCCTAGTTAAATAATAAGTTTCCAAATAAACCCTTGGCCAAAATACAAGGCCTTCCCAAAGAAAACCCTAGTCCATTAGAAATAAGACATACGTGGGCCAAGCATCCTCAAGCCCACTTCTTCTAAACTATTAATAAAAGCCTTAAAACAAATTGAGAGTCTTAACAATAATAGGCCCTATCTCTAAGTCATGTCTTCCATAGCTTGTATCAAATGGATCAAAACCGGTTCTTCTTCCTTCAAGCCCATCTTGAGTATTGGGCCCTTCCTAGCTTCTTCCCAAGTGGATTGCACCAATCCTTGCATTGCTTCCTTGATCTTCTTGGCTCTTGATCTTGTAATTGGCCCATCTGGAACTTGCAAATGATCTTTAAGGATAGCTCCACCTTGGTTCCCATCATTCCCCCTCTCCTCAAAAGGATTCGACCTCGAATCTTCACTTACATCAAAAGGAGAAAGATCAGAAACATTGAAAGTAGCAGAAACATTATATTCACCTGGAAGATCCACTTTATATGCATTGTCATTAATTTTCTCAAGAATTTGGAATGGTCCATCTCCTCGAGGATGCAACTTAGTCCGTCTATGGGCTGGGAATCTTTCTTTGCGCATGTGCACCCAAACCCAATCTCCTGGTTCAAAGATGACACGCCTTCGCCCTTTATTGGCTTGGGAAGCAACCCTTTCATTCTTTTGGGCAATGTGAAGGCGTACCCTCTCATGAAGTGACTTCACCAACTCTGCCTTCTTTTGTCCATCCAAGCTACTCCTGCCATTAACAGGTAAAGGCATCAAATCTAAAGGGTAAGTGGATTAAAACCATAAACAATTTCAAAAGGAGAGTATGAAGTAGTTGTATGCATGGTCCTATTATATGCAAACTCTATAAATGGCAAACAATCCTCCCAAATCTTTAAATTCTTATGAACAACAGTGCGTAAAAGCTGAGTTAAAGTCCTATTAACTACTTCAGTCTGACCATCAGTCTGTGGGTGACAAGTAGTGGAAAATAAGAGTTTAGTACCTAATTTTCCCCACAACACTTTCCAAAAGTAGCTCAGGAATTTAACATCCCTATCAGAAACAATGCTCCTGGGCACACCATGGAGTCGCACTATCTCCCTGAAAAATAAGTCAGCTATGTTTGTGGCATCATCTGTTTTATGGCAGGGAATGAAATGTGCCATCTTGCTAAATCTATCCACAACCACAAAAATAGAATCTCTACCCCTTTTTGTCCTAGGCAGCCCCAAAACAAAGTCCATAGATATGTCTACCCATGGCTCACTAGGAACGGGTAAGGGTGTATATAACCCATGTGGCAAAACCTTAGATTTGGCCTTTCTACATGTGATGCACCTGCTACAAATGCGATTGATGTCTCTTTTCATCTTAGGCCAAAAGAAATGTTCATGCAGTATGTCTAAGGTTTTCTTGACACCAAAGTGTCCCATTAATCCCCCACCATGTGCCTCACGCACTAATAGCTCACGCATAGAACAACTAGGTACACACAGTTTGTTTTCTTTAAACAAGTAGCCATCATGCTTGTAAAACTTACCAAATGCCGCCTTATCACATGCCATATACACATCAGAAAAATCAGTGTCATCGGCATACATGTCTTTCACATATTCAAACCCAAGCATTTTAGCGCTCATAGAAGTAAGAAGTGCATACCTCCGGGATAAAGCATCAGCAACAATATTCTCCTTACCTTGCTTGTAACGGATGACATATGGAAAGGTCTCAATGTATTCCATCCATCTGCATGCCTCTTATTCAACTTACCTTGACCCTTGAGATGCTTCAAGATTTATGATCGTGTGGATCACAATTCCCTAGGCCACAAGTAGTGCTGCCAAGTCTCTAATGCACAAAAGAGAGAAAAGCTCTTTGTCATAAGTAGGGTACTTCAAGGATCCCCACTTAGCTTCTCACTGAAGAAGGCGATCGGGCGCCTATCCTGCATCAAAACGGCTCCAATCCCTAATCCTGAGGCATCACATTCAATCTCAAAAGTTTGTTAAAATAGTAATGCTAACACGGGTGCAGAGCACAACCTTTCTTTAATAGGGCAAAAGCATTCTCTTGATTACCCCCCAATGAAACCAACATTCTTTTTTAATGACTTCAGTGAGTGGTGCAGCAATGGTGCTAAAGTCTTTAACAAAACGCCGATAAAAGCTAGCTAGACCATGAAAGCTTCTTACCTCAGTGACGCTCTTTGGCGTTGGCCACTCCCTAATGGCCTGGACTTTCTCTTCATCCACTTCAATACCCTTTGTACTAACAACATATCCAAGAAAAACAACTTTCTCCATGCAAAAGGTACATTTCTTGAAATTAGCATACAACTTTTCACATCTCAACACATTAAACACATATTTCAAATGCTCAATATGTTCATTTAAGTCCTTGCTGTACACTAGGATATCATCAAAGTACACAACCACAAACTTGCCAATGAATGCACGTAGGACATGGTTCATTAATCTCATGAAAGTACTGGGCGCATTTGTAAGTCCAAATGGCATAACCAACCATTCATAAAGCCCATACTTAGTCTTAAAAGCAGTTTTCCATTCATCACCCTCTTTCATTCTAATTTGATGGTACCCACTTTTAAGATCAATTTTACTGAAAATACAGGAGCCATGCAATTCATCGAGCATATCATCTAATCTAGGAATGGGATGGCGATACTTTACCGTGATATTATTAACTGCCCTGCAATCAACGCACATCCGCCACGTCCCATCCTTCTTAGGCACTAGAAGCACTGGTACTGCACATGGGCTCATGCTCTCTCTCACGTAACCCTTGCTCATCAAATCCTCAACTTGCCTCTGAAGCTCCTTTGTCTCATCTGGATTACTTCTATAAGCTGGTCGGTTTGGAATAGCAGCCCCGGGCACAAAATCAATCTGGTGTTCAATGCCTCTAATGGGTGGCAACTCATTAGGCATTTCCTCTGGGAATACATCCTCAAACTCCTGCAACAAAGAAACAGCCAAACTAGGAAGAGGCTGGTTAGTTTCATCAAGATTAAGATAAGACTCTTTATAAACAAGAAAAATCATAGGGCGATCTGCGAAGAAAGCCCTCTTAACCTCACTTTCTCTTGCATAGAAACTCACTTTTGTCTTTCCTTTTCTCTCGGCAGACTCTCTTTCTTTTTCACTCTTTCTTTTTTGCTCATTTTCACTCTCACTCTTTCTTTTTTGCTCAATCTCTTTTTCATTCTTTCTTTTTTGCTCAATCTCCTTTTCACTCTTTCTTTTTTTATCACTCTCATTTGCACTCTTATTTTTTTTGACAACCTCACTTTTTAGTTTCAATTGGTCCTCATAGACCTGTCTTGGAGTTAAAGGAGCAAGCTTGATTGTGTTGCCTTCTTTTGAAAAGCTGTACATGTTTTTGAATCCATCATGTATCACTCTTCTATCATACTGCCATGGCCTCCCCAACAAGATATGACCAGCATGCATAGGCACCACATCACAAAGCACTTCATCTTGATACTTCCCAATGGAAAAAGTAACTAACACTTGTCTATCCACCCTAATCTCCCCACAATCATTCAACCACTGTAACTTGTACGGTCGAGAATGCTTCAAGGTAGGTAAATTCAATTTTTCAACTAAAGTAGTGCTAGCAACATTAGTACAACTCCCCCCATCAATGATCATACTACATACCTTGTTATTGATGTGGCATCTAGTATGAAAAATGTTCTCCCTCTGTTGCTCTGCATCATCCATCTTAATTTGTGTGTTGAGAGCACGCCTGGCAACAAGGGACTCACCTGTTACGGGGTATTCTACTCCATCATCATCACTAGCATCCTCCAACTCGGGTATCTCATCACTATCATCCTCACTTGCAGTCATCACCTCCCCATTGTCACGCATAATCATCACACGTTTGTTTGGACATTGAGAAGCGATGTGCCCTGAACCCAAACACTTAAAACATTTAATATCTCTGTTTCTAGAGGGTTGGGATGCTATCTTGGGTTTGTTGCTAGTTCCTTCATCTTTTCCTCTAGGTGGTTCGGTCTTTGCCTTTGTTACAACTCGATCATCTTTCTCCCACTTTGGTTTCCAAGGAGTGCTAGAAACCGAAGTGTACCTTGATGTCCCTTTCCTCTTTAATTGCCTCTCCACCTTCATAGCCATGTGCACCATGTCTTCTATTTCTACATAATGTTGCAACTCAACCACATTGGCTATCTCCCTATTCAAACCACACAAAAATCTAGCCATAGTGGCCTCCCTATCCTCCTCTACATTTGCCCGTATCATGGCCACCTCCATCTCCTTATGGTAGTCCTCCACACTCCTAGACCCCTGTGTAAGATTTTGTAATTTCTGGTAGAGGTCCCTATAGTAGTGGCTAGGTACAAATCTCCGCCTCATGAGAGCTTTCAACTCTCCCCATGTCTCGACAAGCCTCTCATAATTCCTCCTTCTATTGGTCACTAATTGATCCCACCAAATAATAGCATAATCAGTGAACTCAATTACTGCCAACTTCACTTTCTTCTCCTCTGAATAGTTATGACAATCAAAGATCAACTCTATCTTCTTCTCCCATTCTAAATAAGCTTCAGGGTCAGTTCTACCTTGGAAAGATGGTATTTTCATTTTGATGTTCTCAAGGTTTCTATCCACTCCATCACGACCCCGTGGGTTTCCCCTAAATCCTCTTTCACGCCTGACTCCTCTATGCCTACCCATCCCAACTTCAGATATTAGGTCTTCCTCATCCTCGCCATCTCCTACATCTTCATACTCATGTTCTCTTCTAGGTTCACGTCTCCTCCTATCTCTCCCATCATGCAAAGTTTTAATTATTTCATCTTGTTGATCCATCCTATCTCTCACTTCCCCTAACATCATGTTCAACCGTTCAAACTGTTGTTGCATGGCCTGCAACACAAAGGAGTTTTCTGCCATCCCCTTTGGTGATGAGTCACTTTTATGAGACATCGTACGTGCTTGACAAAAACAAATGTTAGTGAAAAAGACCTCACACGCTCCCTTACGTGTTTACACTCGAATAAGGGCACTCCACTCGTGTTTCACTCTTAATTGGCTTTTTTTTTTTTTTTTTTTTTATAATGGTCTCACACTCTCTTGCCTTTTACCTCAAGAGATTTCCCACTCAAGTTCTTGAAGAACTAATTGAACTTTAAGTAAGATAATACAACCTTGTTTTATCCCAACTTGTAATTATCCAATAAACAAAACCAAGAGACAGACGGAAGGACGGAAGGAAAAGAAAACAACAAGAGAATCAAGGGACATATAGGAATGGAATGGTAACTATAAGGCAAGATACTGACTATAATGATGTATGCAGCCCCTCTGAAAATAAGACTCAAGAAAAATTCGAATTTTTTTTTTTTTCACTGATTCAATCACAAACAGCAATATTCAATTGTAATAATCAAACAATTGAATTCAAACACATAAAAATTGGCAAGGAAATAGAAGAGAATCAAAGAAACAACACTCCAAGCAATTGACAAACTTAGAGATGCAAGACCAGAAATTCCCAACTCTATAGATGGTGTAAATTTTGGCAGCCCTCAAAACAAGCAATTTAGCCACCCAATATTGATGAACATGAAACAAAAATGATAGAGTAATCCAGCAGCCCTAGGAAAATCGAATTTCTGCACTTTTTTTTTTTTTTTTGCAACCTTAGAACAATGAAGCTCTAGAAATAAAGATGCAATAAATAAAAGATAGAAATACACCTGGTTGGAAACCTTGCTCTGAATACCAAATGATGTGAACCCCAATCAATTTGCTTTGAGACCCAACAACAATATTGGAAAACAACTCCAAGAAAGCCAAACTCAGATTTATGGATGGAGAATTTAGACCCGATGAGAACCCGTTCCAAGAACCTAGATTATATCAAAATCTAGACCCATTGAAGAATCCGTCTCAAGAACCCAAATTACAAAGGAGGAACGCCACAAAGGTTTTGATTTACCTTTGATAAGTTCAAAAGTTCAAGAAGAACAAGAGGAGATAACTCAAACTCTCAAAGAAATTTCATCTATTCTGCCTCTCAAATGAGGCTATAAGTTGTTTAAATAGACAACCCCCAAAAACCCTAATGAAAGCGCTCGGGTACTGTAGCTACAGTGTCGTACGCCGCGCTACAGTAACTTCTAAACCCTAGTTAAATAATAAGTTTCCAAATAAACCCTTGGCCAAAATACAAGGCCTTCCCAAAGAAAACCCTAGTCCATTAGAAATAAGACATACGTGGGCCAAGCATCCTCAAGCCCACTTCTTCTAAACTATTAATAAAAGCCTTAAAACAAATTGAGAGTCTTAACAATAATAGGCCCTATCTCTAAGTCATGTCTTCCATAGCTTGTATCAAATGGATCAAAACCGGTTCTTCTTCCTTCAAGCCCATCTTGAGTATTGGGCCCTTCCTAGCTTCTTCCCAAGTGGATTGCACCAATCCTTGCATTGCTTCCTTGATCTTCTTGGCTCTTGATCTTGTAATTGGTCCATCTGGAACTTGCAAATGATCTTTAAGGATAGCTCCACCTTGGTTCCCATCAGCTTTCCTTTATGTTCATAGTTCCATTTTTTTCATATTTCTGGATATAAACTCTCTCTGTACTTCAAAAGTGTTGGAAATTCGATTAAGGACGAAGAAGAAGAAGAATGGCCGGGGAAAGAGGGGAACAACGATAGTCTACCAACCAACCAAAGAAGCTTTTTATATATAATATATATTTTTTTCTTTTCAATTATTATATCATATCGTTGGTTATTCATTGAAGGTTCCTTCAAGGATGAATGGTTTGAGGTAAGGCCCACGTGAGCTGCCATTATTGGTGTCTAATACTATCGTTGACAGATTGATTTCTCCCATGATGTCAAGCTTTCCACATGGCATTAGGCATTGCCAATCAAGGACCGACATCATCACATGGATCTTTAATACTTTTTTTCTTGTATATATATATATATGTATGATTAGCTAGCTGTTAATCATTCATGATTCCACATGCACTTTCGGCCGATAATATATGATAAAATATAGAGTTTTGTTACTTAAAAGTTGAATATTAATTTACGTATTAATATTAATTATTTTATATTTAAAATTTAAATTAATATTATTTTTAATAAAATTTAATTTTTAATCAATTATATTAAATTAATATACACATTAATATAATTATATTTACAACTAAATTTTTCTTAAAATATATAATAAGTGGAAGAATGACATGCATGATGATTTTTTGCATGTAAAAAATGTCCTCGCATCTTTTGCTTGTATAATATTATATATATATAACCATTTATTTGCATATCACATCATATAAAATTCCTAAAGCAGTTTGAAATATGTACACATTCGATCTCATCTCCCTCTTGATTGATTTCAGAAATCAACCACACAGCTGCACAAACAGTTAAAAAAAGTTTAAAATATGATGATTTATTAGCCTCGATTTTTATTAGCTTTACAGCTTTCGTTTGTGTCTCCTAGCACTTTCTTTCTTATATATATTATTGGATTTTTTTTCAAAAGTTATATGTACATGAAAGAGAGAGTCACGTCTTCCTTTTCTACTTTTTTCAACTTGGCTTAATTTATTACTATTTTTTTAAAAAGGATTCATTATTGATATCTTATGGCCAACTTCGTTAATCATTCATGATTCCACATGCACTTTCGGCCGATAATATATGATAAAATATAGAGTTTTGTTACTTAAAAGTTGAATATTAATTTATATATCAATATTAATTGATTTTATATTTAAAATTTAAATTAATATTATTTTTATAAAATTTAATTTTTAATCAATTATATTAAATTAATATACACATTAATATAATTATATTTACAACTAAATTTTTCTTAAAATATATAATAAGTGGAAGAATGACATGCATGATGATTTTTTGCATGTAAAAAATGTCCTCGCATCTTTTGCTTGTATAATATTATATATATATAACCATTTATTTGCATATCACATCATATAAAATTCCTAAAGCAGTTTGAAATATGTACACATTCGATCTCATCTCCCTCTTGATTGATTTCAGAAATCAACCACACAGCTGCACAAACAGTTAAAAAAAGTTTAAAATATGATGATTTATTAGCCTCGATTTTTATTAGCTTTACAGCTTTCGTTTGTGTCTCCTAGCACTTTCTTTCTTATATATATTATTGGATTTTTTTTCAAAAGTTATATCATACATTTTTTTAATATATTTAAATATTTTTAAAAAAATTAAAAAAATCAGAATATTATTAAAAAACATTTACTTAATCATTAAGTAAAAAATAATAATAATAAAAAAATAAAAAAAAATACAATGGTAAAATTGAGCGGTGAAATCAACTGTGGGCGTAGGATTTTCCATAGAAATAACAAGTGGTTCACTGGCGGAGAAAGGCAAAAAAATATATGTATTAAAATGGTTTTGGGGAATGGCAAGTACTTGTGCAGTGCCAGCATTGCACCACGTTTCCCTCCAAAAAAAAAAAAAAAATATAGGATTACCGTGTTACTAAATTTTACTGTATATTATCAGTGATTATATTTATTAGAAACCGGTAAAATGAGATGCAATTGTATTTTGCCATTGAGGTAGGTAAATCAAATCAACAGTTCAGTTCAGATGAGATCAATGATCCCGGTATCCAAATCGGATATTTTTTCATTTTTTAGAAGGAAAAAAAAAAAGAAAAAAAAATAAAAACAAAACAAAACAAAGTAGAAAAGCAGGAGAAACTACCCAATTCATTTCAAGTTTTTTTATTATTTTTTAAGTATTTTTATAACATTTTTAATTATTAAAAAAAATATAATTTTATTAAGATTTATTTTCTTAATTATTAAGGAAAATAAAAAGTTAAATATAAAAAAATAATAAATAGAAAGTAATAAAGTAATAATCATATCATTATCTTAATAAAATCAAATCATAGAAAAGCAGTAAATACTGAAAAGATCTGCATATATAATGGATGATGAGTTGTCTCGACCCACACCGTATAATTGATTAGATTTGTGAAAAGGAAGTGTCAGAAATATTGAAAAAGAGTGTCCGAATTATTGACTGCGATCACTCCACCAACGGAAATTCAATTAACAAAAAATCTTGTTCTGATTTGGTGTACTGATATATGTACGTATAATTAGTTAAAAAGTTAAATTTTAATAAAAATTATATTAATTTAAATTTTAAATATAAAATCAACAATATTGATATTTAAATTATTACATAAATTTATTTGTACGGAATAAAAATTTTCAACTCAATGGGTTGCTTTTGTTAAAAAAAATTAAATAATTTTATATAATTTTATTTTATCTTACATAATTATTATAATTTTTTTATTAAAAATATAAAAATAATTTAGTTTTTTTAAATTTTAAAATAAAATTAATATTAAAAAATTATATTATAATAATATTTTATTTAAATTTTAATAAAATATCCCATCTCATATCTTAATAGTATCTATTTCCGTCTAAACTATATAATTAAACGAGATAAAGTCAAAATTTAACAAGAAGTCTACTTATCTTCTTGCCTTTATTTTCAATTTCTTGCTCTTATTTTTTTTTTTTTTTTCTCTTTGTATGTATGAATTCCACTACAAAAATCGTGTTACGACCATATTTTGACTTGGTGAAAACGGGATCTTAAGGTTGTATATTAGGCATCTCCGAAACATAATAAAGTCGTGTTTGTTCTTGGACATTCGAACCAAGTTTGTGACATTGGGTGTATATTGAGAAAAATATTTATAGTGGTGGTGGTCGGCAGAGAAGCCGGTGACCGTTGTGCGACTTTGCGGATTGAGGATGCAGCTTACAGATGGATATCTTGAAGTGGTGGTGACAATGATGCAAAATTGGATTAGAAGCGGTGAACTGAGGCACAAGTTGCAGTGACACTCAAGGCTTCGGCAAAGAGAGGTGGTGCACGGGAGAGTATGGTTTCGAGCGTTAAGATGTAATTGTATTATGGTAGAATCCAACATTGGGGAAGATGGTTTCATTACACAAGGGGCATAATTCAAAGAGTTATGCTATATACAAATATAGTCGCGTATTAATCTGAGTATCAATACTGATTCCTTCATATTTAAAATTTAAATTAGTATTATTTTCAATTAAATCAACTTTTTGACCAATCACATTCAATTGATATACATATTAGTACGTAATTATACATACAACTGTATTTTTCCTAATTCTAATACATCGCGGCTTAATGTTTTGCACAATTGGAAGCTGACGTGTTCATTAGGACCCTTTTACTGTGACATCTAACTCATTCTATTTTTTTTACAAAAAAAAATATTTAAAAAAGTACAATCTCCCTTAAAAAAACATTTATATATATATTTTTACTTTTTTTAAATATTTAAAAAATAAATAAAATACACTAGCAGTCAAATTCAAGAAATTATACACTTATGATATTTGCAGTTTTGAAATGTGCAAGTCTTGCATATTTTTTATTTTAAAAAATAGATAAATATGATACATAAATTATAAAAAAATTTTAATGACAAATGTTATTTTTCTCAAAGAAAAAATGCAAAACTTACGTAGATTAAGACTATATCTAACATTACTTTTTTTATTTTTAAATGCTAACATTACTTATCTTACTATTTACCATATTTTCGTTTTTCTCTCAAAAAAAAAAATTTACCATATTTTCGTCTGCTTCCAATTTTCTCCGTATTAGAAAATGAAAAAAAAATCACATTTTATTCTCCTTGATTACTGCTTATTTGTATTATGATTATTAAATTATTAAAATAATCATATAATCAATCATAAAGATTGACAATTAGATACTTAATAGGATTTTAACTATTCAAAGTAAAGGGAAATACGAATTGTTAAAAAGAAATAATAATTTGAGACAAAGTTATCGATCTTTGGAATTAAAATACTTAGAGCACTGTTGAACTTTCGACAATATTTATATCTATTCTATTATAATAAGCGCCTATGCGCTTACTACAGTATTTTCTAATTCCGTTTCCGTGCATTTCATTTCTCCACTTTCTTTTTTTAATTGTTGTGCGTACTGTCCGTGTAAATTGTGTCAGACCAGTGCATGTGTATCAAAATGGGTGGAGGGATGAAATGCACATTTCAATACGCACTCCCTCTCTCAAATACCACTCTCTCTCTCTCTCTCTCTCATGGAAAACGGATTCAAGCTCAGAATCTTTCTGCCACAGAACCATCAGAACTTCCACATGATCAAATATGACCAAAGGTGTGGGGCTTGAACTGATTCATTATATATATATAGATATTGTAATATTGCTTTTTGTTTCTATGGTTTTTCATGTCTGATCCTGTACAACCTTTAATATCACTAATTTTCCCATTGTTCAAGCTATCATCAGATAAGATCTCTTTGGCCATTCATGATTATTATGGAGGCTATAGACTCGTTCTGCTGTAGTTTCACTGAAAGTTTCTGACACGAAACCATGGGCAGAGAAGTAGGCATCCTTGTAGAGAAGGAAGGAAAAAAGAGAGAATAAAACCATGGGTAGAGTAGTAAAGCAGTGAGAAAAAAGAGAGAATAAATCCTCGCTGGTTCAGTGCTTTGTTTTTCTGTACCAGCAAAGAAATCCTTTTACATTTTCATTCGCTTTTTTCACCTTAAGCAGTTTTCTCAGTAGTGTTTTGTTTCTTGACGCCCATGTTTCTACATTTTGCAGATGCCGGTTCCGTAGGAGTAAACTATGGCCGAATCGCCAACAACCTTCCCCTCCCTCAGTCCAACCCTGATCCAAGTAACTTTGCACTTCTCTTGCTTTTACAACTTTTTTTTTTTTTACATTCCCATTTCCATTCACTCTTTTTACCACTTCTTCTTAGTACTGGGTTTAAGGTCATGGGGAGGAGATGGAGCAAGATGGTGCAGTGCCGAGATTCAAGGAGTTCGGCCTGGCGGACCTTCGAGCGACGACGAATGGGTTCAGCAGCGAGTTGATAGTCTCGGAGAGCGGAGAGAAAGCTCCAGTTTTGTCAGATAATGATCAGCGGAATAGTTCTTTAATTTCAAGATTTGCTTTCCTTTATGTTCATAGTTCCATTTTTTTCATATTTCTGGATATAAACTCTCTCTGTACTTCAAAAGTGTTGGAAATTCGATTAAGGACGAAGAAGAAGAAGAATGGCCGGGGAAAGAGGGGAACAACGATAGTCTACCAACCAACCAAAGAAGCTTTTTACATATAATATATATTTTTTTCTTTTCAATTATTATATCATATCGTTGGTTATTCATTGAAGGTTCCTTCAAGGATGAATGGTTTGAGGTAAGGCCCACGTGAGCTGCCATTATTGGTGTCTAATACTATTGTTGACAGATTGATTTCTCCCATGATGTCAAGCTTTCCACATGGCATTAGGCATTGCCAATCAAGGACCGACATCATCACATGGATCTTTAATACTTTTTTTCTTGTATATATATATATATGTATGATTAGCTAGCTGTTAATCATTCATGATTCCACATGCACTTTCGGCCGATAATATATGATAAAATATAGAGTTTTGTTACTTAAAAGTTGAATATTAATTTACGTATTAATATTAATTATTTTATATTTAAAATTTAAATTAATATTATTTTTAATAAAATTTAAGTTTTAATCAATTATATTAAATTAATATACACATTAATATAATTATATTTACAACTAAATTTTTCTTAAAATATATAATAAGTGGAAGAATGACATGCATGATGATTTTTTGCATGTAAAAAATGTCCTCGCATCTTTTGCTTGTATAATATTATATATATATAACCATTTATTTGCATATCACATCATATAAAATTCCTAAAGCAGTTTGAAATATGTACACATTCGATCTCATCTCCTTCTTGATTGATTTCAAAAATCAACCACACAGCTGCACAAACAGTTAAAAAAAGTTTAAAATATGATGATTTATTAGCCTCGATTTTTATTAACTTTACAGCTTTCGTTTGTGTCTCCTAGCACTTTCTTTCTTATATATATTATTGGATTTTTTTTCAAAAGTTATATGTACATGAAAGAGAGAGTCACGTCTTCCTTTTCTACTTTTTTCAACTTGGCTTAATTTATTACTATTTTTTTAAAAAGGATTCATTATTGATATCTTATGGCCAACTTCGTTAATCATTCGTGATTCCACATGCACTTTCGGCCGATAATATATGATAAAATATAGAGTTTTGTTACTTAAAAGTTGAATATTAATTTACGTATTAATATTAATTATTTTATATTTAAAATTTAAATTAATATTATTTTTAATAAAATTTAATTTTTAATCAATTATATTAAATTAATATACACATTAATATATTATATTTACAACTAAATTTTTCTTAAAATATATAATAAGTGGAAGAATGACATGCATGATGATTTTTTGCATGTAAAAAATGTCCTCGCATCTTTTGCTTGTATAATATTATATATATATATAACCATTTATTTGCATATCACATCATATAAAATTCCTAAAGCAGTTTGAAATATGTACACATTCGATCTCATCTCCCTCTTGATTGATTTCAGAAATCAACCACAGCTGCACAAACAGTTAAAAAAAGTTTAAAATATGATGATTTATTAGCCTCGATTTTTATTAGCTTTACAGCTTTCGTTTGTGTCTCCTAGCACTTTCTTTCTTATATATATTATTGGATTTTTTTTCAAAAGTTATATGTACATAAAAGAGAGAGTCACGTCTTCCTTTTCTACTTTTTTCAACTTGGCTTAATTTATTACTATTTTTTTAAAAAGGATTCATTATTGATATCTTATGGCCAACTTTGTTAATCATTCATGATTCCACATGCACTTTCGGCCGATAATATATGATAAAATATAGAGTTTTGTTACTTAAAAGTTGAATATTAATTTACGTATTAATATTAATTATTTTATATTTAAAATTTAAATTAATATTATTTTTAATAAAATTTAATTTTTAATCAATTATATTAAATTAATATATACATTAATATAATTATATTTACAACTAAATTTTTCTTAAAATATATAACAAGTGGAAGAATGACATGCATGATGATTTTTTGCATGTAAAAAATGTCCTCGCATCTTTTGCTTGTATAATATTATATATATATAACCATTTATTTGCATATCACATCATATAAAATTCCTAAAGCAGTTTGAAATATGTACACATTCGATCTCATCTCCCTCTTGATTGATTTCAGAAATCAACCACACAGCTGCACAAACAGTTAAAAAAAGTTTAAAATATGATGATTTATTAGCCTCGATTTTTATTAGCTTTACAGCTTTCGTTTGTGTCTCCTAGCACTTTCTTTCTTATATATATTATTGGATTTTTTTTCAAAAGTTATATGTACATGAAAGAGAGAGTTGCGTCTTCCTTTTCTACTTTTTTCAACTTGGCTTAATTTATTACTATTTTTTTAAAAAGGATTCATTATTGATATCTTATGGCAAACTTCGTGTGGATTTGATCATAATTGTTGACAACTAGCACATGATAATATTATGATAACATGTGGGATCGCTCAGATGTAGACATGCATGTTGTATATTAGCCAGCATTACACAACTATATATAGTATATTTCATGAGACATGCATGCTTATCCAAAAGTGGAAAAAAAATAATTATTATATTCCTTTTAATTGGTGGAGATTTGTAGGGGTGGGTCTGGGAACATTTGTTCACGTGAATACAAATTTTAAAAGTAGAGATTAAGGAAAAAATTGGCATAATATTATTGGTTATCTGCTTGACCTCCACGCATATTATTTTTCTTTTATTTATAGGTAATAGGTATTGAAGTGGAAGTTTCAAACCATCTTTGATAATTATTGTTAATTAGCGGGTAGTGGTTGGTGGGTCAGCTCAGTACTGATAGATCCCTTTCTTTTTGCTCAGTACCGATGATTGAGATCATTCTGATCTTAAAAAGCCTAATTATACGCAGCGACTTGATTACACCATGACTCAATATTTCTTTTGTTTTGTTTTGTATGCATGAAAAATTATTTTAGAGCCCATAATAAAAATAAAAGATTCATATAATGTGTCACATTAACAAATATAATTAATAGCAATAAAATCTAAAAGATAAATAATATTTATAGTCATAAAATATATAAAAGCCGTAATTATTTTTTTAAAAATTAAGTAAATAAAGAATTTATATGTATTTTTATTTTCTTTTTATTTTATTCTTCTTAAATTAATTAAATTCTATTCATCATTCTATATACTACATATTTAATAAAAAAAATTAAAAAATTATGTATGACATGTTTGATATGAAGATGATTAGTAGAATTTTTTTTTTAGGACATGACATAAAAGATCTATATATATATATATCATAGTCACGATTAATCTATATTATATGCGCATATACATATATATATATATATATATATATGTATGTATATATGTATGTGTGTCCACATGATTGCCTAGGTAGTTGAAAACTTGAAAATTAATTAATTAATTAATGGTAGTGGGGATGATTAGGAGTGATGTAGTAGTGGTAGTGGATTAAGGTGAATGATTATCTATGCTTTGGTGAATTAGCTTTTGACACCATATCTATCTGTTCCTATTTTTTTAAAATATTAATTAATAATAATAATGGATGATCAGGTAGCCCAATTTGTAGACTTTGTTCCACGCTTTCCTTCTTCTTCCTTGTGATTTGACATCACAATTAACCCGAATTGAAGTGTGCGTCAAGTCCGCTTTCGTACTCTTAAAACCAGCCGTCCGGATCTCTCCGATTGGTGGACGCCAGCACCTTCTTCCAATCCAGTTTATTCAACCACGCGCACGAGGCTGCTTTCACCGGATCGTCCGGTCACCTTACTCCTCACTTTTTTGATTTTTCAATGGAGTAGGCCATACCTGACTAGGGCTGCTGCAACGTCGCCCGCATAACTTATCCCTAAAAATTATGCCTTTTCATCTCTCATTGATGGAACCTTATTCTCTATCCAGGTGTTATAGGACAAACGAAGTTAGGTTCATCTCTCTCCTTCCCACTCTACTGTCTCCCTCTCGCTCATCTCTCTCTCTCCATCTTCCTAGATATGTCCCTGCTAACAACTCACAGTGACTGGTGGTCCGTGGAGTTGTGTGTGCGGCTGGCGTGGCAACGGTACTCGGTTGAAAAACAAGTCTGAACACATCTACAAAGATATGAAGAGATTTGTTTTTGGTTAATTTTCTTGCGTTTATTTGATATCTGTTTGTAAAAAATTTATTCAAGTTTTTTTTTCTTTCGTTTGATTTCTATTTTTCAGATCCACAAAACAATTTGTTCTTCTATCTGTGTTCATATGTTTTTTTTCAGATTTTCAGACTTTCATCTTCACTTTCTCTTTCCTCTTCTCTCCGAAAGTAAACTTTTTCTCTCTCTTCTTTTCTTTTGTTCATGTTGAGGATCGACAACAAGATTAACACGCAGGTGACCTTTGCTAAGCGGAGAAAAGTTGTACGAGTTTTGCTGCAATTCAAGGTATTCACCAGAACAACAAAACCACTTTTGCACCCTCTAAGTCATATTTATTTTATTTTCATCTCCGAGTTGATTTTTTGAAAGAGAAAAAAAGTGATTTTTTGGGATGTTGAACATGTATTTTTGTTGTGTATTGACAGATCTATATCTATTCCTTTAGATCTATTAGTTTTCACTTTAAACGTAGAAGTTAATGTAACCCTCATCTGCTGCCAAAAATAAAATGGAGCACATAGAATATATACCAGAAGATAGAAACACAAATATGAATATTTCTAAAATATTATTTTATTATCTTGAAGAAAAAAATTACAGAAATTTGAGGCATTTCGCCTCATTCTTTAAACGATCTTGTTCTTCAAGAATCTGCATGGCATCCTTATCTAAAGCAGTAGGCAATCTCAAAGAAGACTTAAGCAGAGATTTTAATTTCCTATTCTCTTGGTTTATTGCTTCTATCTTCATGTTAGACTCGTGAAGAAGGCGCTGAAGGATAAAAATTTTCTCATTGAGTTTGTCCAAATAATAAGGTTTGGATTGCAGTCGCTGAGAAAATGCATAAATAGCTGATGAGTAATGGGTACCGAGATTTACAAGCTCGTAGATAGCTTCAACATCTGACTTATTAGTCAGATCATTATTGTATTGCACTACAGCACCAATAGTGGAAGTAGAAACAGCTGATGAAGAGGGTGTTGAATATCTCATGTATTGGTTACGAGAAGATTGCTGAGCCATTGCAGAGTCAGAATGCAGAAAGAGATTACAGAGTAAGAATACAGACTAATTACAGAAAAGTAAAGAAGATGGGATGCGAGTGAAGATGAGCTGAATATCTCTTTTATAGAGAAAATTATGAAAGGAAAGACGAATCACCTCTATTGCTTCACGGCGTCCATCGTGAAGCGTCTTTCTACAAGAGACAAGAGATGTAGTAGAGTAGCCTTGCGGCGCCTGACAATTCCAGAAGATCTATAAAAATAATGCGGTGCTTGTCCGGTCTAAAAAGCTGGTCACCGTTTTTGTCTCTCTGGATCTGTGTTTTTCAAGCTCAGCTAAGTCTCTCCGTCTGTCTTTTTTTTTCCATCTCTTTAATTTCTGGCACTTTTTTTCCTCCTTGTTGTGCGATTGATGTATATTAAGTTTCTATTTCTCAGATCCACATAACAATTTTTTTTTTCTATCTATGTTCATATGTTTTTTTTTCTTTTTGATCCAAGTTTTTATTTAATTTTTTTATTATACTTTTGCTGTTAAAGAATAAGTTATGAGTAAGCACCTCTTAGTTTTGCAAGATCATGAAGAACTCCTTCTTTCAGCGATTAATCAATCATGTACTCTTTCCAAAATTAATTAGTAATTTTTAGCGATAAGATCAACGCATGACTACGCGTTGATGAAATCTAATTGATGATATTCGTGGGGTCTACAAAAAAGATATGCACGCGTAAGAAGACAGAAGATTTTTCCACATTAGGTCCCACTTTCATCAATCAAATTTGGATTCTTGCAATTATGATTAATAAAGTTAAAGATTCCCGCAACAATAATTTAAGATGTAAGTACTATTTAATCATATAGAATGACTCAATACAAAAGTTTGAATTATATGGATCCATCACACAGAATTATTGTTCTGAATATTGCATTACGACAAAATAAACAGTGATTTTTCATATTTGAAAAATTACTATTTATTCCCTAAATCATTTTGTATCAATATTTTATTCTAATATATAAAATAAATTATTCTTTTAATCATCTACACTTTCTATCATTAATATTTGTTATAGTTTTAAATAATAATTTTAAAAATAATTTAAATAATCACTAAAATATAAAAAAATAATTTTAAAAATATTATCCTACCTACAAAAAAATAATTTAATTTTTTTTTTAAATATTTACTAGAGTAATAGTTCAAAACATAACAAAAAAATATTGAGTAGTTAAGTTTATAAATAAAAGTGAGAAAAAAGTAATAAAGAAAGAATAGAAAAATATAATTTTAATAGAATAGAGAAAGTATAGGAAATGAAACGTAGGAAATTTTTGAAAGATAAGTAAAATTTAGAAAAAACTTTTAGGAAATAAAGAAGAGATTTACTATTTATTATCCTCACACACTACATTTATTTTTATTTTATTATTATTTTTTATTTTATTCTTTTTAAACTAGCTGGCACGACCTATTAGCAGTTGAAACAACTTAAACCATTCTTCAGGATCCTCATTTCACACATCATCCAAGACAAGTAAGTATTTCTTACCAGCGATTTCTTTTAGAAGAAAACTGATCAATGTACTCATTTCAACATCTTCTGGTTTCTTGGTTGTTGCATATTCCAAGATTTTTCCAACTATTTTTTTTACACTAAAGACATAAAAAACACACACCCACATTTTTAGCTTAAAACCTTTTTCAATTGTCTCGTGATTGAATGTGAGCTGAGCTAATATTGTCTTTCCCAATCATCCGATTCCAACAATAGGAAGAATTGAAACGTTCACTTCATTGTTGGAGTCCATCAAAAGTTTAATAATTGCCTTTTGATCACCATCTCTACCTATAACTTCTTCGGCACGCACAAAAAATTGAGTATTATCTGTCCTCCTATTCCGTAGTGATATCTCTGTATGGCATTCCTTTAAGTGAAATTTCTTGATGTCCGCAAGCGCATCTAACTTCTTTATAATTGCCTTAATCTTAACATCTCTATAACTTTTCTTAATGTCCGCAACCTCATCTAACTTCTCTATAATTGCCTTAATCTTAGGACCCGTTTTAAGGAGATATGCAATCTGATTTGATTTGGAAAAGAAGATGCTTACCTTTTTTGCTTTCTTATCTCGAGTCATGATTTCTGGTTGTAGAACTTCAGCAGAGAAATCATCCAACAAGTCATCCACTTTATAAAAAGCATATGTTAGATTTTCGAGCCACACTTTAATTGCATTGTTTTGAAATTGCTGCTCCTCTACATCTAGAAGCACAACTTGGATTATTGTAATCATATTTTGAGCTTTTCAAGATCTATTGCACTCCAGAGAAGCCTAACTTTTTCACAGCCCCCACGCCCAAACGCTCAATGATTCCCGTAGAAATGCCGTAGAGAAGACCTTCCACCATTTCTTGATGGTAAATGCAAAATTGAATTATAACTCCGTAGAAGTTGTGTGGTCACTATGATTGTACTTCAATATTGATCTCTTGACCAGTATGATTTACTCTTGTCATCTTTCGATACCAATGGATTCCCATCTCAACTTCACAAGTGGGAAGAAAGCAAAAACTAGTGGGGCGAGAGCTAACCTTTGTCCTTTCAGCATCAATGTTCCTTTTTTCGCTTTACTATCCATTATTTTTCTCCCACTCTATCCATTCAGCAGCACTTGAAAATTTTTCTGGATCGCTTTGTGTTTTACTTTTCCTTTTGTTCTTTCACTTTATTTTCGGCCATCACTCCGCATTTCTTCTCTCTGTTCTTCTCAAAAGAATCATGACCAAGTCGAAGAAAAATAGTCATATCGGTTAGAAGTTAGAAGCCATGAATTGATTCAAAAGAAAAAATTATAAAACTTGAATATTAAGAATTGATGTCAAACATGATTTGATTAAAAATATATATAAAATTTAAATATTAAAAATTAAATTTTATCATTTAAATGATGTAAGTGATATATTTTACATATTAATTTGTAAATAGAGTAACTCAACATTTATATAAACAAAAATTCTATTTATAAGTCGAGATTTAATACACATTATCCATACTGATGAGATGGCAAGACTTAATTTATAAAATAAATTTAAAATTTAAATCTTTTACAAATCAAATTTTGCCATGTCATTGACATTGAAGGAATTGTCAAAATAATCTATCTTGTGTATTATATATTGGTATTAATCGTATATGCATATGATTTATTATTATAATTAAGCTTCTTATGTTACTATGAATAGTTACAATTATTTTCTAAACTGCAAAAACAACTTCGTATAAACAGTTCTCTCAATTACTTTGTTTCTCAACATTGTATGCCTATCAGTGACCCAAATGATTGTGTTTCATGGGAGAAGTACGTGATACAATATACTGTTTCATATGCAAACTATCAAACGGAGAAACCAGCATTCTCGAGGGAGGTAAAGGAACTATGAATCGGAGGGATTGAAGAAATCTGCAAACATGAAGTAATATCATTCAAGAAAGCTTGTGCCCTTTGGAATTTGAATACAGCACTTGCATCAAGTATGGATAGATTTCCTGTTCATGATTACATCAAACAATGCAAAGTGAAGATAATTCTTGGAGGTATCTATGAATTCAACACACCACAAAACTTGGGAACAGAACTAAGAGAAAAATATTCGAATTGCATATTGCATATTCATGTTCTGATGAATTTGAAATTTCTTAAATTTGGGTAGGAAAATGTTGTTTCTCCCACCAGCAGGAATCAGCACTCAATATCATTTTGAATCTTTGAAGCAAAAGAAGAAGATTTTCCTCCATTTTTTAGTTGGAAATCCTTTCTTTTCTGTACAACATCCAACTGCAAAATCCTTGATGGCAAATGACGTTCATGGAATGCAGTAATACAGAAGTCTCAAGCACTTGGTTGCATCATCATGTTGTAGTCATCATCTTCATATATGCTCCACCATGTGACCCAAATCTTTCCTGCATGCTTGGACATATGAGGTACACTTGAGAGAAATTGTATGTTTTATAGAATTAGTAATCTGGAAAGAACCACAAGCATAATCCAATTACCTTAAAATTTGTCATGCTAACAGAAATGCAAGCACTCATGAAATTGAAGTGGTTGATTCACAGTTCTAACAAAAGATATTGGTGGCACTGGCATATCCTGAGAAAGTGAGTCACCCAGCATCAGTTAGGGCTAAACTCCATTAGAAATATTATGGAACATCAATACTACAAGAAGCTGGATTGTATATATTTTGAAAGTATTGAAGATAAGAAAAGTTGTCAATTGGTTTTACAAGCAAAACAACTATGATGAGATAAAACGGGCAATTAATTAGATATGAAATATTTCAATGTGAACCATGCTTCACAATGAGTAAAAAATCTCAAAACAGTGTTAGGTAAGATGTTACATGCCTATCTCGTTTTCCTCTTTATCTGTTCATATTTAAAAAATAAATACAAATCTGTCTTCAAGCAGTGCTAGCTAAGATGTTACTTGCCTATCTCTTCAGTCATACAAAACTGCGCAAACAACTTCCACAGTACCTTGGAAGCAATAAAAGATGAAAAGGAAAATGCAATATCATGGCTAGAAGCAAATGCCATTGGAAGAAGCATAAACTGTAAATCTCAGATTTTATAAATACAATTGGATGGAGTGAAAACAATCCATTTTATCAAGTGTGCTAAAAAAAATTAACAAAACAGTTGTCTTCGACCAATAACAGTCAGCTGATCTTTCCCTTTGCATAAGACTATTGAGAGAAATAGATAGAAATTGGAAAATTAGCATTTAAAAGCAACTGAACCTCCACCATAAGTTTAAAAAAGAATAGTACAAATCAAGTGTAAGTTGTAACAGCCACAACATTGGGAATAACGACCACGCAGAACTCAAACATCAAAGATACCAACTGATATTCCCACGCAACTGCAGCAATGGAATTTCATCAAGGTAATAATAATAATAAAAAAGTTTATTTTGGGATTGTATTACTTACATCTAATTATATTCAAAGAGTGATGGCTGCAGTTTGTAGCCATGGGCGCGCACCCTTTGTCCCGGCAACTCATGGAAATCATTTTAGATATTCATCCTTGATTACGACACCCTTAACTTGACCCCTCTCCTCCTCCTTGATTTCTCAACAACCTTTTTGCCTCCGTCCAGATCACCCCCTTCCGCCCTTTTCTCCTAAATTTCCTCTTTATTTTTCTTTCACCTTCTTGTTGAACAGTGTAATTAATAGTAACAAATGTGTGAGGAGTCCTTTTTTTATCCGTATTTTTGGCCGTACCTGTAGTATGACTCTTTTCCTAATACATGTGAAGATTAACGTAAGTGATGATAAACTTCATCTTCTGTGAATAGGAAGAAGAAATAAGAAAGAAGAAAATTACCACTGAATTGTTGACTTCTGAAGGATAATTATGATAAGCATTGAACCTCTTTCTAACGTTCTTCACTTCTTCCTGCAACTAAAATTTTAAGAACGCAGAAAGTTCTATGAGATAAAATCAACAAACGGAGAGAGAGAGAGGCGAAGAATTAAAAATTGGAAAGTACTACGAGGCATTAAGATGAAGTGGTGAGTTAAATAC
The DNA here is from genome assembly GCA_011037825.1 of Carya cathayensis. Lineage (NCBI taxonomy): Eukaryota > Viridiplantae > Streptophyta > Magnoliopsida > Fagales > Juglandaceae > Carya > Carya cathayensis. The sequence goes on from QGSO01000171.1 coordinate 2,021,628, forward strand.
CTCGGGGGGCCGATCCAAGTACAATTTAGGGATGTGAGCAATCTTGGACCGATCCTCTCCCGTCTCGCGCTCGCATCTTGCCAACAATTTGGGACAGTGCTTTCTAATTGTCAACACTTCCAAAGACTTCAACAAACGCATTTCTTCGGGCAGCGAAGTCAAACTAGGACAATTAGAAATTTCGAACTGTTGAAGCGATGTCCATTTGTAAATCCAATCTGGTAAGGCCCTCAACATGCAACAACTCGAAATCTGGAACTTATGTAGAGTGGTAACATGTTGAAGACCTGACGGCAGATGCACCAATTTTGGAAGCCCAATGAAATCCAGAGACAGGAGGCTCTTAAGGCCTTGCCATCCCATCCCAGCCTCATCATTTCCGCCTAGATCAAGCTTATCACAATGATTAATCTCTAGTTGTTGAAGTCCAGTGAGATATTGTATACCTTGAGACAAAGATTTTAATCTATTGCATTGGAAAATCTGCAAAGACTCGAGAGAATTCAGGTTTTGCAGTCCCTTCTCTGGGAGAATCTGTAGATCTTCTATCCTATGTAGTCGTAGACGCTTCAATTTTGAGAGAGGAATGAAAGAAGAAGAGGCAAATATAGAGGAGTCTACTGTTGTTGAAGTTGAGCAAACTGGCGTACACATATTCATCATCCATGTCTGTTGCATTGGCTTCCAGCTGGCATTAGACAGGACCAACTCTTTTTCAAGACGTGGAAACATCGGCATGGAATCCAGAACAGTGCAACCCCAGACGGATAGCTCTGAAAGGTAAGGAAATGAAGGGAGTAAAGGAGGCTCTTTCCTCCACCACCCCTTGAGATTAGGGCAATAATGGAGTTGAAGTTCCTCTAAGGATGGGAAGAATATTGCTACGTCTGGTGCCGATAAAGAAGAAGACTCATTCCCATAATCACCATCTGACATGTACTCAATAGCGTCCAAGTATTTAAGAAACAGACGCTTAAGAGAGGGCAGTTTACTCAATAGTGTCCAAGTATTAAACAAACCTTTCAGTTTTTCACACTTTGATAATTGAAGTTCAACAAGATTTTTGAGTAACGAAAGCCAGTACGGAAACCATGTACCTATGTAACCTCTTAATTCAAGCCTTCTAAGATTGGGGTGAGGTTCTAAGGCTTCCAATTTTGTTTTAGAATCGGCATCATCCCTCAACCCAAATGAATCATCCCAATATAATTTTAGAGAACCAATCTTTTGTTTCGCCTTCAAATTTGCAGCCTTGTAATCTCCAACATCATCTTTCCCACATACCAAATTTCTAATCTGTAAATCTCCTCTTAGGTAATTTAGTCCATTTAATTCATTTAGTCCGGCACTACGCATGTTGAGATCAGAATCCAGGGGGGATACCAGGAAGTCTGATAATGACCGAAGTTTAGTCAATTGCCCCAATCCACGTGGCATATAAGTCAGTTTCCAACATCCATTGATGTCAAGATGCCTGAGGTTGACTAATCTTGAAAAGTCTCTAGGCCATTCTTCAAGCCGACTACAATTGCACAGTTTTAACGTCTGCAAATTCTGCAAGCTGGTTATAGAATCTGGTAACTTCTTCATCAAGTAAATTCCAGAAAGATCAAGATATCTTAAACTATTCAACTTACAAAACCAACTTGACGGTATATATAGGATTCTACTACCCAATTGCAATGCGCGCAACCGCAACGTTTTGAAGCTTCCAAACAGCTTATCAAATTCGTTCATCCGCCAAGGCTTAATGTCACTTGGTGAAAGAAATGTTCGCATTCTACCATAATTTGCCTTAGAAACTGAATTGATCCCATCAAGCCATACATGACGAGCACTCTCGTTTATAACTCTCGCTTGTCCGGGGTGGTATAATCTGGTTACCGACGGTCCTGCAATCAACATAGCAAGATCATGCATGAGGTCATTCATTTTAAAGCTAGTGACTTCGCCCGACCAATCTGTTGTGACTTTTTCAAAGAAAAATCTCGAAATTAAATCCATCAAGTATTCATGACCAGCATCTTCAAGGCATTCATCTTCTTTTGACGACTTTATAAATCCTTGTGCCATCCAAAGATTAATCAATGTTGATTTATCAATCTTATAATTCTTTGGAAATAAACTACAATAAGCAAAACATTGTTTCAAATGCTGCGGAAGTTCATTGTAAATCAACTTCAGAGTTGCTAAGATATTGTCTTTTTCATCTAGACGTATTCTTGAAAGTACATTATTCAGAAAAGACAACCACTCTGTTTCTGAATTTTTGAAATACAATAACCTTCCAATTGTTATTATGATGAAAGGGAGACCTTCACATTTGCTCACAATCTCCTTTCCCAAATTCACAATTGTCTCATTGTAATTTGGCTCTTGGCCATTTTCAAACGCCATCAGTTTAAATAAATACCATGAGTCATCTTCATCTAAACCTCTCAAGTAATATGGTTTAACTGTGCACATACTAATATTGGCAACCAGCTCTTCACTACGTGTAGTTATTAAAATTTTGCTGCCTCTTGCACCATCCCCTAGACCTGGTTTCAAGTCATTAAACCATTCTCCAGGATTCTTGATCCCCACATTATCCAAGACAAGTAGGTACTTCTTACCATAAATTTCTCGTCCAAGAAGGTCCACTGTAACATAAAATGGTACTTTCTCATTTCTGGCAGATTCTAGGATTTTTCTAGCGACTGTTTCAATATCAAGGTCATCAGAGAGCTGCACCCACATTTTTAGCTGAAAATATTTTTGGATTTTCTCGTGATTGAATGCGAACTGAGCTAGTGTTGTCTTTCCCATACCTCCGATTCCAACAATCGGAAGTATTGGAACGTTCTCCTCAACATTGGAGTCCATTAAAAAGTCAACAACTGCGTTTTTATCCTCATCTCTACCAATAAGTACTTCTTCGGGACAAAACGCAATATGAACCCTGTTCCTATTCTCTTCTACTGGCATGTTTCCATGGCGTTCCTCAAAATGAAACTTTCTCATGACGTTTGCAATGTGATCTAAATTATTTAGAATAGTCTTAATCTTAGGACCCATTCTACGGTTAAATGCAAGTTGATTCGATTTGGAAAAGAAGATGCACACCTGTTTTGCCTTCTTATTTCGGGTCATGAGTTCTTTCCGAAGAGCTTTGTTGGATAAATCATCCAGCAAGTCGTCAACTTCATATAAGATATCTGTTAGCTTCTCGAGCCAGTCTTTGATTTCATGGTTCTCGGCTTGTTGCTCCTCGGCATCCAGAAGCACAGGTTGTAATTCTAAAACAATGTGCTTAAGCTTTTCAAAATCTTTGACACAGGAGCATAATAATCCCAACTTTTTCGCCGTCCGCGCGTCCAAATGCTCAATGATTCCACGAACAAGAATGGAGGGAAAAACTTCTGCCATTTTTTAGATAATAAGCGAATAAGCAAATTTAGAGACTATCGAAGTTAGATGTTTGCTGTGAATGGAACGGTCAAGGTGTGGCCAATATTAAAAGATAATTTAGAGCGCATGTGCCAATGACAGATAAAAGAACATATCTTTTCATTTTTCAGAGAGCAAAAAGTAAAAAGGACAAAAGAATAACAAAACAAAAGTAGAAGAGCAGGGAAAAGATTTTCACATGGGAAGATGCTAGGGAGCCTGTTTTGAGTTCTCGTTTGACGTCTAAAGGACACTTAGCATCTTACCTTTTTTATTTATTTATTTTATTTTTAATTTTTAATATTCCCCTCACACTTGCTTAAACTAGAGCACTAGTTCCACCATATCCATCCCAGATGAACCTCCGAGCAACCTCTTCAACTCGTCTCTGAGTTACCCCTTCCGTAGCTAGCAAGTGTTACTCTATTTGATGTGGTTCTCAGCTGCATCTCCTCCACCGAGTTAACCACCAAGCTTCACCACTGTCCAGCCCCACGTTCAGCCACCACCTGCATGAAACCTGATAAAATGAGGCAAAAAGAAAAATGTCATAATGCTCATTGTATCATATTCATTCAGACACACAAATTCACAGTGCCTTGGGTAGTCTATATCGGCATTCATTACAGAAGGTATGCGCTGGAATAATAGCAGAAAAAGGAAATAAATTTGTTACAACAGAAACGAAAATAGAATTCTTGAATCTTCTGGACCAGCTAACGTGGATTACTACTGCTTGATATCTTTTGAGTGTGCATCAGCTTGGTTAAGGTTAATACGCCCCCTTGAGTCTAGCGGGGTGTCACACACAGTTAGACTCTATCTCAAACATGAAAACCGATCAGCCACCAAGGGTTTTGTAAAAATATCTACAAGTTGATCTTTACTGCTGCAAAATTGAACCTGCAATGTCTTTGCTGCTACTCTATCACGCACAAACTGAAAATCCACATCCATATGGTTGGTGCGTGAGTGATATACTGGGTTTGAGGTCAAGTACGTTGCACCTAGATTGTCACACCATAAAACAGGAGGCCGAGGAAGAGAAAAACCAAGTTCCTTGATTAAAGTTTGCAACCATATGGGTTCTGCAGTTGTGTTGGCCAAGGACTTGTATTTAGCCTTAGTACTTGAGCGGGCAACAGTGTGCTGTTTTTTTGAGCTCCAAGAAATCAAGTGCTTACCCAAAAAGATACAAAATCCTCCTGTAGATCTCCTATCATCTGGACAGCCTGCCCAGTCAGCATCGGAGTAGGCATGAAGTGTAAAACTAGAATGTTTTGAGAGAAATAATCCATGATTAATGGTTGATTTTAGGTAACGAAGTATTCTCTTAACGGCTGTCCAATGTGTATTTTTTGGTTCATGCATGAATTGGTAGACTTTGTTGACAGCAAATGAGACATCTGGTCTAGTTAAGGATAAGTATTGGAGGCTGCCAACAATGCTTCGAAAATGAGTGATATTTTCAAAGGAAGGTGAGTCAAATTTTGAGAGTTTGGTGGATGCTGACATGGGTGAGGAAATGGAATTTGCACCAAGCATGTGGGTTTTCTTCAACAAATCAGAAATGTATTTTCTTTGAGTTATCAACAGACCATCATCAAGATAATCTAGCTCCAATCCCAGAAAATATGATAATTTCCCTAAGTCTATAACGGGAAATGCATGACCAAGAGATGCTATCAGACTGTCAATAGCAATTAAGGATGATGAGGTCATGATCATGTCATCCACGTACACCAAAATAAAGATGCAGAGATCACTTGTGTGCAAGATAAAAGGTGAAGGATCACCCTGTGAAGCCGAAAAACCATAGTTGATGAGCAATGAGCTTAACTCAGAGAACCAAGCTCTAGGAGCTTGCTTAAGGCCATAGATGGCCTTGTTTAGTTTGCACACAAAATTGGGCCGTATAGGATCAGTGAACCCTTGGGGCTATTGCATGTAAACTGTCTCACTAAGATTTCCATGAAGAAAGGCATTCGGTATATCAATTTGTCTAAGACACCATCCACGTGCAACAACAATTGATAGAACTAATCGAATGGTTGAGGGTTTTACAACTGGACTGAAAGTTTTGGTATAGTCAATACCGAGTTGTTGATGGAAGCCTTTTGCCACAAGTCTTGCTTTCCTCCTTTCGATAGAACTATCAGGACGTAGCTTTGTGCGGAACACCCACTTGCAACCAACAAGATTAGAAACAGAGGAGGGGGGAACAAGAGTCCAGGTGTTGGTTTTAACGAGGGCTTCAAATTCCTTTGACATTGTAGCTTGCCATTCAGGAAATTTAGAAGCAATAGAGAAGGAAGAGGTTCATCTGGTACTGTAGCAGTGGAAATAAAACACTATCGATGTGGATATGGAACTGTATCGTCGGAGAAATGGCGAGGTCTTGATAAGTTGGTGTGAGACCGTGTGATGATGGGTGAACGGGGAGGAAGCACAATGGGTGAAGGCCGAGATGATGAAGAGCTTCGGTTTTCAGAAGAGATGAGGGGATTAGGGATTGCAGAGGATGGTAATGAGTTATTTTGAGAGGAAGAGGAAAGAGAAATGGGGTGGGCTTGATTAGGAGTTGTGGGCCGAGTGAGAGACGAGTGGAGTGGTTTAGGAGTTGGACTTGAGAGACCGGGTGGGTTAAGAGGAACTGGGCCAAGAATAGAGGGAAGAAAGCATGGAAGTGAAACCGACTGTGGACTAGGCTTGGAAACGAGATGAACTGAGATGGGCTTTTTGTAAGGAAAGTGTTTTTCATTGAAAGTGACATCCCGTGAAATGTAAAGACGATTGTGATGCTGATCAAAGCACTTGTATCCTTTATGAGAGGAACTATACCCAAGAAATATACACGAGGTTGAACGAAAACCCAATTTATGTTAATTATATGGACGAAGATTGGGCCAACTTTCACAACCAAAAACTTTTAAAAAATTATAATCTGGAGGTTTGTGATAGACCATGAAATAAGGAGATCAATTTTGTAAAATTGGGGTGGGGAGTAAATTGATAAGGTATGTGGCGGTTTCGAAGGCGTCGTCCCAAAAGGATAATGGAAGAGATGCATGAGTTAGAAGTGCAAGCCCAGTTTCGACAATATGTCTATGTTTTCGTTCAACAAGGCCATTTTGTTGATGTGTATGGGGACAAGAAAAATGGTGTACAATTCCAAGAGTCTTGCATAGATTTTTAAGGGGTAGAAATTCATTTCCGACATCAGTTTGCAAAGAGATTATTTTAGTATTAAAAAATCTTTTAGCAAATGTGATAAAGGAAGTGAAGACAGAGAGCACATCTGATTTATTTTTTATGGGAAAAAGCCAAGTGAATTGTGTGAAATGATCAACTATACTCAAGTAATATTTATAGCCATTTCTTGAAAAGAGGGGAGCTGGGCCCCATACATCAGCCCATAAAAGATCTAATGGCTTAACAGAAGTAGTGGATCCTAATGAAAAAGGAAGCTGGTGGGCCTTAGCCAAGGGACAATCGGGACAAATAAAAGAAGAATCAGTTGGGAAATAAGGCAAGCATGTGGTGCGCAAGACTCTAGAGACAGTGTTGAGTGAAGGATGTCCAAGCCTTTGATGCCAACAGCTAAGAGAAGCTTTTTCACCAAGATGGACAGATGGAGAAGACGATTGCATGGCAGATGGAAAATGGTAAAGGCCATTACGAGTTGGACCATTGATGAGGAGCTTCCCGGTCAGTTGGTCCTTCATCGAAAAATGGGTTGCATGAAATTCAAAGAAACAAGAGTTGTCAATACAAAATTACAAAATAGAGACAAGATTTTTTGTTATTGAAGGAACATGGAGAAGATTACGTAAATGAAAGGAAGAGGAATTAACAGAGAAAGAAGAGTCACCAATGTGCTGTATCGGAAGACCAGTTCCATTTCCAACTTTTATTTGCTCATTTCCACTGTAAGGTTCAGATGAAAGGTTAAGGTGAGAAAGATCATGGGTAATGTGGTGGGTGGCTGCACTATCAGGGTACCATGCAGAATTTGGAATGGTTAAAGGTGAGGTGTAGTTGGCGGAGAATGAACGGGGTGGGTCATATTGATAGGCATGATCAAACTGAAAATGGCATTGGAGAGCAATATGTCCAGGTTTATTGCAAACCTGAAATGTTGGTCTGTTGGAGTGATTGGGTTGGGAATAAGAGTTGGGTTGGGAGTTTGAAGAGAATCGTCCTCTGCTATTGGGGTACCTCCCTCGTCCATGGTTATTTCTATTTCCACGATAAGAGCCCCTGCCTCTTTGGTCACGGTGATTATTGGCACTAAAATTTGCAGAAGGTTCAAAAGGGGAAGACGGGTTTGTGCTACGAGAGGTATGGTTCAAACGGCTTTCATGAACAAGCAGGAGATGATAAAGCTCTTGAGAGGTCACGGGGTCAGATCTTGTAGTTATAGAGGTTGTGAAGAACTCATAGGGGGAACCCAGACCATTTAGAATGTAAGTGACCATTTCTTTTTCTGAGAGATGGCTACCCGTAGCAGTAAGAGTGTCAACAAGTGTTCTGACTTTGCTGAAATAATCTGAAATAGATTGATCTCCACAGCTCAGGTTAGTGAGTTGAAAACGGATTTGGAACTCATTAGCTTGTGAGTAAGAGCTGAACATGGATTCAAGAGCAACCCAAAGCTCACGAGAAGAACCTGCAGAAATTACATGACCAATGATTGAATCGGTTAGTGAAGAGAAAACAATGCTCAAAATGAATTGGTCTGTTCTTTGCCAGGATAGAAAGGCTGGGTTGATTTTTGGGGAAGAGGTCTTTGCAACTGGAAGCATTTTGGGTCGGACGATCTGTGTTTCATCAACAAATGAATATAGATCTTGGCCTCTCAGATAGGTAGATATTTGCACCTTCCAAAGTAAGAAATTATCACTGTTGAGTTTTAGAGTGGTTAAATGAGAGAAGGAAGAGAAAACAAGGGTCGAAGATGGTGGTGGCAATGATGGTGGTGGTGGTGGTGGGGTTAAGTTTTCTACCATGATAAGAGAGGATCAGAGAGACTGCTAGTCTAGCAGCTCTGATATCATGATAAAATGAGGCAAAAAGATAAATGTCATAATGCTCATTGTATCATATTCATTCAGACACACAAATACACAATGCCTTGGGTAGTCTATATAGGCATTCATTACGAAAGGTATGCACTGGAATAATATCAGAAAAAGGAAATAAGTTTGTTACAACAGAAATGAAAATAGAATTCTTGAATCTTCTGGACCAGCTAACGTGGATTACTAGTGCTTGATATCTTTTGAGTGTGCATCAGCTTGGTTAAGGTTAATAAAACCAACTCTGTTTTAGCACACCTAAAGCAGAGCAGCTCCTCTGCTGTCACCTACGTCCAGCCATGCCGTATTAATCTCCCTTAACGCTAAGTTGTCCTCCATCACCACCGTCGACCAGCCCAACCACCAATGATTTGTCGCCGTTGTTCCCAACCATGTCGCTACATTATTTCTCGGCAACCCCGCTCTGTCTTGGTCGTCTGCATTTCATCTCCTTCACGGTGGGGCCAACATTTTCCCGTATTTGAACCTTCGACATCCTCCCCTTCATCGTCCTCCAAACTACAAGTTTTGGCTAATTACAAGTCAGATTTGCAATTTAGGTAATGCATACTCTGCATCCAGGTAATCCAAAAAAAATTATTAAATTCTATGTAATGCTTACTTTTTGTAAACATTAGAACTCGGTTTTAGAAAACTTTGGATGCCACCTGCACCATAGTAGGAGTCCGCTAGGCAACACTGTGTACAAAGTTGGCTACCGATTCGGCCACATCCTCCCCTCCATCGTCCTCGAAAGGGGTCTCTGTCGGGGGTGATTTTGGAGGGAAGATGATATTAAGGAAGGTGACACAAAGCAAGAATAAAATTCAAAATCACAAGAAATCTGAAAGTGATTTGTAGCAACAACCAAGCCAAGAATCATGCCCTGTAATTGTTGTAAATAAATTCTGTAACCGATGTACATGTCAGTTTTTGATAGCTATATATTTCCTTAGATATATTTGTAAGGTCTGTATAAAAAAACATCCAATGGATCAATACAATGTGTGTTGAAATTTCCATTGTGAGCTCTTGTATTATTTACTTCTCTATATGGTATTAGGACTCCAACAAGAATTTGATCCTCAATTCACAAATGTCTTCCGCTAATCAACCTATCTCTTCCTCAAAAATTCCTCTTGCCGTTTTTAACATCATAGCTCAGATCAATGAGAAACTCACACCCATCTTTTCCCCAATGGCGAGCTCAATTTGAGGCACTCCTAATTGGCTATGATCTAATGGATTATGTCAATGGAGAATCGTAATGCCTCTCTTTTGATGGAACCCCACCGTTTGTTGCCAAGAAAAACCACTAGGTTAGGCAAGACAAGCTAATTCTTAGCGCTATTCTTGCCTCTACTTCACCAACAATCACGCCCCTCATTGCCACAGCCAAGACCTCGTATGAGGCATGGAAAAAATTATCAACTATGTATGCAAGCAAATCGCGTACAAGGGCAATGCAACTCAAGGAAGAACTGAGCTTGATTCAGCGTAGAACTTGACCAATCCTAGAGTACCTCCATGCGGTTAAAGGATTGGCTGATGAGATAGCTCTCATCGATCACGCCATCTCTGATGACGATTTCAACCTAAATGTCCTCAATGGGTTAGGTCCTGAATTTCGTGAAATTGTTGCACCTATTTGGGCAAGAGACAAATCACTTGCCTGTGAAGAACTCCATGATCTACTTGTTAGGCATGAGAGCTACTTGAGGAGGATGGAGGCTGCTACACAGCAGCTCGTGGTTGCTGCAAACTTCACTAGTCGTCGTTCTGGTTTCTTTGCAACCCAACAACAGAAAGGAAGTAACAAGAACAATGGGCCTTCACGTCAACAAGGCTAGAACCGCTCCTCAAATGGTCTACCTCGAGACCAACGGTGCAACAATAGTTCGGGCCGCCCCAATTCAAATCAAAGACTCTTCCAGCCCAAGTGTCAATATTGTGACCAAGTGGGCCACACGGCTAAGGCTTGCTCGCAATTACACCCTTCTGAAATGACCATTAATTGTGCAAGAATATCTAATGGTCAAGAAAATAAATGGTTAATTGACTCCGTAGCTTCTCACAATATCACGGGTGATATACAAAATTTATCCATTCATTCTGAGTATGATGGCACTGACGAAGTTCTTCTAGGTGATGGTACAGGTTTGGTGGTTACAAATATTGGTTCTTTAGCCTTACCCACACCTTCTTCTTTTTTTCATTTACATTATACATTATGTGTTCCAAATATTCACAAGAATCTCATTTTAGTCCATCACTTCACCAAACAAAATGATGTTTTTCTTGAATTTCACCCTCTATATTTTCTTGTGAAGGAACGATCCACGGGGACGATACTTCTAATGCTTCTAAGAGGTGCGTGTGAGAATGGCATCTACATGTTTCCTAACTTAATGGTGGCTTCTTCCATTCCAAAACTGGTTGCTTAGGTGCATGAATGGACTTCAATAGATGGGTGGCACAAGTGTCTTGGACACCCATCGATTAAAGTTGTTCAAAATCTTGTCAATCCTTTTTCTCTTCTTCTTACCACAAATAATTTACCATCTTCATGTACTTCTTATTTAATAAATAAAGCACATCAACAACCATTTGGCTCTAAAAGTTTTCAAAGTCATTCTCTGCTTGAAATTATATACACTGATGTTTGGGGTCCCGCTCACATCATTGGGTTAAATGGCGCACACTATTATCTCATTTTTGTGGATCATTATACCAAATACATGTGGTTTTATCCAATGTCTACAAAATCTCTTGTTTCTAGCATTTTTCCCCACTTTAAAATGCTTGTTGAAAAATGGTTTAAGTCCAAAATCAAAAGTTTGTACTTGGACAATGGTGGAGAATTTCTAAGTTTAAAAAAATATTTGTTCGATCATGGTGTAAGCCACTAAACCACCGCCCCCTACACCCCACAACAAAATGATGTTTCCGAAAGGTGTCATCGTCATCTTGTAGAGACGGGTCTTACCTTGCTTCATGATGCTTCCTTACCACTCTCTTATTGGCCTCATGCATTCCAAACCTCTACTTATATCATAAATCGACAATCAACTCCTTTTCTCCAAAATAAATCTCCGTTTGAGGTCCTTTTTGGTCAATGGCCAAATTATCTCAAATTGCATAAATTTGGATGTTTATACTATCCACTCACAAGGCCATACAACACCCACAAATTACAACCAAAGTCAATTCCATGCATTTTCATCAGATATTCACAAACCACAGAATGCATATAAATGCATGGATCCATCAACGAATTGGGTCTATCTATCCAGACATGTGAATTTTGATGAAACGCAAAGCCCAGTCTCCACCACCATCATGCACGGCCCAATATCTAGAGAAAGCCCACTTGCCCACACCCATTTCTTTCTTACGCAGAACTCGTGCCCTAACATTTCCTCTTCTGCTCCTTCAGTCCCTACACAATCATTCATCTTTGATTGACAATCGCAGCCATGAATGAGCTCGAAAAATGTTGTTGTCAGCTCTACGCCACCTCCAGGTATACCCTCATCTCTCTCTAGTCCTTCTCTTTTTGAATCACATGACATCCTAAGTGCTGGAAATTTAAATTCGAATTTGAATTCTGGTTTAAATATTATTGCATCGCATGCTTCATCCTCACATTAACTTGCATCTACTTCTATCCCTGATTCACAATGTCCTATGCCACCTGAAAATTCCTCAACCCGAACCCATTCCATGACTACTCGATCCATGAACAATATTTTCAAACCCAAGTACTTGCACACTGTCTCCAAGTATTCTCTACCGTTACCTCTAGAACCAACATGTGTGAGTCAAGCCGTATCTCATCCTGAATGGTGTGAAGCCATGTCTAGTGAATTAACAGCCCTCATGCACCATGGTACATGGGATTTAATTCTACAACCCTTAAACTGTAAACTAGTAGGTTGTAAGTGGGTGTTTAGAGTTAAACAGAAAGTAGATGGCTCAATTAATAAATTCAAAGTAAGGATTGTCGCAAATGGCTATAATCAACGTCTTGGAGTTGATTATAAAGAAAATTTTAGCCCAGTTGTTAAATCAGCCACAATAAGGACAGTACTGAGCATTGCAGTCATGAATGGGCGGCCCTTGAGACAAATGGATGTAAACATTGTTTTCTTACATGGCAATTTGACTGAAATAGTTTACATGAAGCAACATCTGGGTTTCAAAGATTCTTCTAGACCTGATTATGTCTGCAGGTTAAGGAAAGCAATTTATGGTCTCAAACAAGCCCCGAGGGGGTGGTATTCTGCTCTAAGAAGCGCTCTAATAGATATCGGGTTCCACAATTCTAAAGTTGATTCTTCGCTATTTATTTATCGACATGATTCCATTATATGCTATTTCCTTACTTATGTTGATGATTTAGTCATTACGGGAAATGACAAAAAGTTTGTAGCTCATGTTGTTAACATACTTGGTGATCAGTTTTCATTAAAAGATATGGGCTCACTTCACTACTTCCTAGGAGTGGAAGTCATACCAACTGCTGCAGGTTTATTTCTCTCACAACACAAGTATGTTTGTGACATCTTAGAGAATTCAAAAATAGCTGGTGCAAAGGATGTTTCTACACCAGTCAACTAGTCAATCCCTTCACTTGGTAGATGGAACGGGCTACAATGGACAGTACAGAGTATAGGCGTATCATTGGCAGCCTACAATATCTTTCCTTCACCCTTCAGATATTTCCTTTGCAGTAAATAAGCTTTCTCAATTTATACACAAGCCAACGGTTACGCATTGGATAGCCACTAAAAGGCTTCTTCGGTACCTCAAGAAAATAATATTTTACGGCATTCTCATCAAGAAAACTGCAGCACCATGTTTACCAACCAACAATGATGTTGACTAGGCTGGAAACATTGATGATAGAACCTCTACATCGGCTTACATCACATTTTTAGGATGTAATCCAATCTCATGGAGCTCAAAAAAACAAAGGGCTGTTGCTTGGTCCACTAAGGAAGCAGAATATCGAGCCCTTGCAAATGCATCAGAAACAATGTGGTTACTTGCACTTCTTCAAGAACTTGGCTTTCTATTAAAGGTGCCACATTCTCTTCTATGTGATAATCTTGGAGCAACCCATCTTAGCTTTAATCCGGTTCAACATTCAAGAATGAAACATATCCAAATTGATCTTCACTTTGTGCGTGATCAAGTTCAAAAAAGTACACTTAAAGTGAGTCATGTACACACTTAAGATCAACTAGCTGATTTACTAACCAAACCACTATCCCAGGAACGAACAAAATTTTTAAGAGTTAAAATTGGTCTTGCCGATAGAAGCTCAATTTTGCGGGAGTGTATTAAAGAAGGTGACACAAAGCAAGAATAAAATTCAAAATCACAAGAAATCTAAAAGTGATATGCAGCAACAACTAAGCCGAGAATCATGGTCTGTAATTGTTGTAAATAAATTCTGTAACCGATGTACAATTCAGTTTTTGATAGCTATATATTTCCTTAGATAGATTTGTAAGGTCTATATAAAAAATATTGGAATGATCAATAAAATGTGTGTTGAAATTTCCATTGCGAGCTCTTGTATTATTCACTTCTTTATAGATGAAATGGGTATCAGTCAAGGTGGAAGACTAGTAGGCTTTGGGGAAACAAACCAAAAGAGAAAAAAGCCAAGTGGCCCGTCCACATCAAGCGGGACTTCAAAACAACAGGAAGAACGAGCGGGATCCCTAACATTACCCTTTGCACATAATGGATGATGAGTTGGGTCCACTCACACCGTATACCCTGATTAGATTTGAGAAAAGACACACAAATAAGAGATTATTTTCTCCCCCTCCATGAATATTGAAAGAGAGTGTTGGGGAAATATTGACTGCTATAACTCCACCAACGGGATATTCAATGAAATTAGTTTAAACAAAAAAAAATGTGAGGAAAGTAGAATATAAAGAGACAGATAAATAATGGACCTTTTCACTAAATTTATCATGTCTACGAAATTTTTTTGAATGACGTTTGATTTGTCACACAAATATTTAAATAAGAAGGAAATTAGACATTGAATTGACAAAATCTTGAAATAAATTAGACATTAGAAATATTATGGAGCACATATATTAAAAGAAGATGGATTGTATATGTTTAGAAAGTATTAGCCAATTTATTTTACGATCTAAACAACGACAATGATGTTAAACAATCTATTAATTAGATATGTAACATTTCAATGGGAGCCCATGCTTCAGAATTAATGAATCATACAATTTAAAAAATAATAATAATATTAATAATTAATATTTTAATAATATTTTATTTAATTTTTATCTAAAATTATTTTATCTTATTTTAACATCTAAATAATTACTTGCTCTCGTAGTCTTTCGACACCAATGAATTCCCATTTCAATTTCACAAGTGCGAAGAAAGTGAAAGCTGGTGGGTCGATAACCGACATCTGTCCTTTCACATCAATGTTTCCTTGTTCTCTCACTTTATTTTCGGCCATCACTCACTCCGCATTTCTTCTCGGGTATGGCTACTATGCCGCTCCATCCATACCGCTGGCCCCTTTTTTTTTTTGTCATTTCATATTTTTTAAATCATTTTCTTAATTATTAAATAAAAAAAATATCAATACACTTAAAATCATTTTCTCAATCACTAAATAAAAACAAAAAAAAAAAAAATTTTGCCCAACAGTCCAACTGGACAGTCAATCCCAAGCGGCACAGAGGCTTTTTCCTTTCTTCTTTCCGTTCTTCTTGATAGAATCATGATCAAGTTGAAGAAAAATAGTTGTATCTATCAATCTCAATGGGTTTTTATAAAACTCATATTTCCGTCAAAATTATAAAAAAATAAAATAAAATAAAAAAACTTAAAAGTGGCGTCCAACCGATTATGTATTATATTTTTATTTTTCAAGTAGTTACAGTAATTTTGCTACATTTAATTGATACTGTTCACACTTCTAAATTATTTTAAATCCATTTCTCTCTCCTCCAGTTCTTCTTTCTTCACTGCTTTTATTTCTCCTAATTTCATTTCAACCCATATTTTGTTTGGTGCCATCTTCTTCCTCTAGTAAAACTGAAACTGTTATTCATCGATGACATCAAAGAGTTTTCTCTCACGGCACAATGGCTGCCTTGTCTTTGTCTTGCAACACGGGCACGGGAAGTAACACAATCCTCTCTTTCGTCCTCTCTCCAAACATCCCAAAATCGTAGAGGCTGCCTCTATTATTTCTTTTTCCAATTTGTTGGTTTTTTTCCCTCAATAGTTTCACTCTCTGATTAGCTCTTCCAAAAAGGGTATTAAGGTTTAACTTTTGATTTCTTCCCTTGAATCAATGGAGGTTTTGTTTATGAGATTTGGGTTAAAATTAAGCTTTTGAATTCCGTTCCGTTTCGGTTGGAATTTTCCGTTCTGGTGTAGTGTCCGGTACACTCTACCAATCTATTCCGTTTCGCTTCAAATTCTGGTCATTTTGGTCCCATTTCGGCTATTCCGGTCAAATTCCTGCCATTTCTGCCGGAATTGAGCGTTTCGGTTCTCATTCCGTTTTGGGCTATTTTTGTAATTTTCTTATGCTTAAATGACATTTTTGTAAATTTTAAATCTAAACAGTATTTAATTAATTCTAAAATATAAATATATTTATATAAGTTTAATTTTTTTATAATTTTAAATATGTCTTCTCATTCTCTATTTTTTTTTTTAAATATCATTATTTTTAATAATTTATCTATTCTTTTATTTTGTTTATTTATTTTTATGTCTTAACTCAAGTTTGTAATTTTTTTAACATATATTCATTTTATAAATATTCAATTCTTCTATATATATAGACATATACATGATACACACTTGCATATATATGTATTTATTTTATTATTTGTTAGTTTACATATACATATAAATATTTATATAGAATATATAATTAATCCCGAAATGGTACACCGAAACATATCAGTATTGAAATATTTCGTTCCAATACCTTAACCGAAATGGTCAACGAAACGATATTTAAAACTTTGGTTAAAATGGCGGCAAGCGAATCTATTTGAAACAGAAACAAATTACTTCGGTTTAGAGTTTTGTGAAAGAAGAAGGAGGGTTTGAGATATGGGAGATATTGTAAATATTAAGGATATGAAGATATTATTTTATTGATAGTCTGAGAAAATATTTGAAATGAATAAAAAATATTAAAATGTATAGTATTTAAATGATATAAAGAAAAAAAATAAAGAAACTGATATATGATATATTATAAAAGTCAATATGTAAAATAGAAAAAGTAAATTTTGATTATATATTTTAAAGAATAAGATGAAAAATTTATTGAAAGTACTCAAGCCATGATTTGATTCGAATCATGTCAAGAAAGAGCATGATTTGATTTAAAAGAAAAACATAATAAAATTTGAATATTAAGATTTAAAATCTTATACCATGCAGGATGATTTGATTTTTTTTAAAATAATTATAAAATCTGAATATTACGTTCTAGCATGTCAACAAAATAACATTTCAATGAAGAAAAATTATATTTGTAAGTTGGAATGTAAGGCATACCATCTATCTCAAAGAGATGGCAATAATTTTTTTTTTTTTTAATTAAAGTGAAGGAGATCCTAATTTTATTAATAACTCTTACTTTGATGGCAGAAAATCGTGATTACAAAGAGACCTGAGAATTACAAATAGAAATGAAAGACCAAACCCAATCGCCAATACCAAGCCAGTGAAGCCACCGCAAATGATAGCAAAGATCGAGAAAACCGCTCCGAGTCCAAACCTTAAGCTTCACAATTATACCATCTCACTATTATACTACCTCATAAATCCAGTCTTGAAGGTCTGCTTGGGAACCGAGTAGAACTTCTTCGTTTAAACCAACGTTTTCCTCCCACCTTCATATTATTCAATTCCAAATCTGTGGGGCACATTTTGTCATTTTCCATATGTTCATTTACCTCAATGTTTTCACTATTAGACACGGACTCCCTTTGTGCCAAGTCCCTTTGTGCATGGTCAGACCCCACTACCGCATGATTACCAATCACCACAACTGGACAATCGACCTGTTCCCCATTCTGTACATCCAACCCCACGTACCGTGCATGCATGTCCTCCTGAGGCCTGAGTGCATCATCATTCCCCATCTTTAGAGTCTGTTTGGGATTGAATTTGAAAACTTAAAAAGTACTTTTAATTGTTTAAAAGCTCTTTTAAAGAAAAAATGATATGTTTAGTAAATTTATAAAAAGTTCTTTAATCACTTAATAAAGCTGAAAATCTACTTTTTTAAAAAGCACCAAATTAAAACTTTTATCGAAAAGCTCCTGCAGATAACTGTATATTTTAAAAAAATTAATATAAATAACTTTAAAAATACTTTAGAGACATGGTTACCAAACAATAAATGATTTTTTAATAGTAAAGCTTGTTATTTAAGTTATAAGTTATAAGGCCCAAAGTTATAAGCTATATTTCCCACCGCAATCCCAAACATGCACTTACTCTTGTAACTTCCACAACTTCTTAGTTCTTATAAACAATTATCACTCCAATACTTTGTTTCTCAACATTGTACGCCTATCAGTGACTCAAATGATTATGTTTCCTAGAAGCAGTACAAGATACAAGATACTGTTTCATATGCAAACTATCAAATAGAGAAACCAGCATTCTAGAGGGAGGTAAAGGAATTTTGAACTTGAAGGATTACAGAAATCTACAGACATGAAGAAACATCATTCAAGAAAACTTGTGCCCTGTGGATTTCGAATACAGCATTTGCATCAAATATGGATAGGTCCCCGTTCATGATTACATCAAACAATTCAAAGTGAAGATAATTCTTGAAGGTATCCATGAATTCAATACACCACAAATTTAGGGAACAAACTAAAAGAAAAATATTCGAATTGCAAATTCATGTTCTTATGAATTTGAAATTTCTTAAACTTGGGTAGGCAAATGTTGTTACTCGCACCAGCATAAGTCGCACTCGATACCACTTTGTATCTTCATCATTCTTTTTGTTACAAGCATTTATATCAATTTTCGAAGCAAATGAAGAAGATTTTATTCCATTTTTTAGTCGAAAATCCTTTCTTTTATGTAAAGCATCCAACTGCAAAATCACTATTGGCAAAAGATGCTCCTGGAAATCAATAGTAATACAGAAGTCTCAAGCACTTGGTTGCATCAATATGTTGTAGCCATCAGCTTCATATATGCTCCACCATGTGCACCAAATCTTTCCTGCAAGCTTGGACATATGAGGTACGTACACTTAGACAAATGGTATGTTTTATAGAATCAGTAATCTGGAAAGAACCACAAGCATAATTGTTTTAAGAAATATCCATTTACCTTAAAAATTTGTCATGCTAGCAGATATGCAAGCACTCATGAAATTGTTAAAGTGGTCGATTCACAATTCTAACTAAAGATATTGGTGGCATATCCTGGGAAAGTGAGTTACCCTTTATCAGTTAGGATAAAACTCCAATGAAAATTAGCATTTAAAGGCAACTGAACGTACACCATAAGTACTTAATGGAAAATCAACAGTTTTATCAATTTCATAACTCAAAAAGATAAAGGTCACAAGTTACCAATACTCACCCAACTGAAGCCTTGCACTTTTCTAGGTTGTCATTGCCATTCCCACCACTGCAAGAAACAACTTAGAAGACGTGATTGTCGTTGTTGAGAGGTAAAAATGCAAAAGAAACAAAATGGAATCTCTGGCAATTTCCTCGCAACCAAACAAGACCAAATTTAACAACGGTTCTTCTATGTTCAAGCCGATGAAAAGGGACGAGAACTGGTTTAAAACTCTGCTATGAATTATTTCTGCCCCAACTGTCTTCATTTCGCCTTGTCCATAAAATCCACAACTGTAAATTTCTATCCCAACTTTATTCGTACCAACTTCCAACGGCTTTGTTGTTGACGACTTCTGACTGCAATCTCACTGCTAACAAACCAGAGAGTTCGATGGCTTTGTCACTGCCCACTGTCCCCTGTCAACCAGTTTCGGCTTCTTCACTTTCAGATATAAGGTACTATAACTGCCCTGCTTACAAAGCTGGGATATATATGCGGCATGCCAGGGAGATTGGTTCGCAGTTCATAATATAGAAGAGGAGACGAGTATTGACAACACAATCACAAGATTCCAATTTGCACAAAATCCTCACCATATTTTTAGCAAGAGTTATTCATTTGTAAATATCAATTCTTTCCATACTTAGTCTAATTTCCTTACATTTGGTTATTTCCATACTTAGTCTAGTATTTCCATACTTAGCCTAGCTTCTTGTACCTATTTAATCATCCGTGTATCATTGTAATAGGCATGCAATTTGAATAAAGATATTCAGTTTCTCAAGCCTAAACACGATCCCTACCCTACCCGAGTCCTACATGGCCTCTTCTTCCTCTTCCTCTTCCTCCTCCTCTTCCGCTGTCCTCTCTCCCTATCTCCTCCATCCCTTTGATTCCCCTAGTCTAATCCTTGTTTCTAGCCTCCTTATAGGTGATAACTTTCCAAAATGGCAAAAAGCCATGACCCGTGCACTCAACGCCAAAAACAAACTCAGTTTCGTTGATGGCTCTCTCCCCACCCCTGATCCTCGCTCTCTCGATTACAAACAATGAAATCAAACCAAAGACATGGTTCTTACCTAGATTTTGAACTCCATCAACCCATCTCTAGCCAACTCACTTGAATACCACACAAACCCACGTGATGTTTGGATTGACCTCCAATCTCGTTTCAGCCACGACAATAACGCTCGTCTCTATCACCTCAAGCGTGCCCTTTCCTCTCTGCACCAAAATACCAACTCCATTCATGAATATTACAACCATATCAAACAAATATGGGATGAATTAAGTCATCTTCAAAACAACACTGACCTCAAGGACCTGCAAAAACAAGCTAATGATGAGCGTGTCTTCCAGTTCCTTCTTGGCCTAAACGACTCCTTTGCCCAACTCAAAACCCAAATCCTTGCTATGGACCCGCTTCCTTCAATCACCAAAGTTTTTTCTATTTTATTTCAGGAAGCGCAACAGCGACTCCTCCAGCTCCAACCACTACTGGCGGACTCCATGGCCTTCGTCGCAGCCCACTCCAGCCACTCACGGAGCCACTGCCATTGCACCGAATGTGGCAAATAGGGTCACACCCTTGACTGCTGCTGGAGGGTCATCGGATACCCACAGGGACGTGACCCACGCTCCAAGCCACATCCGTCCATCCTCGACAAACCACCATCTGGCTTTACTCCGACCGCCAATCAAGCTTCTGCCTCCATCGATTCAGCTCCCCTCCTCGGATTGATGCCGGACCTCTACCAGTAACTCTTGGACCTGCTCAAACCGAAACCCACCTCCTCTAATTTTGTTGGTAACATTTTTTCTTCCCCTCCCTTCTTCGATAGCCGCCGGGATTGGGTTGTGGACAACGGCGCCAGCGCCCACATGTGCCACGACCGGACCCTGTTTTCAACTTTGAAACCCCCTCTTCTCTTTCGGTGAAGCTACCAAATGACCATACCCTTCCTATTAAGGGTATTGGCACTTGCCTATTATCTCTCTCTCTTACCCTTTTAAATGTCTATTTTATCCTTGACTTTCATTTTAATCTCTTATCTGTCCCTCAACTTACTGCTCACACAAATTGTATTGTTTCTTTCTCTTCTAAAGATTTTTTCTTTCAGGACCCACAGTCGACGAGGCTGATTGGAGCGGGTGATTTTTGCAATGGGCTTTTTTTGTACCGGTCCAACAATATTCTGGCTTCTTCCATGCAATCCACTATGAATAAAGACTTATGGCACCGACGCCTAGGTCATCCTTCTCGCCTTATTATTCCCCAATTATTTAATAATTCTCATGTTGTTTCGGATTGTGATGTTTGTGCACATTCTAAACACACTCGTTTGCCTTTTTCCTCTACTGATAATAAAAGTACTTTTGCTTTCAATAGAATATTTTGTGACATTTGGGGTGGCTACCACACTTCTTCCATTTGTGGTTCTCATTATTTTCTCACTATCGTCGATGATTTTTCACGTACTACTTGGCTCTATCTTATGTGTTTTAAATCAGAGACATATGCCAATCTCATGCATTTCTTTGCCCTTGTCCAAAATCAATTTAATACTACGGTAAAAAAAATTCGCACCGATAATGGACAAGAATTCCTTTCGCACAAATTTCAAACCTACCTTCACACTCACGGCATTATCCATGAGCACTTGCGTTGAAACTCCCCAACAAAATGGCGTTGCAGAGTGAAAACACAGGCACCTATTGAATATTGCTCATAGCCTTCGCTTCAAAGCACACCTACCCCTAAAATTTTGGGGAGAGTGTGTGCTTATTGCAACTTATCTCATTAATCGTACACCCAGTCGCATTCTTCAAAATAAATCCCCTTTTGAACTTCTTTTCCACACCACTCCCAACTATAATCATCTTCGTGTGTTCAGTTGTCTCTATTACGCCCAAATCCTTCGTGCTCATCGAGATAAATTCTCTCCCCATGCTTCCAAATGCATCTTTCTTGGCTATCCCAGTAACCACAAAGCATACAAACTTTACAATCTCGACACACATACCATTTTTTTTCCCTCGATGTCACATTCCATGAAGACATATTTCCCTTTCAAGATCTCCCCGATCTTTCCCTCTCACCTTCTCCTATCCTTCCCTTACCTGTTCCCGAACCCCCCCCCCCCCATCTCTCCCTCCTTCTACCACTCTCACGGCTCCTTCCCCCTTGCTATTCTACTGCTCTTCGCCATTCCCATTGGCGCGATGCCATGACTAATGAGCTTCGTACCCTTGAAGCAAATTCCACTTGGACACTTGAACCCCTTCCTCCTGGTAAAAAACCCATTAGTTGCAAATGGGTCTTTAAAACCAAACTCAAAGCCGATGGCTCTGTTGAAAGATATAAAGCTCACCTGGTCGCCGAAGGCTACACTCAAGTTGAAGGCCTTGATTATCATGAGACTTTTGCCCCTGTTGCAAAAATGACTACTGTCCAGTGTTTGTTAACTGTCGCCGCTACTCAGCAATGGATCATTCACCAACTTGATGTCAATAATGCCTTCCTACATGGTGATCTTGATGAAGAAGTATACATGACCCCACCTCCCGGATATTGCCCTAAGCGGGAGACCCATGTTCGCCGTCTCCGCAAATCTCTCTATGGCCTCAAACAGGCATCCCGCAACTGGTTTTTTAAACTAACCACTGTGCTTCTTGATGCAGGTTTTACTCAATCACAGGCAGATCACTCTTTATTCACCTTGGTCACACCGACGAGTATCACCATTGTGCTCGTCTACGTTGATGATATTCTGGTTGATGGAAATGATCTCTCCAAAATAGAGGAATTCAAACGTGCTCTCTCCACCAATTTCAAAACCAAGGATCTCGGCCCCCTCAAATATTTTCTTGGCCTCGAAGTTGCTCGTTCATCACACGACATCTTCCTCAATCAATGAAAATATGCTCTTGATATTCTGAATGACAGTGGCCAACTCGGCACTCGGAACGCTCCCTTTCCCATGGAACAAAACTTGAAGCTCACCAATCAAGATGGCACCCTTCTTCCTGACCCAAGCTCCTATCGACGACTCGTGGGCCGCCTCATCTACCTGACCATAACTCGTCCTAATATTGTCTTCGCCATGAACATCCTCAGTCAGTTTATGCATGCTCCCTGTCTTCCTCACATGTAAGCTGCCACCCGTGTTCTCCGTTACACCAAAGGCAGTCCTGGTTAAGGCATTTTCTTTCCGTCCTCCAATACCTTACATGTTACTGCTTATACTGATTCCGATTGGGCCAGCTGTCCCACTACCCGCCGCTTCACCACCGGCTTCTTTATTCAGCTCGGCACAAGTCCTATTTCCTGGCGCACCAAAAAGCAAACGACTGTAGCCCTCTCTTCTGCCGAAGCTAAATATCGTGCTATGGCCGTCACCACATGCGAGCTGACCTGGTTGAAACAACTCCTCACTGACTTTGGTATCTCTCATCCTGAACCTTTCAGTTTGTATTGTGATAATCAATTTGCTTTGCACATTGCCCATAATCTTGTGTTCCATGAACGCACCAAGCATATTGAGATTGATTGCCACATTATTCGAGATAAGATCCAGTCTGGTCTACTTACTGCAGTCCATACGTCATCACATGAGCAAATTGCGGACTTCTTCACTAAAGCTTTAGGCCGTGAACTCTTCCATCATTTTTTATGCAAGTTGGGCATTACGGATCTTCATGCGCCAACTTGAGGGGGAGTATTGACAACACAATCACAGGATTCCAATTTGCACAAAATCCCCACCATATTTTTAGCAAGAGTTATTCATTTGTAAATATCAATTATTTCCATACTCAGTCTAATTTCCTTACATTTGGTTATTTCCATACTTAGTCTAGTATTTCCATACTTAGCCTAGCTTCTTGTATCTATTTAATCATCCATGTATCATTGTAATAGGCATGCAATTTGAATAAAGATATTCAGTTTCTCACATTCTTGACAACGAATATCTTTGTTTGTGGTTTTGCATCAAGTAAACCAGGGAGATCTACCCAGCGAACGGTAGTTAATAAACCCAAAAGCACCACAAACATCAGCTAACCAAAACACAGAAACTCTGCAGCAAACTTGAGATACGAAAATGAGAGAGAGAGAGAGAGAGAGAGAGAAGCGGGAGGTGTATATCTACCTTGCATACGGCCTCTATGAGTCTACACGTTGGCGGCATTTCTTGCTCGGCTGAGGCAGAACCTCACGGAGTCTTTCATTGATGGACAGGGAGTGGAAGGGGCTGAATATCAGATCAGAAACCCGGCCTTTATCGTCTGCAAATCGGCGGGCATCTAGAAAACTCTTCACTTTTGAACGTCAGATCACCTGCCAGTAGGGACGGTGTGCCGATGTATTGCCATCCCATTCTCGGCGGATTCATGAGCGTTGCACGAATCAAGTGTAAGCTATAATACCCATAACATCGGTAATAACGACACCGCTGAAATCTAACGTAAAAGCATCAAATGATATTCTCACGCAACTGCTGCAATGGAATTTCATCAAGGAAATAAAAGAGCAGTTCATTTTGGAATTTTAGTACTTACATCTATCTAATTGTCTTCAAACAGTGATTTCTGCAGTTTGCAGCAGGCACCCTATGTCCAGCCAACTCCATGGAAATCATTCTCGATGTCCTTCCTTGGCAACAACGAACTTAAATTTACCCCATCCTCCTCCTCTGACTTCTCAACCTTATTGACCTCACACGAGGTTCTTGTCGTCCACAAATTCCACAACCTAGCTTGTTGCCTCTGCCAAGCTTATATCCTAATTTTCACCTTCCACCTTCTTATTGTTTTTTCTGATATGTGAATTATGATTATCTAAGTAATGAAACTTCTATGAATACGAAGAAGACAGACACGATAAAAAGAAAATAATTACCACGAAATTGTTGACTTCTTGCCTCTCCCCATATAATTATAATAAACATTGAAATTTTTTCCAGCGTTCTCCATCACCTCTTCCTGCAATGAAAATTTAGTAACGAAGAAAATATTGTGAGATAATTAGGAAAAGAAAAGAAGAGAGAAGATATAGGTGAAGAATAAGGATGCTTAAAGTTCTTTGAAGCATTAAGAAGATGAAGTGGCGAGTTAAATACCTTGGGATTGGAGGACGGATCCAAGTACAATTCAGGAATGTGAGCAATCTTGTACCAATCCTCTCCTGTAAGTGCCTCGCATCTTGGCAACAATAAGGGACAATGCTGTCTAATTGTCAACATTCTCAAAGACTTCAACAGACTAATTTCCTTGGGAAGCGAAGTTAAATTAAGGCAATTCAAAATTTCAAATTCTTGAAGTGATGTCCATTTGTCGATCCATTCTGGCATGGCCTTCAACATGGAACAGCCCGAAATCAGTGACATTTTCAGAGTGGTAACGTGTTGAAGACCTGATGGCAGAGACACCAATTTTGGAAGCCCAACGAAATCCAGAGAGAGGAGGCTATAAAGGCCATGCCATCCCATCCCAGCCTCATAATTGTCAGCTATATAGAGATTATGACAATGCTTAATCCTCAGTTCTTGAAGTGTAGTGAGATATTGAATACCTTGAGACAAAGACCCCAAATTATGCCAGTGGAGTATCAACAAAGAATCAAGAGAAGTGAGGTTTTGCAGTCCTTCCTCCGGTAGAATTTTAAGATCTGCTATCCCATATAGTCGAAGACGCTTCAACTTTGAGAGAGGCGCAAATGAAGAAGAGGCAGATGTAGAGGGATCTATTGCTGGTAACGTAGGTATATTCATCGTCATTGTCATTTGCATTGGCTTCCATCTGACATTTGACAGGACCAACTCTTCTTCAAGACGTGGAAACGTCGGCATGGAATCCAGCTCAGTGCAACCCGAGACGGATAGTTCTGAAAGGCAAGGAAATGAAGGGAGTAAACGAGGCTCTTTCTTCCACCACCCCTTGAGATTAGGGCAATAATGGAGTTGAAGTTTCTCTAAGGATGCTGGGAAGAATGCTACTGGCGCCGATAAAGAAGAAGAGTACTCATTCCCATAATCAGTACTATCTGACATAATGTACTCAATATCGTCCAAGTCTTTAAGAAACAGAAGCTTAAGAGAGGGCAGTTCTCTCAATGGTGGCAAACATTTCAGTTTTTCACACTTCGATAATTGAAATTCAACAAGATTTTTGAGGCACGAAAGCCACCACGGAAACTCCGTACCTTTGTAACCTATTAATTCAAGCCTTTTAAGATTGGGGTGAGGTTCTAAGGCTTCCAATTTATTTACAGGATCGGCATCATCTCTCAATCCAAATGAATCGCCCCAATGTAATTTTAGAGAACCAATCTTTTGTTTATCCTTCAAATTTGCAACGAAGTAATCTACAGCATCATCTTTCCCACATCCCAAATTTCTAATCCGTAAATCTCCTCTTAGGTAATTTAGTCCATTTAATTCATTTAGTCCAGCACTATGCATGTGGAGATCAGAATCCAGGGGGGATACCAGGAAGTCTGATAATGACCGAAGTTCAGTCAATTGCCCCAATCCACGTGGCATATAAGTTAGTTTCCAACATCCATTGATGTCAAGATGCCTGAGGTTGATTAATCTTGAAAAGTCTCTGGGCCATTCTTCAAGCCAACTACAATTGCATAGTTTTAACGTCTGCAAATTCTGCAAGCTGGTTATAGAATCTGGTGACTTCTTCATCAAGTGCATTCCAGAAAGATCAAGATATCTTAAACTATTCAACTTACAAAAGGAGGTTGACGTTAAAACTAGTGGAATGCCACCCAATTGCAATGCGCGCAACGTTTTGAAGCTTGAAAAAATTGCATCATCTACTGTCCGTTCCCAAGGCTGACTGTCACTTGGTGAAAGATATGTTCGCATTCCACATTGTGCTGCAGAAATTGAATTTTTGATGTACCCAAAACTAGGGATATTGTATCTAACCCATAGATGACGATTGCTCTTGTTAATGGTATCCCTACTATATCTAAAAGAGTTTAATATGGCTACCGACGGTCCTGCAATCAACAGAGCAAGATCATGCATGAGGTCATTCATTTTGAAGCTAGTGACTTCACCCGACCAATCTGTTTTGACTTTTTCAAAGAAAAATCTCGAAATTAAATCCATCAAGTATACATGACCAACATCTTCAAGGCATTCATCTTCATTTGACAACTTTATTAATCCTTGTGCTATCCAAAGATTAATCAATGTTGATTTATCAATCTCGTAATTCTTTGGAAATAAACTACAATAAGCAAAACATTGTTTCAAATGCTGCGGAAGTTGATTAACTTCAGAGTTGCTAAGACGTCTTCTTGATTAAGTTGTATTCTTGAAAGTTCATTATTCATAAAAGACAGCCACTCTGTTTCTGAATTTTTGAAATACAATAACCTTCCAATTGTTATTATGATGAGAGGGAAACCTTCACATTTGCTCACAATCTCCTTTCCCATATTCACAATTGTCTCATTGTTTGGCTCTTGGCCATTTTTAAACGCCATCCGTTCAAATAAATACCATGAGTCATCTTCATCTAAACCTCTCAAGTAATATGGTTTAACTGTGCACATAGTAGTAATACCGGCAACCAGCTCTTCACTACGTGTAGTTACTAAAATTTTGCTGCCTCTTGCACCATCCTTTAGATATTGTAGAACTCGTAGCAAGTCAACCAAACTTTCAGGATTCATGATGCGCACATTATCCAAGACAAGTAGGTACTTCTTACCATAAATTTCTTTTCTAATTTCTTTAAGCAAGAGATCTCTTAGAGCATTCACATTGGCTTCATTAAAACCATCTTCAAAATTTGATAAAAAGTACAAGTTTTTCATAAATTTAAAATCTTCCTATCCATAATCTCACATTGGATTAGCCATTGGATTCATCAAAATAATAATATAATATTATTATTTTAATAATAATATAATTTTTTTTTCATATTTTAAAATTAAACTAACTATATGTACATTAATAATTTAATATGATATTTAAATTATTGATTTCCAACTAATTTTTTTCTTCAACCTAATTACCAACAAACACATTTTGCCAACCCTTCTTCTACCTAACAATCATATATATATATATAATAATTTAAGGAAACAACAAACACATACAATTTATTCATCCAACAATTATATTATGTCAAAATTTTATCTAACTAATATTCATATCTGACAATTAAACAAGCAAATAAATGAGTATAAACTAAGAAAGAACAAAGCTGGAGAAGAATCAAGATGCAACACCATCATTATGGCAAATTAAGCTGCAATAATCCCACTACAATAACATTCGTAGGGAAGGGCTACATAATCATATAGGAAAAAGGAATCTGTTGGATCCATTAACATCATATATTCTTTTATTTGGTAACTTCTATTCAGTGCGCAGAGCAGTGCAACCCAAGTACACCAAATGTATACAAAAGGAAATACACAACTATAGGAATTTAAAAAAAAAAAGGGAACATAGTTCCATGAAAACTGCAAAAGGTAGAGAAGTGAAAACTATTGTATGCCCTCCTCCAAACGTAAATATTATTGAACATAATGGCTCTAAATTTTAATACCAGCCTCTTGCAATCTTCAAATGTCCAACCATTGCCTTCCCCTGAATGCACCGGATCAAGCATAAAAGGACCATCCTTTAAAACTCAAATTGCTATGACTATTAATGGAACTTCGCCAACAACCTATCAAATCCACCACCTATTGGAGCATGCAATCCCAAATATTTGGAATACCGAAGAACAAAAATCCTAAGCCACCTGATAGTGCCTTTCTCGAGGCCTCATTCTTCCAAATATTCTCCTACAGAAAAGAGGGACCATCTTCGGGGAAAAGTGTATTGAGTGTTAAATAACTTATGCCAAGTTAGTGTTACAAATCTATTGAGTTCACACAAGTGCATTGAACAAATCATTTTAAAGGACTTATTTCTAGTTGAGAATGCCAGTTGACTATACACGTGTATATAAAGATCACCAAACTTGTTGCTTATTTAGGTATTTGCCTTCTTATGCAGTTACTTTTGCTCTGTTTATGTCGATTCACAGAGAGAGAGAGAATAGGGTAGAAAGCATTGGGAAGCATTTCAATCATTGGAAGATATTCAAAATGTTGCCAACTCAAGATATATTTGGAGGCTGTTTCTTGTAAAACCACCATGAAAACAGCATTTTACAGTGAAGCCCGTTCAATCTTGTTTAATTAGGCTCAGATAAAGTAATTGGTATTTGGTGCATTAAACAAAAAGTAGGATAGCTAAAGTTGATCATACCTTCCTATCATAGCCGTACCACAGCAAATGCTGCTTTGACAAATGGACTAGCAATAGAAGTGTTGTATCATGTACAAATAGCACTGGTCCAAGCTGGACAAGGAAGAGAGACGAATTTTCATTTCAAAATGTAGAACTGCCCTGTGATGCCTCTACCCTCCATAAATCTCCCCTTGCAACCAAAGAACTTTCTACATCTTGTGTTCTGCTATCATAAGTTGATGTAATATTTATGATCCCCTGCATCAAATAAAATCGAACCATTCACAAACAAATGAATATATATTAAAAAACTGATGGCCATCATATTAAAATAAATCATCTGCATGCATTCCTCTTGCTATTTGTATCTGGTAGAAAAGCTTATAAACGAGACTACCATGACAAACAGACAAACTTTTTAAAATGAAAGAGGTTGTCATAGAACAAAACAATAGCCATGAGATGTCCCGATGTACAATTCTTGGGATGGAAAAATTATATAGTGCATTATTTTCATTACAATAAATGAGAGGTCCAGTAAAAATAGTAGTCTTAAGAGTGACATTTACTACAACTAAATCGTTTTACATTATAAGTGCAAGGGAAGCAACCCGAGTACAGAACATGTATGCAAGAAGAAAGCACCCAACAACACTGAAAGATAATGAAAAATAACACAATGCACCATTAAAAGCACATAATCAGCGACTTTCTTCCTCACCAAAATCAACCTGAGAACTGCTTGATCTACCTAACTTGATTGCCTCCATGATATCCACTACTTCGCTATCAGTTTACAGATATACCATTTAATAACATGCTCTCCATTTAATAACATGCTCTCCATTTAATATACTAAAGAAACCAGCTGGGCTACCATTTAATAACACGGAGAACTTCGCCGTTGACACACACCATCGGATCCATGCTCTCCATTTCTCCCCAAAACCACATCTCCCCAGCAGATATATTAAAAACTCCCAATTTACGTGATCATAGGCCTTTTCCATATCCAGCTTGCAAATGATTCCATTACCACCAGTCTTCATTCTACTATCCACACACTCATTCGCAATAAGAGCCGCATCAAGAATTTGTCTGCCTTTAACAAAGGCGTTTTGAGGCTTAGAGATAAGCTTCCCTATCACCTCGCTAAGCCGGTTTGCTAACACTTTGGAAATGATTTTGTAGACACAGCCGACTAAGCTTATGGGACGATAGGCATCTACCTCATTAGCTCCCACCTTCTTCGGAATTAAAGCTATGAAAGTAGTATTTAGGCTTTTTTCGAATTTTCCAGCCTCGTGAAATTCTTGGAAAACCTTCATAATATCTTCTTTGACCACATCCCAACACTCTTGGAAAAAACCGATAGAGAAACCATCCGGTCCCGGTGCTTTATCCTTTGCCAATTTCCGCACCACCTCCGCCACTTCCTCTTCTTCAAAAGCCCTTTCTATTCGGAAGACATCACTCTCCCCAATGGAGTCAAAAATCAAACCATCAGGTCGTGGCCGCCAATTCATTGTTCAGTAAGAAGTTGCTCATAGAAGCCAACTATATGAGCCTTAATAACATGTTCTTCCTTACACTCCGTACCATCTATATTCAGCATCTCAATATTATTATTTCTCCTATGAGAATTTGCAACCCGGTGGAAAAACTTGGTGCACCGATCCCCTTCCCTTAGCCACAAGGCCCTTGACTTTTGCCTCCACGAAATCTCTTCCATCAGAATAATTCTCTCCAGCTCCTCACTCAACAGTGTCCTCCGTTCAGCTTCTACTTGGGTAAGAGGTCTAACCTCTTGAATCTGCTCAATTTCCTGTATCTCCTTCCTCTTTCCTTCTTTGTTTTCCCTTAGATCCCCAAATGAATGGGTGTTCCAAAGTTTCAAATCTCTTTTCAAGGCTTTCAGCTTGCTCGCAAGGATAAAACTAGGATTACCTTGAAAATGATAGGACACCCACCACTGTCTGACTCGTTCCACAAATCCCTCCGTCTTTAACCACATATTCTCGAATTTAAAATATCTTTGGCCATTTCGCACTCCACCACAATCAAGCAAGATAGGCCAATGATCTGAAAGAATCCGGGGCAGTCGCCTTTGCCAGACATTAGGGAAATGACTTTCCCATTCAGGTGATATGAGGAAACGATCAAGGCGGGACCACGTTTGATTGTTAGCCCACGTGGCGGAACCCCCGGCTAACGGCAAGTCTACCAAATTCAACTCCGAGATGCATTCAGAAAAATCAATCATAGCTGGTCTCCCCCTTCTAGTGCCAAAAGATTCACTTGGGAATCTGGTAACGTTAAAATCTCCCCCTATACACCAAGGTAGATTCCACCAGCTATGCAAACCCGCTAACTCCTCCCACAAAAGTACTCTGTTACTATCCATGTTTGGGCCGTATACACCTGCAAAAGCCCACAAAAAATTATCTGTCACGCTCTTAAAAGAGCATGCTACTGTGTACCGTCCTAGGAACTCCTCCCTTTTTTCCACCACCCTTCTATCCCACATGACTAACACTCCACCAGACGCCCCGCTAGATGCCAAGTAAACCCAATCGACGTGCACAGCACTCCACAAGCTTCTCACAACTCGCCTATCAATCAACTTCATCTTCGTTTCTTGCAAGCAAACAATATCCACCTTCCACTCCCTTAGCAAGTTCCTTATCTGCAATCTTTTCGTAGCCTCATTTAGGCCACGAACATTCCAAGATACTATTTTTGGCTTCATTGAGAGTGAGCCGTCCCCTTCCCTTTCAACCTACTTGTGACGCCCCCAAATTCCGCTTGGGATTGAACGGACATTTGAAGCGTCGAGACATGCAACACAAGGTTACCTGCCCCCGTTCATGACATATAAGATGCAATGTTCCTAACATGCATCTAGCATTATGCAATATTCGCAGCGGATAATCTTTTTCTTTAGCAATACTATGCACCAAACTAAATATATCCCAAATACTTGAAATATAATTCATACATAAAGGCATACTAAAAAGCCGTGATCACCACACTAGTCTAAAATGGTTGTGATCAAAAGAATACTTGAGATACAACTCCAAAAGTACAAGTATTAACCTAAGTTAAATACTATACCATCATCAACATCGCACCGTGGCCTAGTCGACCGTATTCAGTTGGTCAGATTCCAATTCTCCTTTGGGTCCTGTAACAAGATCTACCATTCGGGGGGAATGGTAGTTGGGACTACCACAGTGAGATTTGATTACAAATCTCAGTAAGTTAACATAAAACTTATACACAGGTTAAAAATGCATGCATGGCAGTAAAAGCATAAATGCATAATTATAGTCATACATAAACATAGTATAACTTGACATATAGCATGACTTAA
The DNA here is from genome assembly GCA_011037825.1 of Carya cathayensis. Taxonomy (NCBI): domain Eukaryota; kingdom Viridiplantae; phylum Streptophyta; class Magnoliopsida; order Fagales; family Juglandaceae; genus Carya; species Carya cathayensis. The sequence goes on from QGSO01000171.1 coordinate 2,054,414, forward strand.
CCAGAACTTAAGCGTGAACTGAACTTGACTTAACATGGCATGAACTTAAGCTTAAAACATAACATGAACAATCAACATAACATGAACGTGAAACATAACATGGACATGAACATAACATAACATGAACGTGAGCTTGAACGTATCATAAACGTGAACATAACATGATGTGAACATGAACTTGGAACATAACATGAACATGAACATAACATGTACGTGAGCATAACATAACATGAACTTGATCTGAAACTTGACTTAACATAAACTTGGAATCTTATTTAATTGTCTTGATTAATAACGTGCATTAATACGTACTCCACAGTTGTTGTGGCCCCACGTATTCAAGTAACATAAAACATAATACGTACTCCACAGTTGTTGTGGCCCCACGTATTCTACATGTCACAATTGCTGTGTCTCATGTAGTGTATGCTCCACAGTTGTTGTGGCCCCATACTTCATGCTCCACAGTTGTTGTGGCCCCATGAATTCACATAACATAAAATATAATACGTACTCCACAGTTGTTGTGGCCCCACGTATTCTACATGTCACAATTGCTGTGTCTCATGTAGTGTATGCTCCACAGTTGTTGTGGCCCCATACTTCATGTAACATAAAATATAATACGTACTCCACAGTTGTTGTGGCCCCACGCATTATAAGTAACATAAATATAATACGTACTCCACAGTTGTTGTGGCCCCACGCATTATAAGTAACATAACATAAATATAATACGTACTCCACAGTTGTTGTGGCCCCACGCATTATAAGTAACATAAATATAATACGTACTCCACAGTTGTTGTGGCCCCACGCATTATAAGTAACATAACATAAGATATAATACGTACTCCACAGTTGTTGTGGCCCCACGCATTATAAATAACATAACATAAATATAATACGTACTCCACAGTTGTTGTGGCCCCACGCATTATAAGTAACATAACATAAATATAATACGTACTCCACAGTTGTTGTGGCCCCACGCATTATAAGTAACATAAATATAATACGTACTCCACAGTTGTTGTGGCCCCACGCATTATAAGTAACATAACATAAGATATAATACGTACTCCACAGTTGTTGTGGCCCCACGCATTATAAATAACATAACATAAATATAATACGTACTCCACAGTTGTTGTGGCCCCACGCATTATAAGTAACATAACATAAATATAATACGTACTCCACAGTTGTTGTGGCCCCACGCATTATAAGTAACATAAATATAATACGTACTCCACAGTTGTTGTGGCCCCACGCATTATAAGTAACATAACATAAGATATAATACGTACTCCACAGTTGTTGTGGCCCCACGCATTATAAATAACATAACATAAATATAATACGTACTCCACAGTTGTTGTGGCCCCACGCATTATAAGTAACATAACATAAATATAATACGTACTCCACAGTTGTTGTGGCCCCACGCATTATAAGTAACATAAATATAATACGTACTCCACAGTTGTTGTGGCCCCACGCATTATAAGTAACATAACATAAAATATAATACGTACTCCACAGTTGTTGTGGCCCCACGCATTATAAATAACATAACATAAATATAATACGTACTCCACAGTTGTTGTGGCCCCACGCATTATAAGTAACATAAATATAATACGTACTCCACAGTTGTTGTGGCCCCACGCATTATAAGTAACATAAAATATAATACGTACTCCACAGTTGTTGTGGCCCCACGCATTATAAATAACATAAAATATAATACGTACTCCACAGTTGTTGTGGCCCCACGCATTATAAATAACATAAATATAATACGTACTCCACAGTTGTTGTGGCCCCACGCATTATTATAACATAACATGTCTTATCTTTCTTAATGCATGTGATATTATTTAATATCATATACTTTTCTAACATGGCGTATACTTGTAAATGGCATAATATGATTTAATCATAAACATTTCATGGCATACATGTATCATATGGCATACTTAACATGGCATACTTATAACATACATCATTGTATGACAGAAAAGATTATATAACAGATAATTATTCATGAGAGATTAAATCATACGTAACAGATAAACATGTAATGACATAGCATGACATGGCATATACGATAACATACATACATAAATTGTAGTTCTCTTACCCATCACACATACACAATAAACTGATAGTAAGTTAGAGGCTAACTTACCTCGATCGTCGCGTTCTATGAGAATAGAGCGCGAGACACGAGGAACTGCACAACAGCTGGAAGAGGAACACTCAAGTCCTTAAGATTTTCACTTCTGAACTCAATTGCCATATTGTAAGCACTTGCAACACCACGGCCAACTTGAGGTTTCACTATACTCGGAAGAGATAAATTGACTTCAGAAAGCCTTTGCACTAAAACAAGTTCATTAAAATTATCAATAACAACCAAACAAACAACTCATTTCTCAATCCATATACTCTTAGCCATAGTCAACCACAAGATGACACCAGTCATCCCGGACTATAATCCATATCATCACTGCTTCGGGACACTGTCATACAGTTTCCCAACATTACACCATACGCTCCACACTTCTCTGCTACGCCATTCAACCCTTCGTGACACGCCATCCGGTGTATCACGACTTAGTACAGAGTACACTCACGTGAACTCTCTTCCATTCACACTACAAAACCCATCACTGCGATACACGTCTCACGGTGCATCGCTACGCGACACGGAGTACGCGCTACGCGTACTTCCTTCGCTACAACACTCATCAACACGATGCACATCACACGATGCATCGCCATACCACACGGAGTACACTACATGCGTACTCCCTTCCTTCTACGACCCACATCACTACAGCGCATGTCGCGCGGCGCGTCGCTGCATTACACAGAATACGCTACACGCGTATTCTCTTCACACAACCCGCCGTATCACATCTACGGCATCCATCTCACGCCTATACTTCACAGCACAGTCCACAAAACTACAAAATCAAGCCTAACACTTCACAACCACACTTCGTTTCACAACTACGCAGCGAACTCCACAAACACTAACTACACAGTCTACAGCCAACCAAATCAACTATGTTAAACATAAATAACTAAAGATAGAGGGTTAAGACGAGAGAGATGTGATTGCTGTCGGGAAAGAATCCAAAACTGATAATTTTAGCGGGCTGTTACACTACTCCTACTCGAGCTTCCCTCATTGTTCAAGGACCATGTCAACCGCTTGAGTTCTCTCTGTTTTTTTGAAACTGATTTCCGTTGTTGTTGATGCCCTGCTTCTATAGCTGTTAGTAAGGCCATGAACTGTTCCTCATATCCTTCACACTCTAATCCCACTACTTTCTGAATCTCTTTCACCTTGTCGAACACCCAACCCGAAACTCCTGAGTGAACAGGAAACAATAAATTAAGTGGTGTCGGTTCCACCTCTCTAGTTTCCTCTACCCCAGAAACCATCAACTCTAAGTGTTCTTCCAAAGCTAGTGCATATTCAGCCTCCATATAATCCCCATGCAAAGACCCCTCCATGTCCGAGTCTGCCAACTCTTCCCCCTCCCTCCCATCCACTTCTAAATCCCTCATCTATCATCCAGAGGGAGTCACCAAAGCCAACCTTTCTTCAGCTTGATACACGGAACAGCCCCCTACGGGTTCGACAGAACCCATCATTTTATTCACAAACGGAATCAGCCCAGAGCTTTCCTTCGAGGCCTCCATGCACACCTTCGGCAACTTCTGTGACTGAAACAAAGCATTCGGCCCTTCCTCTCGGTCCCCCGTATCTTTAGCGTGATCCATCTCCATGATCCGACCATCTCCCGTCTTCTTACTATCATCGGAAAGGCCCTCTGGCCTCGCCGGCAGGTTCTGTTGCTCCTCCGGCGACGCCTCTTCCGACGACACTACGACAAGTGCTAGTATCTGCGTATCGGGTTGAAACTCGCTTGCCGGGTCGACCGGGTCCTCTGATGGCCTTGCATGTGTCGCAGCCTCACCCGGGTCAAGGCTGCGACACATTGGAACATCTGCATTGGGAGGTCATGGGTGTATCGGGAGGACATCTGCATTGGAACATAAACTTTAGTAGGGCGGCACAAGATTGGGAGGTGAATCAGTTTGTGGATTTTTATAGTCTCCTTTATTCTGTGAAGCTGAGCAATCAGCAAGATGATTGGCTGTGGTGGGTCCCACACATGAAAGGTAAGTTCTCAGTTCGCTCATTCTATGTTGCTCTAGCACAAAATCCCATTGGTCAGCTTCCTTGGAAAAGGATATGGAAACACAAGACGCCTCTTAAGGCAGCTTTCTTTGTGTGGACTGCCGCTTTGGGTAAGATCCTCACAACGGATAATCTGAGGAAAAGAGGGATCACTGTGGTAGATTGGTGCTGTATGTGCAAGGAAGGGGGTGAATCTGTAGATCATCTTTTACTTCATTGCAAGATCGCCAGGGCTTTGTGGGATGAGGTGCTAAGTAGAGTTGAGATGGGCTGGGCTATGCCGGGGACAGTCGCGGCAACTTTGGCTTGCTGGCCCAACATAGGAGGCCAGCTCCAAATTTCAGCGATTTGGAGGATGATACCACTTTGTATCATGTGGTCTTTATGGCAGGAGAGGAATGCAAGAACCTTTGAAGACATTGAGAGAACAATAGAGGAGTTGCTGGCTTTATTCTTTAGTACTCTATGTAAATGGGCCATTGCTGTTGATTTCAATGGGATGGTCCTACATGATTTTCTTCTATCTCTTGCTCCTGCATAAAGGGGCAGTTTTTCATGTACATACTGGGCTAGGCCTGTTCTTTGTTTAATACAATTTTGATTACTTATCAAAAAAAAAAGTTTACAGATATACCATCTATATATTTACAGGTTAAAATTAGAGATTGAAAAATGCCACAAAACTCATCATCCCACAACCTTAGCAGTTCATCTATACAATACTTCACCAAAAGTTCATAAATTGAGGATGAGTTTGTGTAATTTGCTTAAAAAATCTAACCTACGGTCTACCCAAAAGGACCTCTCACTTTCGCCATCACCCGCTCCACTGCATTCTCCTCCTGTCGAAACGGGAGAGGCAGCCTCCTGAAAAGCTGCTGGACCAGCCCACTCAAGCAAGCCCCGAAGTTCGCCCCGGCCTGCCCAATCCTATTCCCAATATCGAAAAACGCCAATACTCCATCAATGCCCGAAATATCGGTTGCCAATCCGAAATCTCTTCTCCCAAAATGCTGACTCAGGAATTCGAGGTCGAAGGGCGTTGATTTCTGAGGGTAGGGCCATGGAAATGAGGAAGAGCTCATGTGGGACTGAATCAACTCGGTGAAGCCCTGAGCGAGCCGGTCCGCCAAGTCCTGACCGTGTTGCTGCACCTCCTCCCATGCCTCAAAGGACCTCTCCACCGACATTTGCTGCAAAATTTGAACCTTATCCTTCCCTTCCCACGCTTACAGCCTCTTCCTTAGCTAAAGTTGATTTATTCCCTTTTAGCAGAATTTTAAGGAGATCAAGTTTCCCTGTTTTCGATCCAGTCGCTGGTTCAATTTTTGAAAAAATACGTAAAAGGCTTGAGTTTTTGAATTGGGAAGAGCGAACAATCAGAGTTTCCGAGTGATAGAGTTCACATGAACTGACTTTAGGGATTCAAGCTCGGATGACCGATTGTTGAGGTTTCGATTTTTAGAAGCACTGAAACCAGAAATGTGGATTTTCAAATCCGGAAAGAGACATCACGGGCATTAGGCAAGTTCGGAAAGACCAATTTTAGTGCCTGATGTTTGTAAATTGAGCTTGAAAACGATAGAAAGAGGGAAAGGGGGAGAGAAAACATACGGATTGTCTTTGGAGATGAAGCTCGCGTGAAAATCCGAGAGATACACACCGGTATTCTCTGATGAAATCGGTTCTGCATGAAGAATTCGAGAGATTTCGTTTCCGTCGATGGCGAAAAATGAAAAAGAGAGGAACGGGAGAGAGAAAACGCGGAGAGTAAAAAGGAGAGAGGGAAGAGAGAGGGAAAATAAAACCAGCGGTTGTGCATTAAAAATGAAATAAAATAAGTTAAAAGATGAATGTGTAGTGCTTCTTTAAATTTGAAGAAAATGGAAGAATTACTGTATATCAAAACTTCAGATTTTATGTTTGCCGAGACCAATGCAGCGATATTTCTAACACGTTCATCAATTTATGCATTAGAACATAAACTTGTACTCTATTGTTTCTGGCAGATTCTAGGATTTTTGTAACGAATGTTGTTTCCATACCAAGGTCATCATGAGAGGGACATACATTCACCCACATTTTTAGCTGAAAATATTTTTGGATTTTCTCGTGATTGAATGCGAACTGAGCTAGTGCTGTCTTTCCCATACCTACTGTTCCAACAATGGGAAGTATTGAAACATTCTCCTCAAAATTGGAGCCCATTAAAAAGTCAACAACTGCGTTTTTATCCTCATCTCTACCAGTAAGTACTTCTTCGGGACAAAAAGCATTATTATCCCTCTCTCTATTAATCTCTTCTACCGGTATCTTTCCATGGCGTTCCGCAAAATGAAACTTCCTCAATGTCGTTTCCCATTCTACGATTAAATACAAGTTGATTCGATTTGGAAAAGAAGATGCACACCTGTTTTGCCTTCTTATTTCGGATCATGAGTTCTTTCCGAAGAGCTTTGGTGGATAAATCATCCAGCAAGTCGTCCACTTCATATAAGATATCTGTTAGCTTCTGGAGCAAGACATTGATTTCATGGTCTCCGGCTTGTTTCTCCTCGGCATCCAGAAGCACAGGTTGTAATTCTAAAACAATAATGTGCTTCAGCTTTTCAAAATCTTTGACACAGAATCATAATAATTCCAAATTTTTCGCCGTCCACGCTTCCAAATGCTCAATGATTCCAGGAACAAGAATGGAGGGAAAAACTTCTGCCATTTCTTAGATGTTTAGTGTGCCAATGACTGGTAAAAATTAAAAGATGGTATCATTTCACTTTCTAGAGGGGAAAAGTTAAAAGGACAAAAGAAGAACAAAACAAAGTAAGAAAGAAGAAGAGAAAGAAAGAAAAAGTCTGGACGTAACCACGCTGCGCACCCACGGCGTAACCAATCCAACGTGGCAGGTCAGCAAGTCAACTAAATCATCTGACAAAACGGTGCGGTTTGTATTTATTTCAGGAAGAAGAAAACTGATCGCGGGATCTCTTTTTTTTTTTTAATCACAAAATATTCAAACGCTGCGTTTAATAGTCCTTCCCCTCCAGATTTCATTTCATTCATCTCCCTAAAATTTCTTCATCTACCTTTTGGCCGGTTTCCTCTACGCCGACGGTGTCCATAAATACGCAACATTTTCTTCTGCGCGATACAGTCTCAGGTACTGTTTATTTCCCGACATACCAATTATTGTTTACAACAGTTTAGATGAGGAATTTTGTGATTTTGCATGTACGGGCTCACAAAATACCAATTGAATTTTAATACAGCTTACTGATATAGATATCCATATTAGGAAATTTTCTAAAAATATCAGAAAGAATGAAAGAAAAAAGAGTGAAAAAAGGTGCGGGAGGAGAAGGGGAAGGGGGGAAGGGGAAGGGTGCGGGCTTAGACGGAAATGAAATCTGGAGGGGAAGGACTATTAAACGCAGCGTTTGAATATTTTGTGAGGTCCGGAGAGAACAGAGACGTAGAGCAAAGAAGTTGAGGTCCGGAGAGAACTGAGATGTTAAGGTCTAGAGAGAACAGAGAACAGAGACGTAGAGCAGGGTCCGGAGAGAACAGAGACCCAAAATGGAAATGTTTCACGCAAGCTTACTATTTCAATTTCCCACCTTTTTTTTTTTAATATATCTGACGCGCCACCTCAGCATGGGTGCGCCGTGGTTACATATGTGTTGTTGTATGTAGCACTTCTGAAGTAGAAAAGCAGGAGAAACACCATAAGATATTTCCCGCAAAGGGTGGGTCTACACCCCACCGTTGTGGGCTCCCGGAGCTCCTCAAAGCAAATTTCTTTTTATTTAATATCATTTTTTTAATATTTTAAAAAAGGAATTTACAATATTATTAATTAATATTTTTTAATCACTAAATCAAAATTAAAAAAAAATTAGACCCCACAAATAAAATCATAGAAGCAGTAGATACTGAAAAGATTCGCACATAACGGATGATGGTCCCCACTTATACCGTATAATTGATTACAGTTGTGAAAAGACTGTGTCGGAAATGTTGGAAGGACCGTACTAGATCCACCGCGCTGGTGTTACCGTTAGTATGTAAAATAGAAATAATAAATTTTAGTGATGTATTTCAAATGATAGGATAGATAAACTATTGTGAGTGCTTTAAGGCATTACTTGCACATTACACGGAGAAAAAAGAGGCAAAATATGATCCAAGAGTTTTGGTTGAACTTGGCCGGTAAGGACTAGTTTGGTTATACATGAAATATAGATGAGATAAGATAATTTAAATAATAGTAAATTTTTAAATTAGGATGTGATGAGATAATTTGTAAAAAATTATGTATGAATAGTTACTCACTATTATTTTACAATTCATCTTTTCAAACACATATTTTTTATACAAATTATCTCATCTATCTTAATTTAAAATTTTTACTATTATTTAAATTATCCCATCTCATATATATTTCATGTAAATACTGCATAACCAAACTAATTCTTACCGGCCAAGTTCAACCAAAACCCTTGGATCATATTTTACTTCTTTTTTCTATTTCTATTTTAATGAGATGAATTGTAAAACAATAGAAATATTATTAAATTAAAAAATATGTGTTTCGATAGTTTTTTTTTTCAAATATGTGTTTTGATAGTTAATCACTCAAAACAGAAATAAAAGCAATGATATTAAAATTTAATATTTTAGAATAATATTAGACATCATATTATAATTTTATTTATATCTTATTATATATGATGCGGTATATTTATTACTATTTAATAATAATAAGAATATAATAAATAATTTAATAATAATATATATATCAAATATTATTTAATAAAATATAAATAATATAATAATATAGTATATAAAAAATTTTCTTTCTTAAAAGAAAAGAAGAGGACAGCGGATCACTGAAGGTGACAGTGCATTTGTACTGTTCATTCATTTACTGGGTATTGTCAGAAGTTAAATGCATTTGTTGAAAAGGTTGAGATTAGTTACACTGTATTGAATCGTTTGGATAGACATATTAAATATGCCGTACAGTTCAGATGAAAAAGCCACGTCGGCCAAATCATATATTGATGATAAGAAAAATGATAGCCACAAGTTTGCCAAAGGTAATAAGTAAGGCAGTTTGTGCAGTTAAAGTGTTTTGAGGTCATTCCGTTTTATTTTATTATTATAGTTTTTTAAAATTTTTATATAAAATACAATAAATAATTTAATTGTTTTAAAATTTAAAATAATAATAATTTTAGTAATAATATTTAATTTAATTTTTAATTTTTATTTTAATTCATCTCATTTCGTATCAATTTACTATTTAAACTGTAACTAAAGAAAAAAGTTAAATACAGTCGGCGTGCATAGCCGTAGGGAAACTGCCGCTAATGTGGAAAATGAAGCGCATCATTTTATGTCTGTAGCTTCGACTTGTACAAACTCCCTCTCTCTCTCGCACACTTAGTGGCTTCTCTCAACTCAATCAACGGCGTTTTTATATGTATAAAAACAACGAAAACCCAAGAGACAAAGCGCAGGCCATTCCTGGCGTAGATCAAAGTTTCCCATATATACTACTGAAAATTTCTACTTTTTTCCCTTTCTCTCTCGCTTTCTCGCTAGCCAAACGGTAAAGTTTTACTTCTTCAAAAACCTTTGTTTTGTCTAAGGAATGGATGGTGTTCCTAATATTCCAAAAAAAGTTCTGGATTTGGTTTGGCTTAGGTCATGGCTAGAGGAGTTGTGGATCAATTTTATGCATGGAAAGGATTAAGGGGCAACCTGCAAATCATGGATGTGTTGAAGATAGTTCCTACTTGTCTCATTTGGTCATTCGAAATGAAAGAAATGAAGAATCTTTGAGATGATATATTAAAAAAAATATTTGATATATTTTGAGCCCCTCCATCGATCTTTGATGGTTCTCAAAGATTCTTCTCAAAGACCAACTGAAGACCACTTGAAGAAGAATACCAATTTAAAAACGAAAGACCCAATTCCTTACGAACACATCCACTTGAAGACAACGAAGATGAAGACAAGCTCGAGAAGACCATTGAAGATGAAGGCCTCAGAGACAAAGACCCAGTCCCAACCCAAGAAGAGTTCCACACGAATTGAGATCTGTATTCTTTGCCTCTGGTATTTTTTTCTCTTGTTTCTATTTTTTTATATTAAATATATTGGCCAACTCCTCCACGTTTACCCACCACGACTGTACCTAGAAGACTTGGTAACTAAATGATAGTCAATGGAGCCAAAAAAATACCACTCCCTCTCTGAAGATGAGTTTTCATTTCCTCTTAGTAGTCTCCTCCTTTAAACCCCCCATATAACCTCCACCAACCATCTTTACCCACCTTCCAGAATCCTCTCACCAACCCTCACCCACCAATCATTCCATACTCCCACCCCATAATGTCAATAGAAAAGGAAAAAACTAGTGTGGATCTTCTAGTGGAAGAAACATAAGCATTACATGGGACGACATCATCCTGGTCCCAGCTTCCCTGTTTGAAAGAAAGCTTTATAATCAGGTACTAGTCGGTAAGTTGGTCTCATCTAAAGCTCTCAATAAGTACACTTTTCACTCTATTATCCGTGCGGTTTGGAGTTTTGTACCGGGACTTGTTATAGAAGATCTTGCTTCAAATATCTACCTTTTCACTTTTCCTTTCCCTCTAGACAAAAATAGAGTTTTCTTCCAACACCCATGGAATTTCAAAGGATACCATATGGTACTAAAAAAATGGCATCCGGGCCTCAATCTTCAGGAAATTGATCTGACCCACACCGCCATTTGGATCCAAATCTATGTGCTACCCTTAGAACTGATGACAATTGAAAATGTCGAAAAAATAGGAAGGGTCCTAGGACGTCTTATGGAAGTAGACCAAGCTTATCTTCCCCCAACTTGTGTGAAGAAAGTCTTAAGGATCAGGGTAGAGATAAATACGGACAAGCCCATTTTTGAAGGATTTACACTACCTAGGGTCAACAATAGTCTAGCTGAAGTAAGCTTAAAGTATGAGCGTCTATCTGAGTTTTGCTAAGGATGTGGAAGGCTGGGTCATCTCCATAAGGCCTATCCCATTTACATTAGTCTAGATTTTTTCTTTGGACCATGGATGAGAGCTGACACTCAAGATCATCGTAGAGCAACAAGAGTTGAAGTACCACTAAGAGAGTAGCCAAGGCCAGCCGGTCAACCAAAACCCTAGTTTGAACAAATGGCAATAATCCCTCCATCTCTACCCCCAGTACGCATCAGAGAGCCAACTCCTATGGAATTCCCAAAATATAGGGAGTCCTCAAAAATGAGAAACCAAGTTGAGCATCTCGGAAAAAGGGAAAGCTGTCATCATCAATACCAAAGAGGGTCAGAAGAAAGAATTTTGCTTCAAGAAGCTCTTCTTGGCAGCTACCAGTTCTAGCAGGTCAAAACTCCAAGAAGATACTATTCATCCCAATGAAAAACAACTTTCGGAAGTAGAGGAGTTCCCACGTGGCGAGGATCGAAGCCTTTAGACAATATGGTCAGATCTCTTTAAGGAAAGCAGTAATTCAGTAGCAATCAGTAACAAAGTCTCCCTTTTTCCAACAATTATGACTTCTGAAGATATTTCGTCCATCCAAACATCATTATCGGGTTGGAAGGAAACAAGCTTGCCACTAGAAAATTTGACTAGGCCTCTCACGAACCCACAACAGACTAACCTGGAGAAAACAAGCCCCATCTTGAACCAAATCCCAGCAAGGCCCAAGCCCAGAACTTTCTTCCTCAAACAACTGATTGCTAATCTTTTAGACCAAAAAGGGGCTAATGAACTGCATCAACACAGCGAACCATTTTAGCCTAACGTTTCTCTCTTGGTTAGTCTCTCAGGTAAGGCCTGCTTGGTCTTAAACTCTTACTAGATAAGCCCAACCCAAGTCATAAACCAAAACCATCAGATTGCTTCAACTAATTCATCCATCCCGCAACATACCTATCTAGAACCCCAAACCCTAACCAACGAAATGCTACCCCCATCTCTCATCTTTGCCCAACCAGCACAAAATCACCCAAATGAGATGACTAAGAAGAGGAAAAATTTATCTGAAGAGAAGAGCAACATCACCTATCCACCAAAAAAATGTCCTTTCATCAATGCATTATTAACCGAATCAAAGGCCGGCGGAGAAGTAGCTTTTGGATCCTCTGAGTTTGGGGGAACGGTTTCAATCACACTAGCTCCTCCATCCTTATTCCAAAACCTACAGTTGCCAAAAAATAAGAAGGCTCAAAGGAAGATCACGAAGACAGGATCCACCATAGTCAAATATGCTCCATTTCAACACCAAGGATTGAAGGCTTCGGGTAACAAAGTCCAGTCTCAAACTATGAACATTTTTCCATGAATCCAATGACTGAGGTGGTAGAGTCCTCACTGCCACTGAATGCAAAATGAGGCTTCTGGCTTGGAATTGTCGGGGTATTGCCTGACCCCGTGCAATCAGATCTCTTAGGGCAAATATCAAGGTCCATAACCTTGGGGTTATTTTCTTTTCTGAAAGTTTATTATCTACTGCAGAAACTATTAGTATTGTAAATATGTTGGGGTATGCTTATTTTGTGAATGCCCCTCCTGTGGGGAAATGGAGGGGCCTTTTGCTTTTGTATCGACCATGGGTCAACTTGGAGACTGTTTATATTTCTAGTAATGTTATTTTCCTGTTGGTGTACTTGGATCCAAGTCACTCGCCATGGCTCTTAAATTTGGTGTAATGTCCCGCCCCTTACAGGAAAAAACAACATTTTTGGGATTTGCTCACCAACATTTCTAACTCCTTCACGATTCCTTCCCTAACCCTTGGGGACTTTAATTCTGTTCTTTGCCAGCTTGAAAAGACAGGAGGGAACCCAGTCTCCCAAACTTCCAACCTTAAAGCCCTCAAATTATTTATGGATCAATTTGGCTCTGTTGACTTAGGGTTCTCGAGTCCTAGGTTTACATGGTCCAATAACAGATATTGTCAGAACCATATCAAGGAACATCGTGATAGAGCTATAGCCAATCTCCCTTGGCTAGATCTCTTTCCCCAAGCCTCTCGTACCACCCTTACCTGGGTATCCTTAGATCATGCTCCCATCATTTTAGACACTTCAAACAAGAAAAGTTCCCAAAATCCTTCAAATTTGAAGAATTTTAGATTAGAGACCCATCCATTTTCAAAACAATCAAAGAGGCTTGGCAATCTCAATTCACTGGTACCCCTGCTTTCATTCTCACAAAGAAACTCAAAGCCACCAAGAAAGCTCTTCGGATCTGGAACAAAAACCATTTCGGGCACATCGAGACTCAACTCAAATCTCTGAATTCAGTCATTTCTTCTCTCCAAGACCAATTTCTCAACTCTTCCTCATCAAATACCTTGGAAGCAGACTTGCAGGAGAATATTAATGACCTGCTTTTAAGAGAGGAATCGCTTTGGAAATTAAAATCCATAGTAACCTGGCTCACCTCAACTGATCTTAATACAAAATTCTTTCATGCTTCCACTTCCATTAGACGTAGAAGAAACTCAATTGAGAGCCTTAAACTTGATAGGAATTTTTGGACAACCGATCAATCTACCATCATCTCTAAAATCCAAAGCCACTTCCAAAATATCTTCGCTACCTCTCACCCCATCCGTCCTGATGAAATGCAAAATTTGTTCCCTAACAAGATCATGGATTTGGATAATGATTTCCTATGCAAAATTCCAAGTGAAGAGAAGATCACTCTAATCTTGAAAAAACTTCCATCCACAAAAGCTCCTGGGCTCGATGGCTTTACCGATCCTTTCTACAAACCTTTTGGGAAGTCATAAAAAAAGACATGATTGCCGCTATTAAGAGCTTTTACACTCATGGTAAACTTCTCAAGGAACTCAACTGTACTAATCTGGTTTTGATCCCAAAAGTGGAGAATCCAAACATTGTCAATCAATTCCGTCCCATCAGCCTATCCAATGTCTGCTACAAAATCATAGCAAAAACTCTCGCCAATAGACTCAAAGCTATTCTCCCTAGTATCATATCCCGCTATCAATCAGCCTTCATTCCTAGACGTCTCATCCAAGATAACACAATCTTAGCCCAAGAAATCTTCCACAATATGAAAAAAAGGAAAGATAGCATTGGCCAAATGGTTATCAAGATTGATAAGGAAAAGGCTTTTGACTCAATGGAATGGTCCATTTTTCTTGCGGTTCTTCAACACGCAGGATTCTGTCAACAATGGATCAATTGGATCAGAGAGTGTATTACAATGGTCTTGTATTCCATCATCGTCAATGACACCCCTCAAGGATATTTTCTACCCACTCGGGACAGAAGTTCTGTCTAGGCTCATCATCAAAAAGGAACAAAGAAACTGCATATAGGGAATTAAACTCTCTAGAAATGGACCCTCAATATCCCACTTACTCTTCGCGGACAATTTGTTCCTCTTTGGAGTGGCCATCGAACAAAACGCCCAGCATTTCCTTGACTGTCTCAAAGAGTATAATTCTTGGTATGGCGAATGTATTAACATCAGAAAATCATCTCTCCATTTCAGTAATAATACTACTCTAGCCTCTACCATGGACATTAAAAACATCTTCAACTTTAGAGTGGCCCCCCCTCCCCTAACTCCAAATATTTAGGGTTACCTCTCTACAATGGGGCCGAGAAGAAAAAAGTTCTCTCTGAATTAATGGAAAAAAATTAGAAAAAAACTCCAAGGTTGGAAACTAAAAATTCTCTCTCAAGCAGCCAAGACTGTCTTGATAAGAACGGTTGTTAGCTCGATTCTCTCATATGTCATGGCCTCAACCTTCATTCCCAAAACAATGGAAAAAATTTTTGATTCTCTCTTTCTTAGATTTTGGTGGGGTTATGAGGAAAATCAAAACAAGAAATTCACCCCTAAAGCTTGGAAGACAATCTATCTACCAAAATCGATAGGGGGCCTAGGTCTCAAAAGAATGTCCACCTTCAACTCTGCGCTTGTCACTAAATATAATTGGTATCTCCTGAATGGAACGAGTAATCTTTGGAAAGAAGTCATCACAAAAAAATACCTGCACTCAAAAACCTTCCGGGAAGTCCTTTCAAGGAATACTGATTCCTAGTTCTAGAAAAGCCTCCTCAAACAAAGTGACTTTCTTAGGACTAGTATTTGCTTTCAAATCAA
The DNA here is from genome assembly GCA_011037825.1 of Carya cathayensis. Lineage (NCBI taxonomy): Eukaryota > Viridiplantae > Streptophyta > Magnoliopsida > Fagales > Juglandaceae > Carya > Carya cathayensis. Next base: position 2,069,822 of record QGSO01000171.1, read on the forward strand.
CAATGGGACTACAACTAAGGTCTGGACTGATCCTTAGATCCCAAATTTACCTCACAACATTCCCCAACCTAACCTAAGCATGCAATTCCAAGACCACAACTTGAAAGTCTCATAACTGACTCTGGAGGAACCAAGGCGTTGGAATACCCTTTTCCTAAATGCCCTCTTTATGGAAAATTCTCAAAAGAAATCCAAAAGATTCCCCTAGCCAACTTCGGTTTCTATAATGTTAAAGATAAGATTGTTTGGCTTCACCACTCTTCAGGGAATTTTTTGGTCAAATCAGCCTATGCCGCCCTTGTTACTGAAAACATGGCACCTCATATTAATCCCTCCATTAATTGCAACAGACTATGAAAACTTAGAATTCAAGATAGGCAAAAATGATTCCTTTGGAAAGCAAGCCATAACATTCTCCCCACCAAAAATTTCATCAATAAGGCCATTCACCTTGAAGAAGATCAACTTGCCTGCCCTTTATGCAAAACTGTACCAGAAGATCTCTCCCACCTCTTCCTTAGTTGTGTCTACTTTAGAATAGTGTGGAGGAACTCTAAATGACCACTTGACATCACCACCTTTGCTAGACAAGCTCTCTCAAATTGTATCAATAATATTCTTAATCCCTTTGAAAATCTTAAAATCCTCGAAGAAGAACATTTGTCCTTCCAAATATTTGCAACAATTGTTATGGATAATCTCTGGTTTCTTCGAAACAAAACTGAGCACAATCAGCCAATCCAATCCCCTTCTATCTTTGTTGATTTAGTGAAGAAAAGAGTCCATCATCATTTAACAGCCTAGGACATTAAAAATCAGCAGGTGGCTATAAATGATGAGAAATATCTAGAAGGGTTCCATCCTATCAAGTTCGACATTGCAGTGCGAAAATAGGGAAGCATTCTTGCTTCAATATGCTGGAAAGAATCAAAGGAAATATGCTTTGCAAAAACCGACTTCATCAACAGTGAGAATCCAAACCTTGGAGAAGCAAGTGCAACTTTGATGGCCATTGAAGAAGCAAAAAGACAAGGCATTGAAAAATTATTTCTTGAAGGGGACTTAAGCATCACCATCCAAGCAATTAATAATTCTGATCATATTCTAGATTGGCTTCTGTACCCAGTCATCAATAATATTAACCATCATCTTCACTCATTTAAAGAATGGAGGAAAATTTATCGATTGGAAAATTGATGCGCACACAACTTGACACAATGAGCAGCGGCGACGCAAGCTTTTGGAAACATCCCCTTAATCCAAATTCCTCATTCTTTATTGAATTTCATAGTGGGAAAGACCCACCCCCTTTGTATGTATAATTATATTCTCCCAACTTTGTAAGTTTTTTTTCGTCTTTCAATATATTATGCAGAACTTGCTAAAAAAAAAAAATACAGTTGTCAATGAGATTATTTTTATAGCAAAAAATAAGGGGTTTTCATTAGAAAGAGAAGTACTGCCTTTTCCATTTCTTATTTTTCACTCAAAATAGATGACTCATTTTTACAGTGCCGGAATAACTAACAAGTCTTACCTAACAGGCGAGCAGTAATGTTAAGAAGGGAGCTGCTAAAGATAGAAAGGGATCCCATACACAGATGTGACACACTATCTTATAACTATTAGTGTGCTACATGTCTATTTTTCATAACCCCCACTTTCTCTCTCTCCTTTCTCCGTGCACCCCCTCCCCTCCGCTCACCCTGACTCTCTCTCCCAACCACGGCAACGCCATTGCAACTCATCGCCGGCTAGCACTAACGGCCGTTCCCCCTCACTGGTGACTTTCGACTGGACCCAGCTCCCCACAGTGCAGCCTTTCCCTCTCCTTCTCCCAAAATAGAGCCCCTTCTCAGACAGTTCCTCCCTCTCGCCACTACTAGCGCCGCTGTCGTAGCTTAACTGCGCCACCACACCCAGCCCCTTGTTGACGTAAACTTCTCCCCCACCCACCGGAGCCTTTCTCTCTCTCCCTTCTCCCTGAGTAGTGCCTCCCTCTCTCGATAACCTCCTTATCAGTGCTCCATGCTGGTGGTGCCACTTGGACTGCTGGCATCTTCTGTCCATCATGAGGTTACCACCATGGTCAGTATGTAGAGAGGGCACGGGTGGTGCCACGAGGGAGGGGAGAAAGAAAGAGAAAAAAAAAATGAAGAGGAAGGGGGAGACGTCGGGGAGAAGGGAGAAAATGGGAGAATGGAGAAAAAGAGAATGGGAAAAAAAGACACTTAGCATATTAGTAGTGTGCCACATCAGTGTATGAGATTCATTTATATTTATAGTGCTTTCCTATTAAGAAATGATAACGTCAGGATGACTATTAAATATGCTTATTAAATATGCATATAAAATATGTATATTAATATAAATAAGTTTCTTTCGTTTATTTTTTATTTTTAAATTATTTTTTAAACATTTTTAATTGTTAAAAAAATAAAAATATATAAATTCACCAATAGTCACTTTCCTAAATATTAATAAAAAATAAATAAAAATAAAAATCTATGAATAGGCACATTTGGTAGACATATTTAGTCATACTATTATTTTCCTATTAAGAATAGCATTGAATGCATCCAAAATATAAAGAGAACTATTGTCGACACAAAACATTATATAAAAATAAATTTATAAATTAATATAATTTTGTAAGATTCATTAGATATATTTTATAGTAAAATTAACTTTACAATATGATATAATGCATCAAGCCACATCAGTTTGGAGATTTTTTTTTTTATATAATCGTTTTGTATCTAAATTATTTTTCAAATAAAAATGATAGTATGAATACTAAATATGCACACCCAATATACAAACTTATATATTTTTATTTTATTTATTTTTTTAATAATTAAGAAAGTGACCATTAATGAATTTATATATACATTTTTTTTTATTTTTTAATGATTAAGGATGTATAAAAAATGCTTAGAAAAAGAAAAATAAAAAACTTATTTATTCTTGTTTACATATTTGGATAATGAGATGAGAATTTTGGGTTTTATATAAAAGTTAAAAATATTACTTTTTAATATTATTATTGTTTTAGGATTTGAAAAAGTTGAATTGAGATTTGAAAAAGTTAAATTGTTTATTATATTTTGTTTGAGAATTTGAAAAAATTATAATGATAAAATAAAATGAGAGGAAAATTTTATGTCTCATCTCACTTACCAAATTTGCCCTTAATAGACACTTTGAGGGTTGCCTATTCTTTTGCTTGGCTGTATAGTGCTAGGCTGCCATCTAGTAATGACCGTTGGGTGTGCCATTGCACAAATGTGTTTGTTTATTTTTTTTCCTTTCATTTCTTTATATATTTAAATATTTTAAAAAAATACACTAATATATTAAAGGTAAATTATTTTAATTATTAAATAAAAATTTTAAAAAAATTAAGTACATAAACAATGAAAGTGAACGATCAAAATGAGACCGCATACTCACATTTTCCTAAATTCATTAATTGACTTGTCGTGAATGATGGTCTCTTAAAGGGTGAGCACAGTCCGGTCCGGTCCAGTTTGGGTGATGGATTGAAATTCTCGGTCTATCATTTCCCCGGACTAAGTCGGACTTGACATTCCTAGGGTCCAATCAGGTCGGTCCAACCTTTTTTTAAAAAATTTGATTAATACAAAATTAAAAATAAGTCACTTATTAAATGAGAATTACATAATAAATTGTATAGTTATTAATAAATACTAGTACTATATATTATAGTTATATATTAAAGAATATAATAATACATTAATCTAAATATATATAGTTATAGACTTAGTACCAATACTATAACTAATAACTATACTAGTAGTATTACTAATATATTATATGTTAGTGATGAATTGATAATACTATATTAAATAATACTCTATGTAGTTATAGTGATTTAATACTAATATATTAAGTTAACTATATTAATACTATTATAAATTTATACATGTTGCCCAGATGACTAACACAAGAGGGGGGTGAATTGAGTTGTATTTAAAAAAAATAACAATTATAAATCAAATATACAATATAAAATATAAACAAAATATGAAACAACAATAAATATAAAGAATAAGGGTAAGAGAGAAGCAAATTTAGTATGTTAACGAGGTTCGGCCCCACTGCCTACGTCCTCGCCTCAAGCTACCCCTTGAGGATCCCCGAATTCACTATTCAATCTCCTTCAGGTGGAGATAGAAACCTATTACACCTTTGAACAACACCGCTACAAAGGATCCGTGTAGAACACCCTCTACACTTGCAATCACCTTACACGTGGTGATTCAACGATTCCCTGTGTAGAACACTTTCTACACGCACAAGGGTTGTACACACCCTTTTACTGATACAAGAATTGATAGTGGGTAGGATATCAGAAAACACTCCTCAATGAGTGAAATAAGAACAATACAAGCACAAACTATATCTCTCAAAATGAACAAGGGTTAAGGCTCAATGCTTAGAGAAGAGAGAATGAAAGCTTTGAATGAGAGTTGTATGCTCTTGGTGTTGTGAATGTGAAGCTCTCAAATGATCTATTTATAGGCATATGAGACTTCATATTCAAATTTAAAAAGATTCACATGTCAAAAACATCATCATTCATTTTTCAAAAATTTCAAACCTAATCTTTTTACTTTTTGCATATGACAAAAGGAGCACACTTTGCTTTTCAAAAATTTCAAACCTAATTTTTTACTTTTTGCATATGACAAAAGGAGCACACTTTACTTTTCAAAATATTCAAACAAAGGCATCTTCCTTTTGCATAAGTCAAGAAAAGCATCAATCACTTTTGAAAATATTCAAATAAAACATGCACATGTGAAAGATGACAATCAATCATCTTTAATATTTTCAAAGTTCAAACCTTTAATCATGGCATGCACATGTGAAAGATGACAATCAATTATCTTTCAAAATTTTCAAATTTAATTTTCAAAATATTCATGCACATGTGGAAAATGTATTTTAATGCTTTATGATAAAATATTAATTTTTGAGCCTTAATCCTAATTTCGAATTTTAAAGAGATTTACAACATTATTCTATGACTTTAATGTGAACTTGCTCCCTTCTTGCTCATGCTTGGTTTCTTGATGTGCTTGACTCCATTGTGTAGATAACTTGAGCTTGAGACTCCTTTATTCTATGAATTCATTTGTTATCATCAAAATCCATGTGTAAATATATAATTACACAAAACTTGAAACCTTAGGTTTAACAATCTCCCCCTTTTTGATGATGACAAATACTTGATAGAACCTGAAGCCTGTATTAATACTTAAGCTCCCCCTGAGAATGTGCGTTAGTTTTTCAAGCAAAAAAAAAAAAATAATTCCAAGCATATATAACAAGTTTAACAATTTAAACAATATTAATGTTCTAGTCTAAAACTTCTCCCCCTTTTGGCATCATTAAAAAGGATCGACAGCAAGTAAATAGACTGAAGAAAACGGTGCGTTAAAAAACACTGTAGATAGTTGAAAAAGAGAGCCGTCCGTGACCCGACAAGTCCTGCAAAGCCTCGAGGCCTAACTCTATGAATTTAGTGCGGTTGAAGATAGAAACAAATCGCCTGATGTTGTTGACAAACGAGATTGAAGGCTCCGAGTTTCTAAAAAAAATGTCTTTTTCACTGATCGGGAAAAAACACATTGCTCTTTGACTTGGATGATAGCTCGTCTTGTTCTTTATACTATCTCTATAAAAACAGTCTTAAAGTTCATCCAATCCGCATCAAGTTTTCTTCTTATCTCTATAACTCATCTGCATTCCTTCAACATTCTCGCTTTAAGTTTTCAATTCCTTTCTCAATGGCTCATTCTTCTACATCTCAACCTCCTGTCCTTTCTGCAGCTGCCATTGGTGCTATGTTGCAGCAAGAAAATAATAGTATGGCAAATAAGTCAGACTCCGATGCTATCTACGACTTGGTGAGTCTCGGGACTCGCTACTCATCCTCTATTGTTGCTTTTTCCCAGCGGGTTCAAGCAAAAAACCATGAGGTTGAAAAGCTTAAGGAACAAATTGTTGTACTTCAACGAATTGTTCAAGAGTCTCACACAAGGGAAGGAATCCTTCGGCAGAAGAATAAAAAGTTGAAATCTCTATTGGATTCTTCATTCCGCTTGCCAGTTCCCATGAATAGGGATGACATGATATTGTATGAAGAGAATGAGCGTCTCAAACATGAGGCTAAGAACCTCAAGTTTATGTAAAAGTATTTAAGAAAAATCTATCTATTTTTATGAACTTTGATCTGTCTTTTAAGAGATATTCATAATATGCATCATACCTATTTCTCTTCTAATCATAGATAATCTATCTTCTGGTAAAGGTTTTGTGAATATATCTGCTAACTGATCGTGTGTGTTTGTGAACTCTAGTACTATATCGCCTTTCTGCACATGATCTCGAAGAAAATGATATCTTATTTCAATATGCTTAGTTCTAGAATGTTGTATTGGGTTTTTTGAAAGATTTATAGCACTTGTATTATCACATTTGATTGGAATGTGATTATACATGAGTTTAAAATCTTCAAGTTGTTGCTTCATGTAAAGAACTTGAGCACAACAACTACCCGCAGCAACATATTCTGCCTCAGCAGTAGATAGTGCAACAGAATTTTGTTTTTTACTAAACCAGGAAACTAATGCATGACCTAAGAAGTGACATGCTCCACTAGTGCTTTTTCGATCTATTTTACAACCAGCATAATCTGCATCTGTGTAGCTGATTAGATCGAAAGATGTGTGTTTAGGGTACCATAACCCTAGGTTAATTGTACCACTAAGATATCTAAGAATGCGCTTAACTGCAATTAAATGAGATTCTTTTGGAGATGATTGAAAACGTGCACATAAACACACACTGAACATAATATCTGGTCTACTGGCTGTCAAATATAATAAGCTACCAATCATACCTCGATATACTTTCGAGTCAACTGTCTTACCGGATTCATCTTTATCAAGTTTAGTAGATGGGCTCATTGGTGTTCCAGTTTCCTTAGCACCTTCCATCCCAAACTTCTTCAGCAATTCCTTAATATATTTTGATTGATTGATGAATGTCCCACTTTTTACTTGCTTAATTTGCAATCCGAGAAAGAATGTAAGTTCTCCCATCATGCTCATTTCAAATTCATCCTGCATAGTCTTAGCAAAAACTTGACACATATTTTCATTAGTAGCACCGAATATTATATCATCAACATAAATCTGAACCAAAAGAATATCATCATTTTCGTATTTAATGAAAAGAGTTGTGTCGATTTTTCCTCTTGAGAAACCTTTTTTAATCAAGAAACCACTGAGTCTCTCGTACCACGCTCTAGGAGCTTGTTTGAGTCCATATAGTGCTTTTGTGAGTTTGAAAACATGATTTGGAGAAATATGATTTTCAAAACCTGGAGGTTGCTCAACATATACCTCTTCATTTATAAAACCATTTAAGAAAGCACTTTTAACATCCATTTGAAAAAGTTTGAAATCTTTATAACAAGCATATGCAAGTAGCATTCGAATAGCTTCTAATCTTGCGACTGGTGCATATGTCTCATCATAATCAATTCCTTCTTCTTGATTGTAACCTTGGGCTACAAGTCGAGCCTTATTTCTAGTAATGACTCCGGACTCATCTTTCTTGTTTCTAAAAACCCATTTTGTTCCAATAATAGTATGATTTTTGGGTTTAGGAACAAGTGTCCAAACATCATTTCTTTCAAATTGATTAAGCTCTTCTTGCATAGCTAGAATCCAAGATTCATCAAGAAGTGCTTCATCAATATTTTTAGGTTCAATCTGAGATAAAAAAGCAGTATGATTGCAAATATTTCTAAGAGATGATCGAGTGCTTACACCTTGTGAAGGTTCTCCCAGAATTTGTTCCACTGGATGATCTTTCACAAATTTCCACTGTTTGGTTGCATCTCGTATTAAATTTTGATGATCTTTCCTGATGTCTCCATGTTGGACTTCCTCTATTGTGTTCTCTTTGTTGAGATTGAGACTTTCTGTATTATTTATACCTCCTGTTTCTTCATCAATGGATTTCTTGGAGAGTAGAGAATTAGATTCATCAAATACTACATGCATAGATTCTTGTACAGTTAAAGTCTTTTTATTGAATACTCTATAAGCTTTACTATTTGTAGAATACCCGAGAAAAATACCTTCATCCGATTTTGCATCAAATTTGCCTAAATTATCCCTGTCATTCAAAATAAAACATTTGCATCCAAATACATGAAAGTAACCAATGTTGGGCTTTTTCTCATTCCAAAGCTCATAGGGGGTTTTATCTAATTTAGACCTTAACATAACTCTATTTATAACATAACATGCAGTACTTACCGCTTCGGCCCAAAAATAACTAGGCAAGTTGTTCTCATTAAGAATTGTTCTTGCCATCTCTTGAAGAGATCTATTTTTCCTCTCTACTACCCCATTTTGTTGAGGAGTTCGAGGAGCAGAAAAATTATGCACAAAACCATTTTCATCACAAAATGTTTCAATATTTTTATTAACAAACTCTTTTCCCCTATCACTTCGGATACTTGAAATAGTATAGCCCTTTTCATTTTGAATTCTCTTGCATAACTTGGTAAAAGCATTATGTGCCTCATCTTTATGAGCAAGAAAGATGACCCAAGTATATCTAGAGAAATCATCAACAATAACAAAAGCATAATATTTTCCTCCTAGACTTGCAACTCTATTTGGTCCAAAAAGATCCATGTGTATCAGTTGCAGTGGTCTAGTAGTGGAAATATATTTCTTGGTTTTAAAAGAAGTTTTTGTTTGTTTACCAAATTGGCATGCATCACAAATTTTGTCTTTAAGAAAATTTGCCTTTGGTAAACCTCTCACAAGATCATTTTTTGAAAGTTTGGAAATAAGTTCCATGTTGGCATGACCTAGTCTTCTATGCCATAACCAATTAGTTTCATTTTGTACTGAAAAACAAATAGCATCTTGTGAGGTAATTTCTTCAAAATCGATTGTATAAACATTATTACTTCTAAAGGCAGTAAAACAAATGTTATAATCATGATCATTCAAAATAATGCACTTATCCATTTTGAAAGTAACTGTAAATCCTTTATCACATAATTGACTTATACTCAAAAGATTATGTTTTAGACCTTCAACAAGTAGAACATCTTCAATTATGAGAGAAGATTTATTACCAATTTTACCTATTCCCACGATCTTCCCTTTCGAGTTGTCTCCAAATGTCACGTGTCCTTCTTCTTTAGATCTAAGATCAAAGAACTTAGTCTTGTCTCCCGTCATGTGTCTTGAACATCCACTATCTAAAAACCATTTGTTTTTGCTTGTAGAGGACTTCATGCATACCTATAAAAACAATTAAAATGATTTTTCTTGGTACCCAAGTTCTTTGGGTCCTTTATTTATTAGTATTAGAAGAAACAAGATTTTTAGGTACCCATATGGCCCTAATAGTCATTGTATGTTTTCTTCTAATAGGACAAGTATGATAATTATGACCATTTCTATTACAAAAATTACAAATAGCATGTGACATATATGAAAATCTTGAATGATTATAATAGTATCCTTTTTTGACAAACTTATTATGAAAAGAATTTTGAATATTAGACTTTGATGTAGAAGGATTATCAAAGAAGTTTTTATAAGGTTTGAACTTTTGTTTTGGCATATATCCCAAGCCTGCCTTGTCAAAAACACATCTTTGACTACCAAGAAGTTTTTCAAAATTTCTTTTTCCATTCGTAAAGTTTTCAACAATATTTTCTAAATCAGTTTTCTTTTTCTTCAACTCAAGATTTTCGTCTTTCAAAACAATATTTTCTTTTCTTAAAATATCAATTTCGTTTGTTAAAGAAGAATTTTTCTTTTTCAAAGCAGTATATTTGATACCCAATTTTTCAAATTCTTCATATACCTCTTCTAAAACATTTTGCAATTCTTCATATGAAGGATTTTCAATATTATCAAAATTTGTTACCTCAATATCATCTTTAGCCATAAGACAGAGATTTGCTGATTCTTCATTGCTTGCTTCACTATCTGAGCTACTTGAATCATCATCCCATGTAGCTTTCATTGCTTTCTTGCCTTTGTTTCGATCTTTCTTTAGCAGGGGACAATCTGGCTTGATATGACCAGGCTTATTGCATTTATAACAAATTAAAGTATCATTTTTACCTGAATCTTTCTTGGAAAACTTTTTGAATGATTTCCTCGGAGGAGTTTTATTTTTCTTTAAGAATCTCTGAATTCTTCTTGTTATCATCGCAACTTCTTCATCTTTATCGTCATTTTCCTCATCTTCATCACTTTCACTTTCATGAGGAACAGCTTTAAGTGCCAAGCTCTTCTTTGGCTTTCCTTCTTCTTCTCCTCTTTTCAATGTGTACTCATGGGTGATAAGTGACCCGATGAGTTCATTCACTTCGAGCTTCTTGAGGTCTCTAGCTTCAAGAATCGCTGTCACTTTTGATTCCCAACGTTTTGGTAGAGAGTTGAGAATTTTTCTTACCATTTCCACTTTGGAATAAACTTTACCAAGAGCTGTCAAACTGTTTATGATGTTAGTAAAACGAGTGTGCATGCTAGAAATAGATTCATCATCATTCATCTTAAACATTTCATATTCATGAGTAAGAATATAAATTTTTGATTCCTTAACTTGAGAAGTTCCTTCATAAGTAACTTCCAAGTTATCCCAAATTTCTTTTGCCGTAGCACAAGTCATTACTCTATTAAACTCATTACCATTGAGAGCATTATATAATAAATTCATAGCAGTTAAATTCAAAGTATAAAGTCTATCGTCTTCACGATCAAACTCTTCTTCTTCCTTTTTGACCTTTACTCCACCAACCACTTTTGTTGGAATATAAGGTCCATTTACAATGCATTTCCAGATCTCTCGACCTTGAGCCTGAAGGAATATTCTCATTCTAACTTTCCAGAATGAATAATTGTCTCCACAAAAGAGTGGAGGCCGACTGCTAGATTGACCTTCACCAAATGAAGCTGCAATGTTAGCCATAAGATCTTAACTCAAAAGATAGTTAATCTTATAACAGAGCTTTAGCTCTGATACCAATTGTTGCCCAGATGACTAACACAAGAGGGGGGGTGAATTGAGTTGTATTTAAAAAAAAAAAAAAATTATAAATCAAATATACAATATCAAATATAAACAAAATACGAAATAGCAATAAATATAAAGAGTAAGGGTAAGAGAGAATCAAACTCAGTATGTTAACGAGGTTCGGCCCCACTGCCTACGTCCTCGCCTCAAGCTACCCCTTGAGGATCCCCGAATTCACTATTCAACCTCCTTCAGGTGGAGGTAAAAACCTATTACACCTTTGAACAACACCGCTACAAAGGATCCGTGTAGAACACCCTCTACACTTGCAATCACCTTACACGTGGTGATTCAACGATTCCCTGTGTAGAACACTTTCTACACGCACAAGGGTTGTACACACCCTTTTACTGATACAAGAATTGATAGTGGGTAGAATATCAGAAAACACTCCTCAATGAGTGAAATAAGAACAATACAGCACAACCTATATCTCTCAAAATGAAAAAGGATTAAGGCTCAATGCTTAGAGAAGAGAGAATGAAAGCTTTGAATGAGAGTTGTATGCTCTTGGTGTTGTGAATGTGAAGCTCTCAAATGATCTATTTATAGGCATATGAGACTTCATATTCAAATTTAAAAAGATTCACATGTCAAAGACATCATCATTCATTTTTCAAAAATTTCAAACCTAATCTTTTTACTTTTTGCATGTGACAAAATGAGCACACTTTACTTTTCAAAAAATTCAAACCTAATCTTTTACTTTTTGCATATGACAAAAGGAGCACACTTTACTTTTCAAAATTTTCAAACAAAGGCATCTTCCTTTTGCATAAGTCAAGAAAAGCATCAATCACTTTTGAAAATATTCAAATAAAACATGCACATGTGAAAGATGACAATCAATCATCTTTAATATTTTCAAAGTTCAACCCTTTAATCATGGCATGCACATGTGAAAGATGACAATCAATTATCTTTCAAAATTTTCAAATTTAATTTTCAAAATATTCATGCACATGTGGAAAATGTATTTTAATGCTTTATGATAAAATATTAATTTTTGAGCCTTAATCCTAATTTCGAATTTTAAGAGATTTACAACATTACTCTATGACTTTAATGTGAGTTTGTTCCCTTCTTGCTCATGCTTGGTTTCTTGATGTGCTTGACTCCATTGTGTAGATAACTTGAGCTTGAGACTCCTTTATTCTTTGAATTCATTTGTTATCATCAAAATCCATGTGTAAATATATAATTACACAAAACTTGAAACCTTAGATTCAACAACACATATACTATAATTTATACTATAACTCTTATAATATGTTAATATATTAATATATACTAGTATTATATATTATAGTTATACATTAAAGAATATAATACTTATGTAATATTGTGATATATATAATTAATTTATACAATTATTTATATAAATAATATATATAATTTATTATTATTATTTTTCATTCAGTTCAGTCTGGTCTCGGGTGAAAAACTCCTGGACTACGGACCAGACCAAATGAATTTAGTCCGCCCAAAAGTGGAATGACCAGTCCAGTCGGTTTCTCCGGTTCAGATAGGCCAAATCTCAACCCTACTCTCTATTCAAGTTATGGGTATAGGGTCCGCAATGTTTGAACTTGACATTTACGAGTCTTAAATCAAATCATAGATACTTGTGTTGGGTTGAAAAGATTTGTACATAAGAGCATTCCCAACAAGAACGGTAAATGTACATTTTCTCTATAATTTGAGGAAAATTTTAGAGAATTTGTAAAAATCTCTCTTACATCCGAATCTCTATTTTAGAAAAAAGGTTTAGGAGATGAACAATAGTTATCCCCTAAATTATTTTTTATCAATATTATATTCTAATAAATAAAATAAATTATTTTTCAAATTATCTTCACTTTTTATTATAATCATAATTGTTATAGTTTTAAATAATAATTTTAAAAATAATTTAAATAATTATGAAAAAATAAAAAACTTATTTTTAAAAATATTATCATACTCGCAAAAAAATAATTTAAATTTTTGTTTAAAATATTTGAAATTCCCAACGTATCCCTGTAAAACCACGAAATTGCCTACCAATTTCTTTGAACAAATTTATTAGATCTCAATTGTCAAGATTATATAATGAATCAAATATTTAAAAATAATTAATTAAATTTGCACGACACAACGATTGGTTACGAATGGAAATCCTTTAAAGAACTCTTTAAAGGTAAACCCTACGGGGCAGCCAAATCCAGGAAAGTCAATCTTATTATTTGAAGAACAATTACAAGCAATCATCAATTACAAAATCTTTGCAATTCGACTATCTTACTTGCCAAGACAAACGACCCGTTTGTCTTCTACCGCAATAGCAGCCAGAACCTCTGGCGATCTTCAAATGTTGCCTTTCCTCCTAAAACTCTAGGGGATGAATTCCAATCATACGATCCTCCAACACTGGAGCACGATCACACTTAAAGAGAGATGAAAAATCTTATGAAAATTCTCAAATGAATTTTCTCACACATATGCTCTGAATAACCACTCTGAAATTCGTGGCTCTCTAATCTCCCCGAAGATACAAAATCGAATATCTTTAAATAGAAAATCTGGAAAGAGTTTCAGTCACAGTAGGACTCTGCTGACGGTTAGCAACAGTAGCGAAAATGTATACCGACAGACTGCTAACATTTCACGAATAACAATCTTCTGGATTGACTAATCTATCCAGCTTTCTTCAGGATATACCAGGACTCGATTTTAACTTCAAAGACTTATCTAAACATCACCTAAGACTTCTAGATAAGCTTAACATTGTTTAGAGATAATTAATTATTTTTACATTCATCAACAATTTCAAATAATATGATAAGACAAGCCTTATCATATCATCATCTAATCCTAGTCAATTTTTGCCTTAACAATATTCACTGAAGTAAGAGCATTCACATCCCATATCGTAAAAGTACAAATTCTCCAAATTTTGGAAAAAAATTTAGAGATTTCTCCCCAAACCCCTTCCCATCCCATTCGCCATTTTGTGGTGAATGGATGGGGTTGCTACTGGGGATCCTTTGTTTATCCCAAAACCATTAATTTAAGTTTATAGTTAAGTTTATAAATGGAAGTGAGAGAAAATAATAATAAAGAAGTAATAGAAAATATTATTTTAATAGAATAGAGAAAAGATAAAGAATGAGATGTAGAATGTTTTAAAAGATAAGTAAAATTTAGGAAAAAACTTTAGAAAACGGGATTTTTAGCTAAATTATAAGGAATTTTATGGAGAATAGTATGATAATGTTCTAATAATTCAAAACATAAAAAAAAAATATTGAGTAGTTAAGTTTGTAAATAGAAGTGAAAGAAAAAAGTAATTAAGAAAGAATAGAAAAATATTATTTTAATAGAATAGAGAAAGAATATAGAATAAGATGTAGGAGATTTTTGAAAAATGAGTAAAACTTAGAGAATATGATTTTTAACTAAATTATAAAATTTTTTGAAGGGAACCGGAGATGCTATAATGGATGATGAGTTGGTCTCCACTCACACCGTATACACATTGATTAGATTTGAGAAAAGATAAGAGTGTCAGAAATATTGATTATGATCGCCGGTATCTCCACCAGGCACCAATTTATTGGAAGAGAGAGATGTGAAGTAGTTTAAATATCAATAATTCTATAGCCAACCGCGCTGTGTCCCCTTCGTGGCCTCGTGGCTGACATGGCAGTTTGTTTAAAAAGAAAACATAAGTGGGAAACGTGAATACAGCTGGTGTGAAATGCAAAAAACCAAAACCCAAGAGAGAAAAATGAAATGCGAAATCTTGAGAGAGAGGGTGAGAGAGAGAGAGAGTAAAATTCAGAGAGTGAGTCTGCATCTTCTTTGTTGGGATCTTCTTCTTCATGAGGCGTCTAGCATTTCATTTTGAGCTAAGTAAAAACTAGAGAGAGTACAAGTTGCGAAATCTAAAGAGAGAGAGAGTCTGCATCTTTCCTTGTGACCTAAGCCTGAGTAAAAGCGAGAGAATAAAATCCAATTGCGAAATCTGAAGAGAGATACGTCTAGCATTCTCTGTGAACTGAGTAAAAATCAGAGAGAGTAAAACCCAGTTGCGAAATCTGAAGAGAGAGAGAGTCTGCGTCTTCTTCATGGCTGACGTCTTCTTCATCATGCGTGTAGCTTCTCCCGACCTGTCTCCAAGGGTCTGCAGGAAGAACATTTTTGGTGAGATTCTTAAAACATTTCTTTACTTTTCTCTCAAATTTCTTTAGATTTCGTTTTAAATATTTTTTAGAGCGGATCTGTCACAGGCCTGCATCTCATTGAAAGTTGAGCCTCGGAAACCCCCATCCCCCATGAACACTAAATTTTTCTTAACCAATCTTTGTTGTCTTTGTACCTTCAATTTTTTTCCCCATCATTCTCTCCAAGGAAGAAGACGCACAGGCCTCCTTTTTTTTTTCCTATTACATAATGTTTGTTGGATCTCTCTGTTTTGCCTACTTTGGGCCTTACTGATTCCTACATTTGTTTGCTTTGCACCTTAGATTATATACACATAGGTCCTTGATTATTCATGTCCAAACACCTCATTAATATTGAAGCATTGAAGAGCATCTGAGCCAGCATTTTGTTGAATTTTCTTGAAGTCTTGACAAACAATATGCTGATCATAATTATTATTAGAATGCAAGCTGAAATAAACCATTAGAAGGGAAAAAAAAAAGTGCAAACTTTTCTTCAAAGTTGGATGGAATTATTAACTTTAATTAATTAATATAAAGAAATTAAAAGCGATCAATCTATATTAACAAATGAGATGATCATGATGAGCACAAGGTACATGATGATCGACCATATATGTAATTAGCTGGATTCTAATTATAAATTGCTGTGGGGTCCAACTGATACTTAAAAGGCAGGTTATGTGGCCCTTTGCACTGTGAAAACAACTCTTGTCTATTAATTACCTAAGATTCTAATAATAATTATGATCAGCATANGTTGTGATCCATCCAACCCAAAGTCCAGCAGTTGTGATCCATCCAACCCAATTCGTATATCTAAACAATAATCCAAGATATTCATGTCATATTGATATTTAGCATTAAAATATCAAAAAAGTTGAGATACTCTTACACTTTCTTGACTTTGAGTTACTGTCTCTCGGATCTAAGTTCCACTAATGTCAAAAACTGTGCTTTTGGGAATAACCTGCCTAGAAATACTCGTAAAAACATAGCCAACCATTGGAATTCAAATATAAATATGTATTGTTTAATAGGGACAAGACTTTAAAATATGAGGAGTGAAGAGAATTTATTTTGTCCTTACATAAACCAAGAAAACCCACCACTGCAATGATATGATTCAAGGACTTACTTTTTATGTAGTATTGTAGTATTGTGAGCATTGTATTTTATGTATTTAATGTATTTTTTTGGAATGGATGTATTCCCAAGGACTTATTTCTTATTTGTGTAGCATTTGTGGTTTTTTGTGGGATGAGCATATTTGAAGGACTTTCGTGCATTTAATATATTTTTTGTGGCATAAGTGTATTCCAGAGACTTATTTGTGTAGCCTTTGTATTTGTTGAAGACATAAGAAAAGAGAGTTTGTTCTATGTTCCCACTCAATAAAAAGAAGATGAATGCTCATCCATATTTACAAAACATGAGAGAAACTTTTGAGGAAACTAATGTAGAATATTTACAAACCAGGAGAAACAATTGTAGAATAAAATTGCGTACCTGTTATAGAAAAAAAAAAACTTCCAGATTTGTGCGCAAAAAAATAAAAAAATAAAAGAAGCTCTGTAGCGTGTCAACATATTTTACAACTTACCACCAACTTATTTTACAAGCTAAGCCCATTCCAATACAACATATTTTACAAGTTACCACCAACTTTGGGCATAATGTAAGAACTTAACATCTACATCAATCAAGTATAGAGTCTAGCGAGTTAGATACTAACACCATACGACAATTACTTAGATACTACCAAATAACATACAATTACAAATAAAAAAGCTCAATACAATCGAAGTAGTGTGTGTGAACGCCTTATTCCAACTTCTTGTTCCAGAAGCACCATCTCTCTATTGGATACTACTATCTCTCTCTTCTTGATTTCATCTGCTCTCTTACACTGCTCAGTCTTTGTCTTTTCCACGTCATTGAGTATCTTCTTGAGCTATTTTTCATTCCTTAATAGTTCATTATTTTTTTGTCGAATTTGGAAACGATAAAAAAGACATTGATGATGATGACGACGACATTCTAACATGATGTTGTATAATTTATCACATGCAAAATCCAGAAAACAATATGGATTAAATAGCTTTCATGAGTTCTGTAGAAATGTACTGCATAAACATACGGTAAGAACTAAGAACTATATGCACTTTGTATATTTGAACACTTGCACATGCAGGGACACACAAAATACACATTATATATATATAGATTTTGATAAGTTCAAAATATACATTATATATAGGCATGGCTGTGGACTTTCCGTTAATGACCATTGCAGTTGTAAGACATTCAAAATAAATGAAAAACATGCACAACTTATTGCATCTCACTTTTACAGCCAATAATTTAGTTGTATACTTTGGATATCAGCCTGAGGAAAAGCTTTAAAAATAAATACTAACCTGAAATTGTTCTTAACTAAACATCAGTTAGCACATAAGATTATTTTAGAAGAAAAAGAAACATGGGCTTTATGATCAACATGTTTTATTTATTTATAACAGAAATAGGGCTCATATTAGATCGTAGGGAAGGTGGATTGATGCCCGGAGGGATGCTTAAGACACCTCCTCATTACAAGTATCCAAGCTTACACTTGGAAAAATGTTTGGGCTCCAATATTTTTGCAAGAACAGAGCATGTAATTTGTTTCTTCATTTGCAAATCTAAATCAAACTCTTTCTCTTATTGAAACCGTAAAAGGCTGCAGAGTTTTGTAATTATTCCCTCTGAAGTAACTTAAAATCTAGCAACCAGAATGTTTCAACCGCCAAAATTCACGCTTTTCAAACCATAATTCAATAAAGAAAAACAAGGCAAGATAACAATTTTTGAAAGGGCACAAAGTTGGTGTTTGTGTGACTTGCGTTATGCTATAATATGCCTACGGCTTCAAATTATGCTGTGAACTTATATATCAAAGTAATAGGAATTAAGCATCCGGAACCATAATTGTTCCAAAACAAAGAAAATCAACACGAACCAAAAAAGCTCAAAACCCTTACAGAAGAAATCTCCAAACTAACAATAATCAAAACAAGTTTCAAATGGCAACCAAAACACAGCTTTAACACATAATAGATAGACATAGCACATCATCCACTTTCTGATGCTAAAAATATTTCCATGACACTAAAAATATCAAGCACCTCATCATTTTGAAAGGAGAATCTCACATAAAACTTCAAATCTATAAATAGTAGCAAATAACACATTTGAAGAAATTTGAGGAAAAAGTGAAGAAATGTTTCAAAAATCTCACAAAAAATGTTCAGAAGACTAGGTTTTGAAGATCCGAATCACATCATCACCATCCAACATGAATGCAGACCTCAAAGATACCCACCACTTCAACCGTGACTCAGAGATCCACTCCCACTCTCTCACTTCGCTCTCTCACGAACACAGAAGACATAGACCCATTGTCTCTGGAAGGCTAAAGGGTATACACTTTGATGATTTTTTGAGGGAAGATTAGAGATAGAATAAGAGGATGGCAAGCTAATTTATTGTCAAGTGGGGCACGGACTCTCCTCTTAAAACATGTCCTTGCAAGTATGCCTATCTACCTCTTATCTATCTGCAAGTTCCAAAGTCGATTATAAGAACCTTCAATCGGTATTGTAGTAATTTCTTTTGGGGACTCCATGAGGGGAAGCCGAAAAAGCATTGGAGAGCATGGGAGGGAATGTGCCGTCTAGAAAAAGAAAGGGGTATTGGCTTGAGAAATCTAGAAGACATATAAAAATCCCTACAAATGAAGTTTGCCTAGAAGCTACTTACCGAAGATAATCTCTGGACTCAGTTTTTCAAATCCAAGTACGTAAAAAACTCTCATATCTCTTTACTTAATCCCACAGTAGGTACGAGTTTTTGGAGGATGGTAATACGATGCATTCCCGAAATACTACATTTTGCAAGATGGCGAGTCAAGGAGGGCAGCTTATCCTTCTGGTGTGATACATGGTTGGAGGATGGTCCACTTTGCAATGACTTTAGTAGTGTTGCAAATCTATAGAAGTTGCATGTTTTATAGAAGCAGTAATCTGGAAAGAACAATCAGTTGACAGTATAAGTTGTATACCACTCACATTCTTAATCCATGAATTGAAGTCCTTCTAACTAACATAATTCTCTCCCGTGTATGAGAATCAATTAGATTTGCAATATTTCGACATGAACCTATGCTTCAATAGCAGTAAAAATTCCCAAAACTATGGTTTTTTTACAAATATTGAGCCATACCCCTTTTTTAGGAAGAGCTCACAATCCAATCATTTTCTTGATATAGCCCTCACTTGCAGTGGATGAATACCATATGAGAAAATATTTGTTTTCCTTTGATCTTTTTTATATTAAAAAAATACAAATGTCTCCAAATAGTGCTAGCTAAGATGTTACATGCCAATCTCTCAGCTAAACAAAACCATGGAAACAACTTCCACATTACTTTGGAAGGGGTGAAAGATGAAAAGGGAAAATGCAAAGTTAGAGCATTGGCATTAGCTTCATTAAAAGCCAAGCCAAATGTATAAAATGATAAATATGTGTAAATTAAAGCTGCATTGGATTAGTCAAACAAAATAATGGGGAGTTTTGAGCTACAATGTTTCTACGGTTTCCTTCAAATTTGAAGGGCTACTATACGCTCATCAACTTATTATTTTACTACATTTTATTTCCCAACTGATGTACTTTTATTTTCCCTCTCTCATTTTTCCTTCCCGCGTTTTCTCTCCCCCTTTCTCTCTTTTTCATTTCTCGCAATCCACCGAAACAACACTCGAATTCTTCATGCAAAACACTCTGATATGGACCTCTGATTTTCACATAAGCTTCTTCTCCAAAGGCAACCGGTATGTTTTCTCTCCCCCTTTCTCTCTTTCTCTCATTTTCAAGCTCTGCACTGATTCTTCCTTCCTTCGATTCTTGGAGTAGAATCATTCTTGGGTTTTGTCTAGGTTGGCTCAGATCAGATTCACGCGTTGGCAAAGATTTCAGGTTCGTTGGATTTTTTTTTCTCTTGCAACCCTAGTTTCATTTCAGTTTTGGATTTATGGTCAGTCCCGATTGAGGCTTTTGCTCTTGGTTTTTGGCTGGGAAAAATTTATGGAACTCTTTGAGTATAGGACTGACTTTGGTTTAATTTATTTTGTGATTTTTTTGCTAATTTTCTAAAGTGCACTTAGTCTTGCCTTCGACTCAAGCAAGCACACTGATTCTAGTATTGTATTTTTTGGATCCGTAATGTATTGTTGGCATATTTGTAGATTTTAGTGGCTGTGTGTGAGATAATTTATATGTTGACTGTTATATGGACTCGTTTCTTTGGTTGGTATATTGCTATTTTGGATCTATTTGTGTTTCAAGCAATCCCAATGTTTATGGTTGTGGTTGGAATTCTTGTGAACATTCTATGTATGGTGTTAATTCGTTTGTGGTATGCTGTCTATTGGTTGGTATCATGCTATTTTTCTGAATTTTGGTTGGTATCATAGGTTTTTGGTTTTCATAGTCTGTGACTTTGTGTTCATGGAGCATTGTTACTATTTTTGAAGCATAGGACTGAATGTAGTGACCACAATACATTCAGTCCTATGCAATGTAGTGGTATCATAGGTTTTTGGTTTTTGCTTAAACTATGTATCATGCTTAGGATTGAATATAGTGACCACTTGTTTAAGCATGAACATATCAACATTAAAAAAAAAAATCTAATATAATTGATACATAACTGAGCCCTTAATCAATGCATGATACATAACTAAGCCCTCAAAGTACTGAAAACATAACTCACAGTTGTTGTTGATAAAAAGTATTCAGATAAAAAAAAATTGTCTACTTTAGCCCTTAAGCAATGCAATAGCTCCCAAAGAATGAAACTGAGCCCTTACATGATAGAAACACAACATATTTCATTTCCTTTTTTCCTTTGCAAATGCATCATGGATAGTGTCTTATCTATCCATGATTAACACGACCATGTTGAAAGGTTTTTGTGTCTTTGTTCTGTGTGGCTTTCAATTACAGTCAACTATTTATCCTGAGTTGATAGGACTTAAATACAATTTGTGTTCTATTCTTTTATACTGTTTTTGTGTCTTTGTTCTGTTTTTTATACAATTTGAGGAAAACCGATCCTCTTCCAAGTTTATTTTACAAATTTAGCCACCTTCAACCTGTGAATCACTTTCATCCTTGGGTTTGCTAGAGCTAACTAGAAGAGAACAAGTAAATGTTTAATTTAAAAGCTCAAAAATCACATATATTGTAGTTAACATGAGAAAGGATGAAAGTGCAGGTCGATTCCTTACTTCTTTGCCTTGAGAAACCAACTTCCTGTGCAATTCCTCTAGTGCTATCATTCCTGAAGTGTCAACCTGCTAATCATGTTTGTCATAAGGCTAATTTTCAACTTGGTCAGTGATGCCCTTAGAATGAAACTTATATTTGCAAGCTGGTATAAGGGGCATACTCTGCACTATTTAGACATTGCAAGTTTTGAATTGTAAGATAAATTAATTTTTAAATTTCTCTTAAAAATCAAATCTTGTTATGTCAAGTGTGTTCCAGGAAATCAAATTTCTCCTAAATTTCCAAATGAGATTGTTACCTACACTCCATAAAAGATAAATATTAGGATTTAACTAGTAGTTGCTATCCCAGGTGATGGAAGTTTTCATATCCCCTCATATGAACTTGCATGTTTCATGTTGAACAAAGTTATAATTACCATCTACTAAGATTTGAATATGATCTGTTGTCTGGGTGTTTGACTTGAACAGTTCAATAAAATCACTCCATCTTAGCATGAAGAAACCAGGCCTAAGATTGTATGGTATTGATTTCCATATATTAGCTGTGTTGATAGGCCTTAAATGGAATTTCTCAACTGTTTTTTTTACTGCAATATTTCTGTCTTTGTTCTATTTTTTTCACTGGATTTCATCTATTTATACAGTCATATGTTTTTTTATACTATTTTGTTGTCTTTTTCTATTTATTTTTCAATTGCTTTCATCTATTTATACAGTCATCTTTTTTTTTATAATGTTTTTCTGTCATTGTTCTATTTTTTTAATTGCTTTCATCTATTTATGCAGTCATCTATTTTTTATACTGTTTTTCTTTCTTTGTTCTATTTTTTTTTCAATTGCAGTCATCTGTGGCAGTTGTTTTCTTCCTTCTACATGAAGAAATTTTGTGAATTGAGTTTATAAATAAAATCATACACAACCTGCTATATATGCTTATGTTAAAAGTTGACTTGTATTGCATTGTTTATTGTGCTGCGTTGTATGTGCTGCTTTGTTTGACAACTTAATAATTACAATTCTTAAAGAATGGACAATTTGTTGGATGAGAGGACCCATTCTTCACCACTCTCTTACAAAGTGGAGGAGAAGGTCCTATTACCACTCCAACATTCACACAACATTCTAGTGGTCAGCCCAACTCCCCTTCACGGTGAAAAGAGGGCTCCAGCAAAAAAAGTTCAAAGAGGAGCTTCTAAGATAATGTACTTGTCTCTGATTGGGTCAACATTAGTATTGATGCCATTTGGGGAATTGATTAGAAATCCACTCAAATATGGGAGAGGATTTCTGAATTTTATCACGAATATAAAAACCACATATTTTGAACCATTTGGTTGGATCATTGATCAATCATTGGTCCATGATCCAGAAATGCACAAATAAGTTTTGTGTATATCTAGCGCAAGTAGAGTTATTGCACCTGAGTGGTGTGACCGAACAAGATAAGGTATGTACTATTTTCCTTTAATAATGTGGTCTATTTATGTAAGATTTATTCTTTGACTATATTCCTTAAACTTTTTTCAGATTGAAAAGATAAAAATATTGTATAAAGAGATTGAGCGAGGGAACTTCACATTGGAGCATTCTTGGAATCTTTTGAGACACCAACCCAAATGGCATCAACACATGATTACGCTGAATACGAGGAGAAAGCCACACGATAAACGTCCTTCCAATGAGTAGTCAAGTGAAGTTTTGGACGCTGTTGTGGAGAAGAATGTTTAAAGGCCTGCTGGAAAAATATCTGAAAAGGAAAACTTAAGGAAGCGGAAGGCCCAAGAATCACCTGATGCTGAGTTCAACATGGCATTAGGAGTAATGACCAAGGTAGACAATTGTTCATGGTAGAGAGAAGAGAATGATAGACGAAGACAGATTGCGATAGAGGTGCACAACTGGAGCTTGATAAGAGAAAGTTCGAGGCTGAGATGATGAGCAAGGATCTTTCTGGTATGAATGCCATGTAGCAAGCCTACTTCCATAAAATTTAGAAGAAAATTTTTGAGGAGTCCATGAGTGATTATGATGGTACATCCAGTTGAACCATGCATTTCTAGCTTCTAGTGGCTGCCTAGCTACAAGACTTCCTTATAAAGCATGTGGCTGGCAGCCACTATGAATGAGAATTTTTTTATTATTATATGATGAAAATCTTTGGAAGTATTTGTGGTTGGAAAAGCTGAATGGTATTTTGGAAGTGTTTGTGGTTAGAAAACTTGTGAAGTAGCTTCTATTTTGGAAGTGTTTGTGGTTAGAAAACTTGTGATGTATCTTGTATAACTGGAAGTGTTTGTGGGCTATTTAATAAACTTGTATTTTGGATCTGTTTGTGGAAAGGAAAATCTGAATGGAAGTTGTTTATTGTGTCATTTATTAAGGCTGAATTGGTGTCTTTGTTATTCACTGGATTTATGACTTGAGGTTGAATTTAGGACTTAAGATTCTGGATTTATGACTTGAGTCTGAATTAGTGTCTTTGTTATTCACTGGATTTATGACTTGAGGCTGAATTTATTAACTTTAGATTCTGGATTTGTTATTCATTTATTAACTCCAGATGTTGGATTAATACAAGCTGAATTTATGGATTTATTTTGGTTTCTCCATTCTAGCTTCCAGGAACTTGCATTGTCATACTGGGGAATTGATTTATTATGATGTGTACGTCCTTGCATTGTCATACAGGAGCTTGCATTTGTGTAGTTTATTCACAGATCAATTTTTTGAAATCAAGGAACTAGAGCAACAAGCTCAATATAAATATATATATATATATACAAATATATCCATATAAGTTAATAAAAGGAAAATATATATATATATATATATATTTATATAATTGAGTGTGTGTGTGTGTGGATGTCAGATAAGTCAAGGAACTAGAGTTAATTCTTTTTGGTTTTCTAGCTGCCTTCAATTAACACATATAAAAGTGATCATAATGTTATACCGTGTTTAGAATGAAACATTTCCTTGAGTACTACAATACACCGCAAGGTGGTTGCACTATTCAAGAAAGAAAATTATGCTCGGCCATGCATATTCCATAAGTGCTCGATAAGGTCGGCTTCGAGTTGAGAATGAGTGCCTCTATCTCTAATACGATGATGTTGGGCAATGAACTCCATGAATTCAGGTATATTATCACGTGAAATTGGCTTAGATGGAGTATAATCATTGGCTTCATAATTGAATTGGTCAGCCCCGAGATATAGATGACGTTCATCTTCAACGATCATATTGTGCAAGATAATGCATGTGTACATAATATCTTTTAGAACTTCAGGTTGGAAATATCTTGCAGGTCCACGCACAATTGCAAATCTAGCTTGGAGTACTATGAAGGCACGTTTCACATCTTTCCTTACAGACTCTTGGCAAGCAGCAAAATGTTTTTTTCTTTTTTCCATGTGGAGCAGGAATTGTTTTTACTAATGTCACCCACGAAGGATATATATCATCAGCAAGATAATATCCCATTGTGTATTCGTGACCATTAATAGTACAGTTGCACGGAGGAGCACGACCTTCAGCCAACGCAGCAAAAACAGAAGATTGATCGAGTACATTGATGTCATTATGAGACCCAGGCAAACCGTAAGAGGCTACAGCTTCCAAAATAATAGTTGGTTCATTTACATGACCAGAGTTCATACCTTTCCAAGTATTAGGACAATTCTTCCATTTCCAGTGCATGCAATCAATGCTACCCAACATTCCTGGAAACCCACGCCTTTGTCCAACTTCTAGTAACCTCGCTATATCATTGCTGGTTGGAGACCTCAAGTACTCACCCCTAAAGATTGACATGATCACCTTTACAAATTTCTTTATACTCAACCGTGCAGTGCTTTCTCCAATTCTTATATACTCATCCATAAGATCTTTTGTTACCCCATATGCGAGCATCCTAATTGCCGCGGTCATCTTTTGAAGGGAAGACAATTCAAGCCTACCATTGGCGTCTCTCTTTTGGACAAAATAATCATCATGAGTCTCAATTGCAGAATGTATGTGTAAAAAAAGATAACGATTCATTCAAAATTGTCTCCTAAAAATGTTTGGTAGATATATTGGCAGTTGAGCAAAGTAATCCTTCCAAAGGCGTTCATGACCTTCCAATGGATTGCGTCGGATGAACATACGAGGTTGAGAATTAGGACGACGTGAAGAAGATGCTCCCTTGGCTGGATGTCGTTGTCTATGTAGGGCCATTGCTTCTATCATAAGATCCTCATGATTAAAATAATCTTTATCTAACATATAAAGAGTATTTAGAAAGGGATCCATAGGGAACTAAGAGAAAAAAATATGAAGATTTGGAAGAAGAAATATTAGTTTTTGATGAGTGGGAAGTAATTAAAGAATGGATATATTTATAGGGCTTAATCCAAGACTATTAGCTACATCTAAAAATCTTGGCAAAAGAAGGACGGTTAGCTATATCTATAAGTTGGTTTGAAGAATTATAGATATGAATATTGGGTATTGTGTGTGGTGGAATGAATGTGTTTGACTGAGGATAGAATTGTAGATGTAAAGTTTAGGTAGAGAAGAAGGGTGATTTGTGGAAGTGTTTGTTAGTTTCAAATATTATAGATATGAATATTGGTTAGATAAAATATTGGCTTAATATAATTGTTGGATGAACAAATTGTATATGTGTTTGTTGGTTCCTTAAATTATTATATATATGATTGTTAGGTAGAAGAAGGGTTGGCAAAATGTGTTTGCTAGTAATTAGGTTGAGGAAAAAAATTAGTTGGAAATCAATAATTTAAATATCAAATTAAATTATTAATGTACATATAGTTAGTTTAATTGCCAAAAAAAAATATTATTATTAAAAAAATAATATTATATTATTATTTTGATGAATCCAATGGCTAATCCAATGTGGGATTATGAATAGGAAGGTTCTAGATTTATGGAAAACTTGTACTTTTCATCAAATTTTGAAGATGGCTTTGATGAAACCAATGTGGATGCTCTTATACCAAGAAGCAAATGCCATGGGGAGAAGCACAAACTGCAATCTCAGATTCTATAAATAGAATTAGATTGACTAGTATTAGGTGGGCTTAGAAAGTCAAACATATGTTGAAACAAAACAGTTGTCTCCATCTAATAACAGTCTCCACTCATTCCCTTACAAAAGAAATTAAGAGTATTGCTAGATACAAACCCCATATAGACAAATCCTGTGCAGGCTTTTTGTAAAAATGTGGGTCCCACTAAAAAAAAAGTTTTTTTCATAAATTTTTTCATAGTGAGGTCCACTTTTTACAAAGGGACTATGCGGGGCTTGTCTATTTGGGCTTTTACAATTAATTTCTCTTTAGATAAATAGAAAAAAAAAAAGGGACAAAATCAACATTTAAAAGAAATTGAACATGCACCACAAGTTACTGGAAGAACATTTTTTTTAATCAATTTCTCAACTCAGAAACATGGCGTGTTATACCACTAATCAAGGTCACAAGTTACCAGGAGTGAGCCAACAGAAGCCTTACACCTTCCACCTAAGTTGCTGCTCCCAATACCAACTCTGCATGAAAGAAATGAGAACAGGTGACAAAATGGAATGTATCACATGCTATTAGCAACCAAACAAGACCAAAATTGATAAACAATAGAGCAGTTACCTTCCCAATCATGTGTAAGCTTTGACAACGACAATCCTCGTAATAGCAACTATGCAGAAATCAACATCAAAATACCAAATGATCTTCCAATGCAAATGCAACAATGCAATTTCATAAAAAAATGTCAAAAGAAAAACTTACCATGGCATCCATGTACTTACATCCAATTGTCTTCAAACAGTGGTGGACTGCCGTTTGGACAAATGGGCACCCTTTGTCCCAGCATCTTGTGGAAATCATTCTCGATGTCCTTTCTCATCAACGATGCCATTATTTAACCCTCTCCTTCTACTCCTCAGCCTCAATGACCACACATCAGTGTTCTCACTCCTCATCAACGAGTGTTCACCTTTTCCCTTCCTCAATTTATGTTCCCCTTAGCACCTCCTACGCCAACTGGAGCCTTACACAAGGCCCTCCTTGTCGTTAGATTCCAAAACCATGTGGCCTCCGCCACTAAAGTCCATTTCTTCCTCCTACATTTTCTCTCTTTTTTTTTTGGATGTCGGGGAACCTCTCCAAGGCAGGGTCCTTTGGACCCACCCCTGCAAAGTAAACCCCGGTCCCGTCTACCGCACCCTCGGAAGTTTCCCTACACGGAACTGGTTAAATTGATGGCTTTTCACCAGGGGGTATGGTCCCCAAAAGAATGTTTGCACCCATGAGGTGTTGAACTTTGGACCTTGAAGGGGTAAAGTATAGTGTACGAGATGAAGCTTCTTTGAATAGGGAAGAATAAGACAAGAAAAGATTTAATCACCACAAAGTTCTTGACATTTTGCAAAAATTCCCACACAATTGATTTTACCTTTCTAATGTACTTCAAGGCAAATTTCGCAATCAACATTTAACAACAAATAAATATTGAGCAAAAAGAGAAAAAAAGAAGGTGAAGGTGAAGAAGATGGATACCATGAAGCATTGAGAAAAAACAGTGAGTAAAATACCCAGGATGAAATAAATCCATCCGTGAGCAATCTTGGACAAATCCCCACCCGTCTGTCTCTTGCATCTTGGCAATAAGATGAGACAAAATTCTCTAATTTACAGCATCTGCAAACACTTCAATAGACGTACACCTTCGGGCAGCGATATCAAACTAGGGCAATCCAAAATCTGAAACCATTGAAGTGATGTCCAGTTGCAGATCCATTCGAGTATGACCATCAAGCTACGGCAATAAGAAATTTGGAGCGCTTGTAGAGTGGTAACATGTTGGAGATTGGATGGTAAAGACATGAATTTTGGAATTCCTTTGAATTGAAAAGATTGGAGGCTCTTAAGGCCTTGCCATTGGATCCCATCCTCATTATTGCCACCTATATCAAGCTCCGAACAATCTTCAAGTACCAGTTCTTGAACTGCAGTGAGATATTGAATGCCTCGGGAGAGAGTCTCTAATCCATTGCACCGACTTATCCGGAAAGACTCAAGAGAAACAAGGTTTCACAGCCCCTCCTCGAGGAGAATTTGTAGATCTGATATCTCGTATAGTTGTAGATGCTTCAATTTTGAGGTTGGGCTTTCTAGTATACCCATATTCATCATCATTGCATGTTGCATTAGCTTCTAGTTGACATTCCACAGGTTCAAGTCTTATTCAAGACACGAAAACATCAGTAAGGAAGTCAACAAAGAGCAAAACTCGACGGACATTTTTAAAAGGCAAGGAATAAAAGGAGTAAACGAAGCTCCCTCCTCCACCATCCTTTAAGATTAGGGCTATCAAAGAGATGGAGTTCCTTTAGGGTCGGGAAGAATGCTATTGGTGCCAATAAAGAAGAAGAAGAAGAAGATTCATTGCCATCACCACTATCTGATGATATGTACTCCATATTGGCAAAGAAGTTCATAGAAAGATGCTTAAGCGAAGGCAGTCGACTCAATGGTGGCAAACTTTGTAATTTATTACACCTCGATAATTTAAGTTCAACAAGATTTGTGAGTGACAAAAGCCAACTTGGAAACCTCACTCCCCTGTAGCCACTTAAGGCAAGTTTTCTAAGATTGGGGTGCGGTTGCAAGCCTTTCAATTTCATTTCATCGATGACAATGTCTGTATCCTTGATATCTGTACGATATTTAGCATCCCGTGTTAATTCCAGAGCACAAAAATGTTGTTTCCCCTTTAAATTTGCAGCCTTGTAATCGAATCCAACACCACCTTTCCCACGTTCCAAATTGCCAATCACTAAATTCCCTTTTAGGTAGTTTAGTCCATTTAATTCATTTAGTCCTCCACTATGCATGCTGGAGGATATATGAGGGGACCAAAAATTTTGATAATGACCGAAGATTAGTCAACTGTCCCCATCCGGAAGGCATATTAGTCAGATTAAAGCATCCACCAATATCAAGATGCCCGAGGTTGACTAATCTTTTAAACTCTCTCGGCCATTCTTCAAGTGAACTACAACCATCGAGTATTAATGTCTGCAAATTTTGCAATCTAGTTACAGAATCTGGCAGCTTCTTCATACTGTATATTTCTAAAAAAATCCAGATATCTTAAATGCTTCTGCTTGCAAAAAAGATTCGATGTTAAGAAATAATATGGAATTCTATGCAAGTCTAATGCGCGCAATGACTTGAGACTTGAATAAATTGCATCTCGTTCGAAAGCTTGTAGCCACTCGATAATAGAAATGTGCGTATCCCACTTGCTCTGGAAACTAAAGTTGAGAGAGGAAAAATCCCCAAAGTAACTAGCTGCTACATGTCGGGTTCTATTGTCGACTTTGTCTGCTTTGTACTCTAATCTGGTGACCAACGGTCTTGCACTGAAATAGCAAGATCATGCATAAGGTCATGCATTTTGCAGCCGGTGACATCAGCCAACCAGTCTATTTCAGCTTCTTGAAAGAATGATCTCCAAAGTAAATCCATGAAGTATTCCTGACCAACTTGTCGAAACTGTCAAGATAATCTATCTTGCATATTATATATTGGTGTTCATCTCAATGAAAAATCTATATGCATCTGATTTATTATTTTAAGCTTCTTATGTTACTACGAATAGCTAAAATTATTTTCTAAACTGCAAAGACAACTTTGTATAAATAGTTCTCTCAAATACTTTGTTTCCCATAATTGTACGCCTATCAGCGACTCAAATGATTGTGTTTCATGGGAGAAGTACGAGATGCAAGATACTGTTTCATATGCAAACCATCAAACGGAGAAACCAGCATTCTAGAGGGAGGTAAAGGAACTATGTATTGGAGGGATTAAAGAAATTTGCAAACATGAAGTAGTATCAATCAAGAAAGCTTGTGCCCTGTAGAATTCGAATACAGCATTTGCATCAAGTATGGATAGATTTCCCGTCCATGATTACATCAAACAATTCAAGTGAAGATAATTCTTGAAGGTATGTATGAATTCAACACGCCACAAATTTAGGGAACAAAACTTAAAGAAAAATATTCGAATTGCAAATTCACGTTCTGATGAATTTGAAATTTCTTAAACTTGGGTAGGCAAATGTTGTTACTCCCACCAGCAGAAATAGGCAAATGTTGTTACTCCCACCAGAAGAAATCAGCACTCGATACCACTTTGTATATCCATAATTCTTTTTGTCACAAGCATTTATATGAATCTTTGAAGCAAACAAAGAAGATTTTCCTCCATTTTTTAGTCGGAAATCATTTCTTCTCTGTACAACATCCAACTGCAAAATCACTGATGGCAAACGATGTTCATGGAAAGCAATAATACAGAAGTCTCAAGCACTTGGTTGCATCATCATGTTGTAGTCATCATCTTCATATATGCTCCACCATGTGTACCAAATCTCTCCTGCAAGCTTGGACATTTGAGGTACACTCGAGAGAAATTGTATGTTTTATAGAATTAGTAATCTGGAAAGAACCACAAGCATAATTGTTTAACAAATATCCAATTACCTTAAGATTTGTCATGATAACAGAAATGCAAGCACTTATGAAATTGTTGAAGTGGCTGATTCACAGTTCTAACAAAAGATATTGGTGGCATATCCTGGGAAAGCGAGTCACCCTGCATTAGTTAGGGTAAAACTCCATTAGATATATTAAGGAACATCAATACCACAAGAAGCTGGATTGTATATACTTTGAAAGTATTGAAGATAAGAAAAGTTGCCAATTGCTTTTACAAGCAAAACAACTATGATGAGATAAAACGGGCAGTTAATTAGATATGCAATATTTAAATTTGAACCCATGCTTCAGAATGAGTCAAAAACTATGGCTTTTATCCAAATATTCTAGCATACTAGAGAACACTCGTTTTCCTCTTTATCTGTTCATATTTAAAAAATAAATACATATCTGGCTTCAAACAGTGCTAGGTTGTAAGATGATACATGCCTTTCTCTTTAGTCATCCAAAACTGCGCAAACAACTTCCACAGTAACTTGGAAGGAATAAAAGATGAAAAGGAAAATGCAATATCATGGCTAAGAAGCAAATGCCATTGGGAGAAGCATAAACTGCAAATCTCAGATTTTATAAATACAATTGGATGAAGTGGAAACAATCCATTTTATCAAGCGTGCTCAAAAATTAAACTGATCTAAAAACAAACAGTTGTTTTCATCCAATAATAGTAGCTGATCTTTCCCTTTGCATAAGATTATTGATAGAAATATAAAGAAATTGGACAATTAGCATTTAAAAGCAACTGAACATCCACCATAAGTTCTGGAAAATCTACATCTTGTCAATTTCTCAACTCGCAAAGATGCTGTGCCATACCACAATCATGGTCACAGATTACCAATAGTCACCCAGCATAAGCCCTGCACCTCTGCACTCAGGTTGCCACTTCCACTAGCACCTCTGCAAGAGGTAAAAATGGAATCTCTCGCATTTTTCTAGCAACCAAACAAGACCAAATTAACAAAGAATATTGCAATTACCGTCCTATTCTCAGCGGATTCATGAAGTAGTACGAATGAAGTGTAAGCTCTAACAGCCACAACAAGGGTAATAACGATCACACAGAACACAAACGTCAAAGACACCAAATGATATTCCCACGCAACCGCAGCAATAGAATTTCATCAAGATAATAATAATAATAATAATAAAGTTTATTTCGGGATTGTATTACTTGCATCTAATTGTCTTCAAACAGTGACGGCTGCAGTTTGGGGCTAGGGGCACCCTTTGTCTCAACAACTCATGGAATTCATTTTAGATGTCCATCCTTGACAATGATGTCCTTAGCTTGACCCCTCTGCTCCTTGTTTTCTCAACAATCTTTTTGCCTCCTATCACTCCCTTCCGCCCTTTTCTCCTAAATTTCCTCTTTATTTTCCTTTCACCTTCTTGTTGAACAGTGTAATGAACAATAACAAATATGCGAGGAGTCCAAATTGTATTCTTGGCTGTACCTGTAGCATTAAGGCATTAAGGGTAATATGATGAAACGAGAATTTTATGAATAGTAGTGACAATGTTATTGAATAATAGTGAAATAATTTAAGTTAAGATTTTAATTGGATTTTGAAAAAGTAAAAAGAAAAGTTGAATAAAAATATTATAAAGTTAAAAAATTATTTGAATATAATTTTTGAATATTATTTTTATTTTAAAATTTGAAAAATTTGTATTGTTTTTTGTATTTGTTTGGAAGTTATTTAAGAAAATTGTAATGATTAGATGAAAAAGTTGAAGATTTAAAATTGAAAAGTATTTTGGATTTGAGTAATGTTTGAGAAGTAAATTATATGAAGTTTTGAGATAAGATGAGATGAGATGAAAAGATGTATCTCTATTCCCAAACACATGTCCTAACTCTTTTTCTAATACACATGAAGAATAACAAAAGCGATCGAAATTCCGTCTCGTTTGGTCAAATAGATAAGATGAGATAAAAGTTGAAAGTTGAATAAAATATTGTTATAATATTATTTTCTTTTGAGTTTTGAAAAAGCTGAATTCTTTATTATATTTTATGTGAGAGTTTGAGAAAATTGTAATAATTAGATAAGATGAGATGGTTTGTATAACCAAACAAGTCTTCGTCTTTTGTTAATAGGAAAGAAATAAGAAAGAAAATTACCAATGCAGTGTTGACTTTTGACGGATAACTATAATAAGCATTGAACCTCTTTCTAACGTTCTTCACTTCTTCCTGCAATGAGAATTTTAAGAGCGAAGAAATTTCTGTGAGATAAAACATAAAAAGGAGAGAGAGAGAGAGAGATGAAGAATAAGGATAATTAAAAGTTATACGAGGCATTAAGATGCAGTGGCGAGTTAAATATCTTGGAGGGCAGATCCAAGTACAATACAGGGATGTGAGCAATCTTGATCCAATCCTCTCCCGTGACATGCTTGCATCTTGGCAACAATATGGGACAGTGCTTTCTAATTATCAACATTTTCAAAGACTTCAACAAAGACATTCCTTCGGGCAGCGAAGTCAAACTAGGACAATTAGAAATTTCAAACTGTCGAAGTGATGTCCATTTGCAAATCCAATCTGGTATGGCAATCAACATGCAACAACTCGAAATCTGGAACATATCTAGAGTGGAAACATGTTGAAGACCTAATGGCAGAGACACCAATTTTGGAAGCCCAACGAAATCCAGAGAGAGGAGGCTCTTAAGACCTTGCCATCCCATCCCAGCCTCATTATTGGTGCCTAGATCAAGCTTATCACAATGATTAATCTTCAGTTGTTGAAGTCTAGTAAGATATTGTATACCTTGAGACAAAGACTTTAATCTATGGCAGTGGACTATCTGCAAAGACTCGAGAGAAGTCAGGTTTTGCAGTTCCTTCTCTGGGAGAATCTGTAGATCTTCTATCCTATGTAGTCGTAGACGCTTCAATTTTGAGAGAGGAGCGAATGAAGAAGAGGCAAATATAGAGGATTCTATTGTTGTTGAAGTTGAGTAAACTGGTGTACCCATATTCATAATCAATGTCTGTTCCATTAGCTCCCAGCTGGCATTAGACAGGACCAACTCTTCTTCAAGACGAGGAAACATCGGCATGGAAGCCAGCACAGTGCATGCGGAGACAGATAGTTCTGAAAGGAAAGGAAATGAAATGAATAAACCATGCTTTGTCTTCCACCAGCTCTTAAGCTTAGGGCAATAATGGAGTCGAAGTTCCTTTAAGGATGGGAAGCATGTTCCTGGCACCGATATAGAAGAAGAAGAGGACTCATGATTCCTATCACCACTATCTGAGATGTACTCCATATCCTCCAAGTATTCAAGAGAGAGACACTTAAGATAGGGCAGTTGACTCAATTCTGGCAAGCACTGCAATTTTGTACAGCTCAATAATTTAAATTCAACAAGATTTGTGAGTGACAAAAGCCACCTCGGAAACGACGAACCTCTGTAGCCTCTTAATTCAAACCTTCTAAGATTGCCATGAGGTTCTAAGCCTTCCAATTTTATGTCATCGTCAACATCATAGTTCAACCCAAATGGATCGTCCCAAGATAATTTTAAAGAATAAAGATTTTGTTTCTCCTTCAAATTTGCAGCCTTGCAATCTACTTCATCATCTTTCCCAACTCCCAAATTTCTCATCAGTAAGTTTCCTCTTAGGTAATTTAGTCCATGTAATTCGTTTAGTCCACCTATATGCTTGTTGGGAGGATTCGAGGATACCATAAAGTCTGATAATGACCGAAGATTAGTCAATTGCCCCAGTCCACGTGGCATATAAGTCAGTTTCCAACATCCATGAATATCAAGATGCCTGAGGTTGACTAATCTTTTAATGTCTCTCGGCAATTCTTCAAGCATACTACAATTGCATAGTTTTAACGTCTGCAAATTCTGCAACCTGGTTATAGAATCGGGTAACCTCTTCATAAATTGCATTCCAGAAAGATCAAGAAATCTTAAACTATTCAAGTTACGAAATGAGCTTGACGTTAAAGAAAATGGAATTCTACCCACTTGCAATGCACGCAACATTTTGAAACTTGAGAAAATTGCATCGCAGTTTAGCTTATTCGGAAGCTCACCTTCACTTGGTAAAAGAAGTACTGTCCGTATCCTACTTGCTGTAGAAACTGAAGCTAAGAGAGAAGAAAAATCCACAAAGTAACCAGCCGATACATGACGGGTTCTCTCATCAACTTTTGGCACTTTATGTTCTAATCTGGTGAACAACGGCCCAGCCATACTCACAGCCAGATCATGTATGAGGTCATGCATTTTGCAACTAGTGATGTTGCCTTGCCCTTCCACTTCAACTACTTGCAAGAATTGTTTCCAAAGCAAATCCATGAAGTATTTCTGAGCAGCATCTTCCAGGCATTGATCATATTGATTTGATAACTTGACAAGTCCTTGTGCTATCCACAGATTAATCAATGTTGATGTATTAATCTCATAATCCTTTGGAAATAAACTACAGTAAGCAAGACAATGTTTCAAATGTGGCGGAAGGTTATCATAACTCAGCTTAAGAATTAGTTCGATGCCATAATCATTTTCAGATATTCTTGAGAGTTCATTGTCCTTAAAAGACAACCACTCTGTTTCTGAATTTCTGAAATACATCAATCTTCCAATTGTCCTGATAGCAATAGGGACGCCTTTACATTCTGTCAGAATCTTTTCGACAATTGGCACCACAATTTCTGAACTGCGTAGTGCTTCATCATCCACTTTAAACGCCATCCGACTAAATAGAGACCATGAGTCCGCATAGGTTAGACCCTTTAAGAAATATGGTGGAAATTCGCCCATAATCCTGGCAACACGTGCGCTGCGGGTAGTTACTAATATTTTGCTGCCTCTTGCACCACCCATTAGCAGTTGTTTCAACCTAGACCATTTTTCAGCATCTTCATTCCACACATCATCCAAGACAAGTAAATATTTCTTACCTTTAATGTGTTTTTGAAGCAAATTGATCAATTTACTCATCTCAACATCTCCTAATTCCATATTTGTCGTACATTTCAAAATTTCTCTAACGAGGACTTCAACATCAAAGTCCTCCGAAACACACACCCACATTTTTAGTTGAAAGTATGTTTGGATCATCTCGTTATTATATACAAGCTGAGCTAGTGTTGTCTTACCCAACCCTCCCAACCCAACAATCGAAAGGACTGAAACGTTATCGTCAACGGCGGAGTTCATCAAACTTGCGAGAACTTCCATTTTATTATCTTCTCTACCAATTATATCATCTCCAACATGTTCATAAGACTCAGTAGTTTCCCTCCTATTCCACACTGGTATCTCTTCACGGCGTCTCTCTAAGTCATGAGGTTTTCTAACGTTGGCAAGGGCATCTAACTTCTTTAGAATAGCCTCAATCTTAAGACCCGTCTTACAGGGAAATGCAAGCGGATTCAATTCGGAAAAGAAGATGCGCACCTTTTTCATATTATCTGGGGCCACGTTTTCTTTCTGAAGAACTTTGGTGGAGAAATCATCCAGCAAATCGTCCAGTTCATAAAAGGCATCTGCTATCTCTAGGAGCCACTCTCTAATTGCATGGGCCTGATCACGCTGCTGCCGCCTGTCGACATTCAAAAGTAGAACTTTGATTTTTGAGACGATAATCTCGAGCTTTTCAAGATCTTTGACACACCAGAACAATCCGGATTTTTTCACAGCCTGCGGATCCAAACGTTCAATGATTCCCTCTGCAAGGCAGTAGAGAAGACCTTCTTCTGCCATTTCTTGACGATAAGAGATCGATAAGAGATCGACTGTGGAAGTAGTTAGTAGGTGTTAGAGCATTCAAATCCGGTGCCGATTTGCTATCATTTCAATTTAGGATAGTGCTAAGGCCACCGCTGGGGCTCCCGCTAGGCCAAAAATAAATATTTTTTTTTTGTTTTTTTTTTTTCACATCATTTTTTTAATATTTTTAAATATTTAAAAAAATATAAAAAAATCACAATAATATTAAACAATTTTTTTTAATTACTAAGAAAAAGAAAAAGAAAAAAAAAACTGGGAGGGGGGGATCTAGCATTTTCCTTCAATTTATTATAGGATTTTAATCAAAATAATTTTATTTTAGAAAAAACAATTTAGGAAATAAATAGTAAGTTTTCAAATATGGAGACTCATTATTTATCACCTAAATAAAATTTTTATCAATATTTTATTTTAATTTATAAAATAAATATTTTTCTAATCATTTACATTTTTTCTATACTCATATTTATTATAGTTTTAAATAATAATTTTAAAAATAATTTAATTAATTATGAAAATATAAAAATTAATTTTAAAAATATTATCATATCTACAAAAAAATAATTTAAATTTTTGTTTAAAATATTCACTAGAGTAATAGTTTAAAACATAAGAAAAAATATTGAGTAATTAAGTTTGTGAATAAAAGTGAGAGAAAAAAGTAATAAAGAAATAATAGAAAAATATTATTTTAATAGAATATAGAAATGATAGGAAATGATATGTAGGGGGTTTTTGAAAGATGAGTAAAATTTAAAAAAAAATTAGAAAATATATTTTTTAACTAAATTATAGAAAATCTTATAGAAAATAGGATGTGAATGTTCTTACGAAGCGAGAAGAAACCTAATCTTTAGGATTTGTCTAAAGTACGTGGGCCGTTCGTGGGCTGGGTCAATACTTGAAGGCCAATGTTGTTATTTTGCTTAATCAGTTACGTCTTTTGCTCGTGTGTGTTAATGGGCCACGATCGCTTGATGGGTCAGTTTATTTGTTAGTGGGTCATTTTCTATTTAGTGGACAGTTAATTAGTAGTGGGTCAGTTTTATGGTTGAGTCCGTTGGTCACCATTTGACCAAGTCTATCTGTAATTAGTATAAGTATTCTATCAGTGCATTAGTAATAGGAATATCCAGTTTCTACAAATATTGAGTTACACTTTGGAGGTCTAGTAAGGGTGTCAAATCGTGTTAACAAGTTGTACTCGGGTCGTATTAACACATGTATATTATACTATATAACTCAACTCTAACCTGACTTGTTAAGTTTATCGTGTCAAAATATCAAACTCTAACACGACTCGTTAACAAACGGATTGTGTCGTGTCACCTCATTTTGACCCATTAGTAAATATTACAAAATAAATTAACACGACGCAATACGATCCGTTTCAAATTGTTTATGTAAATTAGTTGAATAGACTCGAAATTAACCTGTTTGACCTGATCAAATTTAACATAATTTTATATAAATTTTAAAATCACAATATTTATAAAAATTATAAAACTAACTACAAGTCCAAAATTACAATCCAAACAATAAAAATATCGAAATTGAAATTCTAACAATTTTACTTTTAGGTATAAGGGTATAATTATAATTTTAACTTTCTTAATGTGTCATAATGGGTTATAATGGGTCAAAACAGGTTGATCCCTTATCAACCCGTTAAGCAATCGTGTCTTAATGGGTCAATTCATTTTAACCCGAACCCGTTAAGACTAAATCTTAACCCATTATTATTGTATCGTATAACATATTGCCACCCCTAAGGTCCAAGCCGCTCATAGAGCCTACACAAATAGCACATTAATTTTTAGCAACCGTAACAGTAGGTTTAGTGTGAAATTGTGAATAGAAAGGAGGAGGCGAAGGCTATATCTATGGAGCGGGCTACTCTGCTACATGAGTAGTACCGCTCCTTTGACTTCTAGGTTTTTTTGTTTTAATTTTTTTTTACATTTTTTAATAGATTTTAATATTTAAAAAAAATATACCAATACACTTAAAATCACTCCCTTAATCATTAAGTAAAAAATAAAAATAAAATTTTTTTGGCTAGCGGTCAACTAGGGCGGTCAAGTTGGGGCGGCATACAAGCTTTTCTCTATATCTATTATCTATGCAAGATATGTTAACGTATACAGGCCAAGACTAAAATACTAGTCGTTTTATTTACATAGCTTCTTGTATATATATTTGTTGTATACATTAGTTATTCTTTTATTCACTTTGCTTGCTGCACAATGCTATAGGTGTAGTTAGTTAGTTGTTAGAATATTTTCTGTATATATCTCTCTTGGCAGAATATGTTGTAAACACCTTTTCCAGTAGAATGGAAGAACAACCTTTCCTCCATTAATTTGCTCTCTGTTTCTTCTCTTGCTCAACTGCAAGTTCTTTGTTTCTTGTTATCTTACATGGTCTCAAAACCTTAGAGCAATTTTTAACGGCAAACCCTAGTCCCAATTCATCCGAAACTCACTCTGCCATTAACTCAAACACCTTATCTCCCTATCTCAATCTCAGTGATTCGGCCAACCCATTTCTTCTTGAACATGGTGATAGCCCCGCCGTTACCCTTGTCACCAACCTTCTCACAACATACAATTATGCCTCCTGGTCTCGCTCAATGAGTTGTGCTCTTTGCGCGAAGAACAAGCTCGGCTTCATCACAGGTTCGCTTGCCCAACCCACTGACCCCAAAGACCCTTTGCTTGAGCTCTGGGAACGATGTAACGACATGGTCGTTTCTTGGCTCCAAAATTCTATCAGATTCTCTCCAATCCAGCCTTCTCTTTGTTGATGATGCTCAAGAAATTGGCTAGATCTTCAAGATCGCTTCTCTCAACAGAATGGTCCCCATATTTACCAACTAAAGAAGGTGTTGGCTACCCTGCTTCAAAAACATGATTCGGTAAGCATTTACTATAGCAAGTTAAAAGCTCTTTGGGATAAACTCTCTGTGTACGATCCCATCCTTGTTTGCAATTGTGCCACAATGAAAAGCTTGCTGGATCGTTACTAGAGAGATTGTGTGCTTCATTTTTAATGGGTCTCCATGACTCTTATTCCACCATCCGAGACCAAATCTTGCTCATGGATCTCATTCCCCCTGTTTCCAAAGTGTTTTCCCTTGTGCAATAGCAGGAAAGGCACCATCAAATGACCTCACATACTCCATCTTCTGAAACCATGGCCATGGCAGTTAAGAAACCCTACACCCCTTCCAAATGTCCTCCCAAGCCAAACCAATCTTTCAAGAAAGATCATCCCTATTGTAGCCATTGCAAAATTACAAGCCATTCTTTGGAGACTTGCATCAAAGTTGGCAATGCCGATTCCCCTCTTTGCTCACATTGTAACTTAATTGGTCAAACCGTCAAGAAATGCTACAAACTGAAAGGATATCCTCTAGGTCACAAATATCACACTAAGCAGCAGCAGCAGCCATCTGGTTTCCATGCAAATCAGATCACCTTTTACTTTGCTATTGACCCTGAAGACAATGGTGATGACAAGCTTGGTTTGACCAAGCAACAATATCAATAGCTTATTGCCTTGCTTCGACCTCAGGATCCTCCAGTTGCAGCTTCTACTGTTCACTCGACAATCCACCACCAACCTCTCTTCATACAACATCTTGTTCCAAAGTGTCTGGTGCATTTACTTCTTTGTCTACACACACACAAAGCTCAGCAAATCACTCTTCTATTAGTTGGATAATATACATAGGTGCTACAGATTATATGGTCTGCAGCCTCACCCTTTTTACCTCCATAACATCCACTGTTTCATACTTTGTTAAACTTCCAAACGGCACTTTAGCCCCTGTTACACATATTAAAACAATTCAATTAACAAATTCTAGTATCTTAAAATATGTTCTCTGTGTTCCATCATTTTCTTTTAATTTAATTTTAGCAAACAAACTAACATCTATCCTTAATTGTTGTTTGCTTTTCTTTTCCACTCACTATGTTATTCAGGACCTGCCTTCATGGATAACAAATTCTACCACTTCATTTGCGCTTCTACCACTTCATTTGCATGGAAGTTCTTGCCTCAGCTCTAACTAATTTCCTCTCAGCATACTCACACAACAACCATACAAATTTCACTTGTTTTACCTCAGCTGTTTCCAATACTAACCTATAGTATTGTCATCTTGGTCATTTATCATTTCCTAGATTACGTTTCATATTTGATCCTATTGTACAAAAACAGATCTCATCCATATTTGAAAACTCTTGTAGAATTTGTCCCTTAGCAAAATTTCATTGCTTACCTTTTCCTGTTAGTTCTCATTCTACTTCAAGAATTTTTGAGCTTATCCACTGTGATTTATGTGGCCCTTGCTCCACAATTACGCATGATGGCTCAAAGTATTTTTTTTCACCATTGTAGATGATTTCTCAAGAACTACATGGCTTTATTTACTTGCAAATAAAACAGAAACCAAAAAATGCATTGAGGCCTTTCATAACCTTGTTGAAACACAATTTGAAGTGAAAATTAAAATCCTAAGGAGTGACAATGGTGCTAAATTTAACATGCAAGAATTTTTTAATTAAAAAAGAATCATCCATCATAAAACTTATATGGCTACCCCTCAACAAAATGGCATTGTTGAGAGGAAACACCAATACTTATTAAATGTGTCTCATGCTTTACTTTTTCAAGCTGGTCTACCTTTAACATATTGGAATGAATCCACTCTCACAACCACTTACATCATTAACAGGCTTTCCACACCCCTTTCAAATAATAAAACACCTTATGAGCTTCTTTTAAATAAAAACCCAAATATGATTGTATGAGAGTTTTTGGTTCCTTATGTTTTGTAGCCACACTTCTCAATAATAGAAAGAAATTTGACCCTAGAGGTTGAGCATGTGCTTTCCTTGGTTATCATTTTGGAACCAAGGATTACAAACTTTTGGATCTTAAAACTAGCACCATTTTCATTCCAAGTGATGTTACTTTTCATGATTTTGTTTTTCCATTTCAAACGTCTCCTCTCCCTACTTCCATAGTTACACCATTGCCAATTTTTTCTCTCTTGTTACCTCCTCCATCAATTTTTCAATCCCCTACCCTTGTTGCTCCCATCTCTTCTTCCTCTTCAAATCCTATCAACTCTATTTCCCCCACTCACTCCACTTCACCTTCACCTCTTCTCCCACCACTTCACCTTCACCTCTTCTCATACAAAAGACACTATCATTTCTCTGCCCCCTGCCCCTCCACTTCGCAGGTCAATTAGAGCCAGAACAGCTCCTCAATATCTTAAGGACTTCCACTGCAAACAAGTCTTGCTTGCACCACCTCACAAATTGGCTTCCATAGCAGAATATCTATCAAATGGCAAGTCTTTTTCCCTTTGTTATTGCTTATCTTATAAGCATTTAACCCTTCTTTTCAAGCCTTTTCTTCCTCAATTTCTCTTCAAGCCGAGCCTACTTCATATAACCAAGCAATTAAGGATCCTGAGTGGTGCAAAGCTATGGAAGCTAAGATTGAAGCTTTGGAAAACAACCATGCTTGGACCATCACTGATTTACTTGAAGGTAAGAAAGTAATTGATTGTAAGTATGTCTATCGAATTAAATTCAAGTCTGATAGTAATGTAGAAAGACTTAAAGCTAGACTTGTAGCAAAAGGCTACACCCAACAAGAAGGTATTGATTATACCGAGACTTTCTCACTAGTTGCAAAACTTGTCACTATTAGATGCCTACTTAGTATTGTTGTAATAAAAGGATGGTATTTACATCAATTTGATGTAAATAATGCATTCCTTAATGGTGATTTACAGGAAGAAATTTACATGAAGAAACCCCTGGGGTATAACAAGGGTAGACCAAATTAGGTTTGCAAATTGCTTAAAAGCCTTTATGGCCTTAAGCAAGCATTGAGGCAATGGAACTCTAAACTCACTTCCTATCTTCTTGCTTTCGGGTTCATCCAATCCAAGTCTGATTATAGTTTATTCACAAACAAGAAGAGGATAGCTTTACTGCTTTATTAGTTTATTTTGATGATTTTTTGGTTGCTATCAATTCCAATGATTCTATTGCCTCCTTAAGAACTTTTCTGAATAACAAGTTCAAGATTAAAGACCTTGGTTGTCTAAGTTATTTTTTGGGATTAGAAATTGCGAGATCGTCCAAAGGAATACACATTTGTCAAAGGAAATATGCCTTAGACATTTTGGTAGATTCGGGTATGCTTGCATGCAAACCACTTAAACTTCCTATGGATTAACACTTAAAAATCAGCAAAGCTAAAGGCACACCACTACTAGATCCTAGCATTTTTTGAAGGTTACTTGGTAGACTATTGTATCTTACAATAACCAAAACAGACATTTGCTTTGCTGTTCAATTGTTGAGTCAATTTATGGATCAGCCTTATTCATCACATCTGGCTGTAGCATACAAAATTTTAAGACGCATTAAAACTGCACCTGCTCAAGGCATTTTGCTTGCCTCTTCATCTCAGCTTCAGCTCAAGGCTTATTGTGACTCAGATTGGGCTTCTTGCCCAGACTCATCGGTCTACTACAGGTTATTGTGTCTTCTTGGGCCACTCTCTTATTTCATGAAAATCCAAGAAGCAAACAGTTGTCTCAAGATCATCAGCTGAAGTTGAATACCAATCCATGGCTGCCACTAGTTCAGAACTTACCTGGCTTCGGTATCTCCTCCAAGACCTTGGTATTTCTCATCCACAACCTACCATCCTCTTTTGTGATAATCAGGTAGCCCTCCACATTGCTACAAACCCAATATTTCATTAGGGAACCAAACATATTGAAGTTGATTGCCATTTGATAAGGGACAAAATTCAAGAAGGAAGTGTCACTACTGCTCATGTCTCTTCTCAAACACAATTGGTTGATACATTCACCAAAGCTCTACCATCTTATCTCCTACAAGCACACTAATCCAAGATGGGAATAGTAAATTTCTATTCTCCATCTTGCAAATGGATGTTAACGGATACATGCCAAGACTAAACTACTAGTCGTTTTATTTCCATAGCTTCTTGGATATATATTTGTCGTATACATTAGTTATTCTTTTATTCAATTTGCTTGCTGGCACAATGCTATAGGTGTAGTTAGTTTGTTTGTTAGAGTATTTTCTGTATATATCTCTCTTGGCACTAGAATACGTTGTAATCATCTTTTTCAGTAGAATGGAAAAACAACCTTTCCCACATTAATTTGCTCTCTGTTTCTTCTCTTGCTCGACTGCAAGTTCTTTGTTTCTTATTATCATACAAGATAAATGTATAGATATGGACAATGCGGTAACCGAATCCGCCTAAGTGTATCGATAAGTGTATTTTTTTTTTCAAGTATTTTATTATGTGATTTTGTATTTTGTTCAAGTATCACAAAATAAAATAATTTGGAGGGTCCTTTTTACTTTAAAGCTTAC
The DNA here is from genome assembly GCA_011037825.1 of Carya cathayensis. NCBI lineage: Eukaryota > Viridiplantae > Streptophyta > Magnoliopsida > Fagales > Juglandaceae > Carya > Carya cathayensis. The sequence continues at coordinate 2,114,300 of QGSO01000171.1, forward strand.
GCTCTTCATTTTATTTTTTCCCTGGAGGGACGGTGGGGGATTGGGCCATAGGCTACTTTAAAAGCTTTATTACACCTCTTCTAACGAAAGAAAAATTTTATTTAAAGAAATGATTTTTTTGTAGCTTTTAAATATGCAAGTCCAAATGCTCAATGATTCCCTGAACAAGAATGGAGGGAAAAACTTCTGTCATTTTTTGTTATTTATATTTTATGGGAACTGCCATTTCTTAGATGATAAGTGAATAAGCAAATTTAGAGATATCGAAGTTAGATGTTTGCTGTGAATGGAATGGACAAGGTGTTGCCAATATATATATATTGTTAGAAAAAACTATATCAGAATATACAGCGGAAACGATATTACCTCGTTGGAAATATCTTGGATCTAGTGTAGTTGTTCCACAGATTTTCAGCATCGTTAATCGTTTGAAATCATCCCGTCGATGGTGGAATGTGCTATGTGATAATATACCAGAGCAACACCCACATATTCCACAGCCTAGATGTCGGGAATAGAGAGAACCATTTGAGAGAGAGATAGCTTGTTGATTCCAGTGTTTCATCGAATTTGGGGAAGGGGCTATACATAGCTCTTCTAAGTGTAACCTCCGGCTGGCCATTAAGGGCCAGCCATCAAGGCTCATGAAGTGGCTTTTAAGTCACTTCATAACCCCCAAGAGAAGGTGAAGAGGTACCTACTATGGGTGCCCCTTTCTTACACCTCCCACTCACACATAGTGGGCAAGACTCCAGGTCTGCACCTCTCAATATGTTCTCAATCTTGTTCATATTGGCAAATAGGCCGTGCGACCATCGAGCACAGCTGTAAAAGAAAAAATGGGAGCACTATACCAAATCTCTCTGAGAGAAGACCGGCATAGCAACATCCCTAAAAGTGACTCGTCATGCCCCGACTCATTTGGTTACATCAGACTAAGCATCTCAAATCCCTCTTGAGTTCAAATAACTCAGAGCAATACTCAATCTCTATAAAACATAATGTACTCACAGCTACATCGCAACTCCCAAGAAGCAACATAACTTGCCGACAGTGAGTACACACCATTATCGATGTGTTACCAAATAGTCTTCCCGTCGCCCTCATGTCATTCAGTTTCAGTTCAGTCGCTTTCCCAGCAATGTCTCTTTAGACCGCTTCATTCATGGCCATAGATAACATGCAAAAGTAGCTGACACTAAAACATCAACCTTGTGACATAGTCAAAGGTCTCCTAAGGGCATAAATAAATTAAGGTCATCAATTATGACCTTCAGGACTCACACGATGAGGAAACAGGGATCCTTTCACTCACCTCTATTGTTGGTCGCTAAAGCACATGTAGTATGAAATACATGTTACGGTGGAATTCTCTTTCCAAAGAAAGAGCGTATATCTTATCTCAATACACCGTACAGATCTTAGTGTAGTTGCCATCTCAGCGCCTAACCCGAGTTTCTCCATTTACTCGCTATCCAAAGCGCCAAAGAGGATCTCGCATCTGGCTAAACCACAGGCTACATGGATTGTGGGTAACCATGTACGGTCCTTAGACCTCATCTTAGCTCCCACTAAGGCGACGTATTTTATGTGTCTTATAACTTATCCTTCTCTGAACAAGTTTCAAATGACACATTGTCTCATCTTTGCTCGCTACCCCTTTGTAGCGCCAAAGGCGATCGCTCGTGTGAGTGAGCCGATCTAAGCCTGTCAATATACCTTTTTCACCATAACTACCAAAATTATGGTGAATGTGTGTGCTTACCAAAAAAATGCTTCCAGCCACGCCACATGATCCTAAAACACATTAGTGTCACGTGCATGACGAGCAATACCATGATAGAGGGAAATCAAATGGTCAACTAAAAAAAATCAAATCACAACTCTCAAGTGAAGTTTTAGGACCATTTCTCTCCGTGCGCATTCTTATGTATAGTAACTTTCCAAAACATGCACTTTCCAAGAGACTCTATTTTTATATATAAAAGTCATTAGCACAACCATGAAGTCAGCGAAGACTCATCGCGAATCTCATTGAGGTCAAACTCACAATTTTAATTCTTAGATTCTAGTCAGCAAGTCCTACATGCGACTTTTAAGAATCTTAATGTGACCTCAAATGTTTATTCAGCAAACTAAATTTGCGATTTCAAGGTTTCATAGGAATCTCTTGTACTAAAAAAAAATATGTGAGATAACCATCATTTATTTTTCTTTTAAGGGTAAAGCGATTAGGGCCTTTGCCCACAAAGACAATCACAATAGTCTAGTCATTACTTTTAACGACAATCGCATCACAAACTCACTTAATCAAGTAAGCTATATTTACCCTCTAACAAGATCTCAACCTCTAACTCCCATGAGCAAACCACAATGGAAACACCAAATTGTATACAAGGCAAAACTAGATTCTTTAGTATTTTCCATCTCATTAATTGTCTATGGATTTTGAACAAGAGCTCCTAGAAACTGTTTTTCTCATACACAGTCTCACAAGACATAAAGTCTTAGCTACTTTTTACAAACTCACATCCATAACCTTGTATTATGGAAAACCGCTCATTAGGCGACAATTAATAATCTAAGACAACCAGATCATCATNCGAGCACAGTTGTAAAAGAAAAAATGGGAGCACTATACCAAATCTCTCTGAGAGAAGACCGGCATAGCAACATCCCTAAAAGTGACTCGTCATGCCCCGACTCATTTGGTCACATCAGACTAAGCATCTCAAATCCTTCTTGAGTTCAAATAACTCAGAGCAATACTCAATCTCTATAAAACATAATGTACTCACAGCTACATCGCAACTCCCAAGAAGCAACATAACTTGTCGGCAGTGAGTACACACCATTATCGATGTGTTACCAAATAGTCTTCCCGTCGCCCTCCTGTCATTCAGTTTCAGTTCAGTCGCTTTCCCAGCAATGTCTCTTTAGACCGCATCATTCATGGCCATAGATAACATGCAAAAGTAGCTGACACTAAAACATCAACCTTGTGACATAGTCAAAGGTCTCCTAAGGGCATAAATAAATTAAGGTCATCAATTATGACCTTCAGGACTCACAAGATGAGGAAACAGGGATCCTTTCACTCACCTCTACTGTTGGTCGCTAAAGCACATGTAGTATGAAATACATGTTACGGTGGAATTCTCTTTCCAAAGAAAGAGCGTATATCTTATCTCAATACACCGTACAGATCTTAGTGTAGTTGCCATCTCAACGCCTAACCTGAGTTTCTCCATTTACTTGCTATCCAAAGCGCCAAAGAGGATCTCGCATCTGGCTAAACCACAGGCTACATGGATTGTGGGTAACCATGTACAGTCCTTAGACCTCATCTTAGCTCCCACTAAGGCGACATATTTTATGTGTCTTATAACTTATCCTTCTCTGAACAAGTTTCAAATGACACATTGTCTCATCTTTGCTCGCTACCCCTTTGTAGCGCCAAAGGCGATCGCTCGTGTGAGTGAGCCGATCTAAGCCTGTCAATATACCTTTTTCACCATAACTACCAAAATTATGGTGAATGTGTGTGCTTACAAAAAAAAAAATGCTTCCAGCCACGCCACATGATCCTAAAACACATCAGTGTCACGTGCATGACGAGCAATACCATGACGGAGGGAAATCAAATGGTCAACTAAAAAAAAATCAAATCACAACTCTTAAGTGAAGTTTTAGGACCATTTCTCTCTGTGCGCATTCATATGTATAGTAACTTTCCAAAACATGCACCTTCCAAGAGACTCTACTTTTATATATAAAAGTCATTAGCACAACCATGAAGTCAGCGAAGACTCATCGCGAATCTCATTGAGGTCAAACTCACAATTTTAATTCTTAGATTCTAGTCAGCAAGTTCTACATGCGACTTTTAAGAATCTTAATGTGACCTCAAATGTTTATTCAGCAAACTAAATTTGCGATTTCAAGGTTTCATATGAATCTCTTGTACTAAAAAAAAACATGTGAGATAACCATCATTTATTTTTCTTTTAAGGGTAAAGCGATTAGGGCCTTTGCCCACAAAGACAATCACAATAGTCTAGTCATTACTTTTAACGACAATCGCATCACAAACTCACTTAATCAAGTAAGCTATATTTACCCTCTAACAAGATCTCAACCTCTAACTCCCATAAGCAAACCACAATGGAAACACCAAATTGTATACAAGGCAAAACTAGATTCTTTAGTATTTTCCATCTCATTAATTGTCTATGGATTTTGAACAAGAGCTCCTAGAAACTGTTTTTCTCATACACAGTCTCACAAGACGTAAAGTCTTAGCTACTTTTTACAAACCCACATCCATAACCTTGTATTATGGAAAACCTCTCATTAGGCGACAATTAATAATCTAAGACAACCAGATCATCATCTCTCTTAGTAGAGACATTTTTCTAAGACCGTCAACAGCTTTCAAAGAACCCCATTTTATTCAATAGGTCGTTAATAAAAAAAACGACTAGGTATATTGGGTATCTTTGAGTAGATGGTTCGTTTAGGCCACATGTAAACAGTACTAGCAGCATTCATTTGCTTTTTGTACTAAAATAGTACAAGCAACAATCATGCGCTCACAGTACTTGCACCTAAACATCAAAAAAACTTAACCATCTAATTCTCCTACGAGAATCAGCTATTTGACTATTTCAAGAAAAAAACTCCAATAAATATTTGATCAATGGTTATTTAAAGGCAACTCAATTAGTGCCAAGAGATGGATCTATACTTCTATCAACTCCATTTTTTTTGTGTCAAACCGATCAACAACCCCGGGTTGGATCATATAAGTAAAGTGAATCTCAGATTCCATGTTGATGTTCCTACTATGTGAATTCTATAACTTTAGCGGAGCCATATTACAAATATTATCTTCTAATCTCTAAACGACAAGATAATATTGATATATTGCTTCCACACTATTTATGAGGATCTTTATATTCTATAAATTTTAGGAGTCACTATCACTAATAGTACACCTTAACTCAAAGGTATACTCCCACCAGTTGTTAAATTACTCCCACTATCTTCGGCGATCTTTTTCAAAAAAAAAAAATTAATGTACCAGGTAATGTGGAATGGAACATAATGAAACGTTCTTTAAAAAAAAAACACAATACCCCACCCTCGCCAAAAATACGAGTAATTTTCTTGACTCAACCAAAAAAAAAAATGAAGCTTAGATCCTCTAGATAGAATTCACATTTGCACAAAGTAGTCACTCAAGCCAGCTCAATGGCGAATGAACTTGATTTAACGACAATAAGACAAAACTTAAGGCTGCAACTGCTTTTGCGCCATAATTCATTTAGAGCTCCATTCTCAGCAAGTCATTAAACTGCGAGATAATTGTTCCCATCATATAACTCATACAATTTTGATGAAGAAAAAAAAAAACCGAAAAAAATATCTTCCTTAAAAAAAACATATTTATATGATGAAACAATATTTTTATTCCATGTCCTTGTTGTGCATCTCTAGGAACTTCCATATAGGAATGCTCATATTTGCCTTTTTCTCTTTGACTCTTCAAAATAAAGGAGAGGGTTCTCATCAGCGAGAAAATCTTAAATTTCTCAAGCTTCACACCCATCATCCTATGCCTTAACGACATATTTTAATATATCATTTCCCCACCTGAGAAATAATATCACTGAGTCAATGAGTGACCATCCAACTTTTAAACCTCTAGGAATTCTCACTAACACCACTACTTTCAACAAGTCTCAAATCAAATTAGGTATAGGCTTCTCTAATATCGCATTAAGTCATACATAATTATTCAGACTGCCACAATTACCATGCAAACCTCCAAGATGCTTGGTATTACTCTCAATAGGTGCTCCTAAATTCATATTTATGCAAGAACCTACTTGTTCTCACTAGAGATAAATAAAATTTGAGCAATATTACCAGTGCTGATACCACATGGAGGTGCACTGATAAAACCTTTAAAATGAATGTGCCAATCAAGAATGTCCTCAACACTCTTGCACACTCAAATTTTAATGTCCTTACTTGCTAGACATACTAGCAAGTTTTAGAGAGTATGTTCTTATCCGTGAGTTAATTTGAGTTGCTTCAAGATTATAATGCTCAACCTCAAATATAGGAGCAATTAATCTTTGCATTACCTAAATAATGCGCAACTTCTATTATTACTCACAAGATTCTCAAAGGCAAAAAAAAAAAAAAAAAACAAAAATGGTTTAGCTCTTCCCATCAACTTCTATAAAAAATAGTGCATGCGTCCCACGCGTACTTCCATTTTTATTCTAGACCTTTCAGAGGTTTTTACTATAATGATGATCTAAGATTATTTAACCATGTTAATAATCTTATTTGTTTCCAACTATTGCTCATGGAGGAGATTAATGAGACACTTAAGTCACATACATAATCTCGAGGCTTTCTTCTTGGTTTTCTCAAAGTTACTAACCTATGCGCATCTAATTGCACACACATTTAGAAAATTTGCCGCGTTAATCTAAATCAGAACAAAAATAATTAATACACGTCGCAAGATCGAAAATTCGCTATGCTTCCTAATCATCTCTTGCGCCTCAATGTCTAATTATTAATTTCTAACTTAATTTTCGCGCAAATTTATATCGTATAGGAGATTAATTTCAAATCAATCTCAACCATACTCCCACTAGGATAAACAATCTACCGAGTTAATGACATGCAAAAAATAATTTCTTTCTAAATTGAAAAAAATCAATTTAAGCCAATCATAAGCATGTACTAATTAAAACTCAGGCTATTTAATCCTCTATATTATCACATTAAAAAAAATGACTAACTCTTAAGATTAGTCCAACAATACATGTGATAAAACAAGCCCATGCAATTACATGTAAGCACAATACATGTACAAGAAATTCATCACATTTCATCCAAATAATTATTATTCAAAAATAATAATAATCTAGGCAATTTATAACATAAAATAAAATGCCTAACAAACGTGACAAGAATTATCTCATGGTAGGCATGTATTCAATAATAATAATCATGCAAAGAATATTTCAAAAAAAATATTCACATGTCATAATAACATGCTGAATAAACAAATAAAAAACCAACAAATACATTAGAAATACACTCTAGCCTGTTGAGCTTATTGTCTTGTGTTCACGTCTTGGCCTCAAATCACCACCAAGCATTTTTTTTTTTCAAAAAAAAACTCCTGTTTCACTAATCATGGACAGCTAGTGGGATGCACCCTCATGGNGGGAGGATGTGATACCCCGTTTTTACGTATATTTTATTGAATGAGTATTTTAATTATTAAAATATTGTCTATTTTATTTTAAATTTATTGAATTTTAATTGGGTTTATTCATTTGTGAAATTTATTTTAAGGTGTTTTGTTATTATTAATTATTATTTTGTGTTTAAATTGATCTTAGGTGTGGAGGAGTGCAGATGGGCTTCCGTCGGTGTGGAGGAGTGCATATGGGAATTGAGAGGGAGAGAAATGCAAGGGCTAGGACGAGATGGGATACACAGATGGGAGAAGTTGAGAGGGAGAGAAATGCGAGGGCTAAGATGAGATGGGATACACAAATGAGAGAGAGAGAGAGAGTATCTTCTGCATGCAGTTGCATTTTAGCTCCTCAAAAATAGCCTACATGGCAATTTTCTATTAGCCATTCACACTCATCTGGCCTGAAGTGTTTCCCTAGCGATTACCATTGGCAAACTTGTGGCTATTATTCATTTCTTATCACCAAGAATATGATTTGGCAGACGTGGCTTCTTCTTATTGGTCAAGTTCAACCAAAACCCTTGGATCATATTTTGCTTCTATTTTCTCCATGTAACTTGCAAGCAATGCCTTATATAATATATATATATATGTAAGAAAGGGGCACCCATAGTGGGTACCTCTTCACCTTCTCTTGGGGGTTATGAAGTGACTTAAAAGCCACTTCATGAGCCTTGATGGCTGGCCCTTAATGGCCAGCCGGAGGTTACACTTAGAAGAGCTATGTATAGCCCCTTCCCCAAATTGGATGAAACACTGGAATCAACAAGCTATCTCTCTCTCAAATGGTTCTCTCTATTCCCGGCATCTAAGCTGTGGAATATGTGGGTGTTACTCTGGTATATTATCACGTAGCACATTCCACCATCGACGGGATGATTTCAAACGATTAACGATGCTGAAAATCTGTGGAACAACTACACTAGATCCAAGATATATCCGACGAGGTAATATCGCTTCCGCTGTATATTCTGATATAGTTTTTTCTAACATTGGTATCAGAGCAAGATCGGTTGTTCCCAATTTCATTTTGGTCGCATTGTTTGTTTGATCAAATCTGTTTGAAATGCACTGTATGTTGCGAATATTTTTCCCGAGTGCATGAAGTGATTCTGACGATACCAACGTGAGAGGTGGTTCGGGCTGACTCATGGTGCGATGTGCACCCATGTCCAGCTGACTATGGTCCTATGAGCACCAGCCCAACACACAGTGATGCACTGGTTGCTGGGTGATGAGAAGCGCCATTCATGGCGCTGCATTGGCGAGCGTTGCCATGGCGCGGTGCCCACCCGGAGGTGCACCGTGGTGGAACGGCGCTGGGAAGCAGCAGAGCTGCCATGATGGGTTACTCTGCCCTCACCAGCTCCAGCGCTGCAAGTGGTGTAAGGTTGCACTTTAAAGGTGCAACGCTGCAAGAAGCTCTGCACAGCACTGGCTGAGTGCAGTGCACTGCCCATGGTGCTGCACATATGCAATGCCGGAGTAGAAAACAGATCTGCACCAGGTGCTGAGCGCACCACCTGCCCATGGTGCTAAGCAGCTTGGTGCTGCTGCGCACACCACCAAAGCACAATGCAGGTGAGAGCTATGGAAACCAGTCCGTGCTGGCCGCAGCGCAACTGCACGCAGAGCGCCTCACCAGGCCGGTGCAATGGCTCTGCCGTCGCAAAGCCAATCACCAGGTTGTGCTTGCCGTGCGCAGAGGAGCACGGTTACCCCGCTCAAGGAGCCCTGCCGTGCGTAGAGCCAAGCCCTGCCATACCAGAGTGCTTACTAGGCCAGTGCAGCGTGCCCTGTCGCTGAGTTGGGCGCACCTGGCCGCTGTATTGCAGTGCAGCGGCGCGGTCCGGTGATACCAAAAATAGTGGTGATGCCTGCTCCATGCGCAATATTTTTTTTTCAGTTAAGCAAACAGAGGACAGGCAGCGGTTACAAGCTGCTGTTTTATTTCTTCCTTCCGTTACACTGTAACTGTTGGATGAAGGGGAAGATGAACAGTGGTCAGTAAGTGTTTCATGTATACGGACTGTGAGCTGAGAAAGGGCTTTACTTGGGCTTGTTTTTTTTTTAATTCACTTTGGGCTGTGATATTTTTTTTATTGGGCTGAAATGGGTTTTTGACAATAAACATATTTGTTTTAAATCCAACCTCTAGTATATTGTGTTTTAAAAATATCAGTCTTTTTTTTCTACGAAAATAAAATAAAATCAGCTCAATGTTTCAAAATAAAAATAAAAAGGCCACGGGACATATGGGCCGTGAGGCGCCCAGCCCACTAGCTGTCCTGCTCCTCTGAGCAGGGTAACCGTGCTCCTCTGCGCACGGCAAGCACAACCTGGTGATTGGCTTTGCGAGCAGCAGAGCCATTGCACCGGCCTGGTGAGGCACTCTGCATGCAGTTGCGCTGCGGCCAGCACGGACTGGTTTCCATAGCTCTCACCTGCATTGTGCTTCGGTGGTGCGTGCAGCAGCACCAAGCTGCTTAGCACCTGGTGCAGATCTGTTTTCTACTTCGGCATTGCATATGTGCAGCACCATGGGCAGTGCACTGCACTCAGCCAGTGCTGTGCAGAGCTTCTTGCAGCGTTGCACCTTTAAAGTGCAACCTTACACCACTTACAGCGCTGGAGCTGGTGAGGCAGAGTAACCCATCATGGCAGCTCTGCTGCTTCCCAGCGCTGTTCCACCACGGTGCACCTCAGGGTGGGCACCGCGCCATGGCAACGCTCGCCAATGCAGCGCCATGAATGGCGCTTCTCATCACCCAACAACCAATGCATCACTGTGTGTTGGGCTGGTGCTCATAGGACCATAGTCAGCTGGACATGGGTGCACATCGCACCATGAGTCAGCCCGAACCACCTCTCACGTTGGTATCGTCAGAATCACTTCATGCACTCGGGAAAAATATTCGCAACATACAGTGCATTTCAAACAGATTTGATCAAACAAACAATGCGACCAAAATGAAATTGGGAACAACCGATCTTGCTCTGATACCAATGTTAGAAAAATGGTTTAGCTCTTCCCATCAACTTCTATAAAAAATAGTGCATGCGTCCCACGCGTACTTCCATTTTTATTCTAGACCTTTCAGAGGTTTTTACTATAATGATGATCTAAGATTATTTAACCATGTTAATAATCTTATTTGTTTCCAACTATTGCTCATGGAGGAGATTAATGAGACACTTAAGTCACATACATAATCTCGAGGCTTTCTTCTCGGTTATCTCAAAGTTACTAACCTATGCGCATCTAATTGCACACACATTTAGAAAATTTGCCGCGTTAATCTAAATCAGAACAAAAATAATTAATACACGTCGCAAGATCGAAAATTCGCTATGCTTCCTAATCATCTCTTGCGCCTCAATGTCTAATTATTAATTTCTAACTTAATTTTCGCGCAAATTTATATCGTATAGGAGATTAATTTCAAATCAATCTCAACCATACTCCCACTAGGATAAACAATCTACCGAGTTAATGACATGCAAAAAATAATTTCTTTCTAAATTGAAAAAATCAATTTAAGCCAATCATAAGCATGTACTAATTAAAACTCAGGCTATTTAATCCTCTATATTATCACATTAAAAAAAATGACTAACTCTTAAGATTAGTCCAACAATACATGTGATAAAACAAGCTCATGCAATTACATGTAACACAATACATGTACAAGAAATTCATCACATTTCATCCAAATAATTATTATTCAAAAATAATAATAATCTAGGCAATTTATAACATAAAATAAAATGCCTAACAAACGTGACAAGAATTATCTCATGGTAGGCATGTATTCAATAATAATAATCATGCAAAGAATATTTCAAAAAAAATATTCACATGCCATAATAACATGCTGAATAAAAAATAAATAAACCACAAATACATTAGAAATACCTCTAGCCTGTTGAGCTCATTGTCGTGTTCAGTCTTGGCCTCAAATCACCACCAAGCATTTTTTTTTCAAAAACAAACTCCTGTTTCACTAATCAGGACAGCTAGTGGGCTGGGCCCTCACGGCCCATATGTCCCGTGGCCTTTTTATTTTTATTTTGAAACATTGAGCTGATTTTATTTTATTTTCGTAGAAAAAAAAGACTGATATTTTTAAAACACAATATACTAGAGGTTGGATTTAAAACAAATATGTTTATTGTCAAAAACCCATTTCAGCCCAATAAAAAAAATATCACAGCCCAAAGTGAATTAAAAAAAAAACAAGCCCAAGTAAAGCCCTTTCTCAGCTCACAGTCCGTATACATGAAACACTTACTGACCACTGTTCATCTTCCCCTTCATCCAACAGTTACAGTGTAACGGAAGGAAGAAATAAAACAGCAGCTTGTAACCGCTGCCTGTCCTCTGTTTGCTTAACTGAAAAAAAAATATTGCGCATGGAGCAGGCATCACCACTATTTTTGGTATCACCGGACCGCGCCGCTGCACTGCAATACAGCGGCCAGGTGCGCCCAACTCAGCGACAGGGCACGCTGCACTGGCCTAGTAAGCACTCTGCGTATGGCAGGGCTTGGCTCTACGCACGGCAGGGCTCCTCTGAGCGGGGTAACCGTGCTCCTCTGCGCACGGCAAGCACAACCTGGTGATTGGCTTTGCGAGCGGCAGAGCCATTGCACCGGCCTGGTGAGGCGCTCTGCGTGCAGTTGCGCTGCGGCCAGCACGGACTGGTTTCCATAGCTCTCACCTGCATTGTGCTTCGGTGGTGCGCGCAGCAGCACCAAGCTGCTTAGCACCATGGGCAGGTGGTGCGCTCAGCACCTGGTGCAGATATGTTTTCTACTCCGGCATTGCATATGTGCAGCACCATGGGCAGTGCACTGCACTCAGCCAGTGCTGTGCAGAGCTTCTTGCAGCGTTGCACCTTTAAAGTGCAACCTTACACCACTTGCAGCGCTGGAGCTGGTGAGGGCAGAGTAACCCATCATGGCAGCTCTACTGCTTCCCAGCGCTGTTCCACCACGGTGCACCTCCGGGTGGGCACCGCACCATGGCAACGCTCGCCAATGCAGCGCCATGAATGGCGCTTCTCATCACCCAGCAACCAGTGCATCACTGTGTGTTGGCCTGGTGCTCATAGGACCATAGTCAGCTGGACATGGGTGCACATCGCACCATGAGTCAGCCCGAACCACCTCTCACGTTGGTATCGTCAGAATCACTTCATGCACTCGGGAAAAATATTCGCAACATACAGTGCATTTCAAACAGATTTGATCAAACAAACAATGCGACCAAAATGAAATTGGAAACAACCGATCTTGCTCTGATACCAATGTTAGAAAAAACTATATCAGAATATACAGCGGAAGCAATATTACCTCGTCGGATATATCTTGGATCTAGTGTAGTTGTTCCACAGATTTTCAGCATCGTTAATCGTTTGAAATCATCCCGTCGATGGTGGAATGTGCTACGTGATAATATACCAGAGTAACACCCACATATTCCACAGCTTCAATGCCGGGAATAGAGAGAACCATTTGAGAGAGAGATAGCTTGTTGATTCCAGTGTTTCATCCAATTTGGGGAAGGGGCTATACATAGCTCTTCTAAGTGTAACCTCCGGCTGGCCATTAAGGGCCAGCCATCAAGGCTCATGAAGTGGCTTTTAAGTCACTTCATAACCCCCAAGAGAAGGTGAAGAGGTACCCACTATGGGTGCCCCTTTCTTACATATATATATATATTATATAAGGCATTGCTTGCAAGTTACATGGAGAAAATAGAAGCAAAATATGATCCAAGGGTTTTGGTTGAACTTGACCAATAAGAAGAAGCCACGTCTGCCAAATCATATTCTTGGTGATAAGAAATGAATAATAGCCACAAGTTTGCCAATGGTAATCGCTAGGGAAACACTTCAGGCCAGATGAGTGTGAATGGCTAATAGAAAATTGCCATGTAGGCTATTTTTGAGGAGCTAAAATGCAACTGCATGCAGAAGATACTCTCTCTCTCTCTCTCATTTGTGTATCCCATCTCATCTTAGCCCTCGCATTTCTCTCCCTCTCAACTTCTCCCATCTGTGTATCCCATCTCGTCCTAGCCCTTGCATTTCTCTCCCTCTCAACTTCCCATATGCACTCCTCCACACCGACGGAAGCCCATCTGCACTCCTCCACACCTAAGATCAATTTAAACACAAAATAATAATTAATAATAACAAAACACCTTAAAATAAATTTCACAAATGAATAAACCCAATTAAAATTCAATAAATTTAAAATAAAAGAGACAATATTTTAATAATTAAAATACTCATTCAATAAAATATACGTAAAAACGGGGTATCACATCCTCCCCATTAAAATAAATTTCGTCATCGAAATTGTAAGGTCAAACATCATTGCCAAAACAGGATACAAGATATAACTCAGAGCACATTTGGGAGAAACATACCATCATTAACACCCAAATAATTAAGAATGTTTCTCTGTCTACTCCTATAGGCAATTCCATCGTACCTGCACTAGTCTCCCAGCAACCATCACGTCTAGTACTCTTAAGGCGACTATGTAATCTGAAATCTCTACTTCCACAAGAACCTTAATACAACATCCAGTAAATTCCATTAATTATTATTTGCCTACAATACAATACTAACCTCAATCGACTCCTATGCTATAACCTCGAAACCTTCATTGTATTCCACATTTGGTAACCTAATAGCCACTTCAAAGTAAACCATCAATAAGCATAAATTGCACAACCAAATGATTAATCTCCCACTAAAACTCTGAATAACTACTAATTCCTCAAAATCAGAACAAAATTTGAATACCTAATTATCTCCAAAAATCACGCTTTCGCACGCACTCTGATAACTCGCCAAAATACATAAAAGCTATGTCCTCATAAATTAACATCATCAAGTACAAGCTTAATCAACACCTACTCACAAGAAAACCTTTACCACATTTGGTAGAAGATACTCAGTCTCTCAGAATCATGAATTTTCACCCACTCCTCATTTGGCTTTCGCTGCCTTAATCAAAAATCAACATTTCGCAAAATACATTCATGATCGTTGACCGAAATCAATATTCCACAAAATACATTGATGATCATAGACAAATCAATACCAATCAACCTCAACATCCCAAAATAAAAACAAGTATTATCATCTCAAAATGTAGCTACCACATCTAAGACAAGGAACATAACCTAAAAGGCTCGAATCCTTCCCGACCAACAAACAAGAGCGCCTATAAACTTCTATAAACTTCTACTCGACAACCTATACTTAAAAGCTCATCACCTAAATTCTAAATATCATCCAATCTAGCGGTGACTAAGTGGCTAAACTCAATACGAATCACCATCCAAATTTACCAAAACATTATTGAAAACCTTCCTGGTAACTCTCCCACTTGCTCCTATTCTCATAAGGTCTAGTATTAGCACGACTAGTTCCTCAATAGTATATCGCAATTAAACCTTAAAGCAAGTCATGCTATTCCAATCTCTAATCCATTTCAATTCCTACCAAAACCACTTCTTCTAAGTGAAAAGAAATGGAACAAGGACCTATACTCTCCAAATCCATACACATTCAGCACCACTAAGAATTAATCTCATGCACCCTTAACTAAAACCAATAATCCTCCAGACATACAAGTGATCCATTTCAACCATTTCCATCATCTGGACTTATATCCTCAAATCAACAAGAATCATTCCTGAATCTGTTCAACTTACATCCTTAAAATCAGCAAACAGCTATTGCTTAAAGTTTTGCACCAAGATTGACCTTAAACCTGCTAATAATCCATCCCCAAAAGTTTATGGAACATATAGCCTCAAATTCAATCACATTAAATACCTACACATAAACTATTGTTTCCAACACCTCGATGGATCTATTTCTTCCGAATCGATAAAAATCATTTCCTAAAATCTGCTACTACAACCTCAAGTTAACAATAATCATTTTCTGAACTAGATCGATATCTTCAGTCATTAGAGAAATACACGAACTAGATCATTACCTTCAATCCTCAAAGAAATACTCTCCTGAAAAAAAAAAATTCACAAATCAGTAACTCAACTCTGATCAATCCTATTTAATGGTCGCAAACTAATCACTCTCCAAAGTAGATCAAGCTAGCGCACCAAGTTTGTAAAACTAAGAACTCAACTCTTATTATAAATCGGTCCTTCAACTCTGCAATTCTAAAACCTTAAATCAAATAAGAATCATCTTCTGGAATTACTAAGATCAATGAACTTACACCTCATAAAAGAATAATCAACTCCTAAAGCTTTCAAAATCTAAAACATTAATGGATAATAAATCATTTTCCGAAATTCTCAAGATCAAAGACCTCAATATAAAACATTCACCATATAAGGCTTGTAAGTTCCAAAGCCCCAATTGCTACCAAATTGCTTATCCGAATAAGCAAAATTTAAAACTTGACATTTAATTAATCCCCCCCAAAGCTTGTCGGACCTAACACCTTAATTTCCATAAACTTATTTCCTAAAATCTATAGGGCCTCAAAACCTTAGGTGAAATTCTCATAAATCTATCCTTAAAGTTCGTCAAACCTATACCCTCCCATTCTATAAACTCATTCTACAAACTCTACAAAACCTAAAACCTCAAGTATCCTAAATAATTTGAAACTCTTCCCCTCCTTAGTTATAACTTTATTCCCGACTTTAGAAATCGCCTAAACTATGCCATTCCTTTCAAGGCCCGCTATTATAAAAACAACCTACATCGATAAAAGTTCAAGCCTACTACACTAAGTGTTCAAGCCTAATAATGAAATTCTTACTCGTACCATCTTCCCGCCATAGCTTAACCTTTAACCCACTTTTCAATTTCGGACAAAACAAAATAAAATAAAACAAAAAAAAATATATAATATAATATAATTTCAATTCAAATCAAGTCAAATTAAATAAAATAAATTCAAATTTACTAAAATAATTTCAAATCAAGCCTTTAAAATTTTCTGGTACTCTACCCATGGGACATATGATTTTACCCAGAGCCGAACTGCTCTGATACCATCTGTGACGCCCCCAACTCCTACATACGGACAGGTGGAAATCGAGGCATCGAGATGATGACAACACGGGTCACGCATCCCATCGCCAAGTGCCGAGTGTTTGTACTTGCAACACGTGTACATAAAAATAACGCATCGGTAATAAAAAGTCTTTTAACTAAGTACCAGAATTTTGTTTAAATACAAACTCGCTTAAAACAAGCGTAATAAAATACTACAAGTTTAACATTGTCACAAATCTAAAATACATAAAATAAAGGTAAGGGAAATATTTTCCAACAATTCAAGCAACTCCAACTCAATCCTCTGGCAGAGCTGCCTCCTTAGACTCAGCCTCCTCCTCATCTGCATCAAAGTCTATGGTACCAAAGATGGTACTACAGGTAAGAAATAATCCAAACACTCACAAGATAAAAATATATTAAAACTCAACGATATGCGTGAACAAGATGCCATATGCATGTGTCCCGAAAATCTACATTTTTCCACGCAGGCCAAAAATTTCATTTTTGGCCCAAAAAAATAATTCCTTTTCCAACTCACGCCAAAAGTCACATTTGGCCCAAAATATTTCCTTTAAGACTTTTCCTCGAGAAAATGGCCCAAAATCTAAGTCTCAAATCAATTTCCATTTAAATTAACCGAATGCACCATGACCTTCCCTAGGGGTCATCCGCACACCCTACCTCCCTTCATCACACCATGGGTAACGACCATGCACGTGATTTCGTAACAAGCGATGCCCAATTCCGCACCCAGCGCGTACATAGCCAAGCATCATCTAACCCCCACCAACAGAGGGGCCACAGAGTCAGTATGAGAGCGTTACCATCACATCCGCTCCCGTTGTCACCCAAAGATAACCGAGGGGACGTCACTCAGTATATTGTGCTCCCGAGTGACTAGAGGAGCTCCACCAAGATAATGTCCAATCTCAACTTGGGATCGTGATATACATGCACCCAAAAATCCATTTACACATAAAAACCCAGTTTTCAATATTCAACATATGTACATGTATGCCATTATGCGAAAAATCCAATTTTCCTTTTCAACACGAACATGCAAGCTCTATGCAATGCACACATCAAGACACAAAATATCTAACAAATCTCAACATCAACAAGCATACAAATAACTCCATTCTCCAATCCATCCGACCCCCGACTCCTCGGACTCAGTCAAGCATAACCAACCAATCGCAATTTATTGTAAAAGCAATAATGTATTTAAATCTTAAATGAAGTTTGAAAAATACTTACAGTGCTATATAATCTTTTTCAAATGATCAATGAGCTGCAAAATGTGTCGAAAAAGCAACGTAACAGTGTAAAATACACTATGGCCGTGGGTTATAAAATACGCACTTTTGAATGAGGACGAACCAAGACTTGGGATTGATAGGGAATGTCTTAGAGGTGTTTATGAAACTAGTGGAAGTGGGGGTTGGCCGTTGGTGGTGGCGAAAACGGCAGTGGAAGTGAAAAATAGCCAAAACGGAGTTGAGCTCGTGGTGGTTGCTCCGACGAAGGATCGGGGCTGAAAATGGGTGGGTTAGGTCGGCAGAAGGTCGGTGATGAAGTGGTGAAAAGATGGTGGCCAGTGGTTGTGTGACGGCGGCGCGGGGATGATTTTGGGCTGCGACTTGGTGGGGCATGTGTGGCTTAACAGCAGCTCGGTTGGAGTTGAAATTTGGTGGGGAGGTGCGTCGGCTAGTGGGGGAAGAGGGTGGTGGGGGTAGTGCAGTGCATGATGGTGGTTCTAAGGCCAGACGAAGGAGACGGGCTGGAGGGGAAGAGAGAGAGAGAGAGCAAGCGGGGAGAGAGGGACTGAGGGAGAAAATGGGGAGAAAGAAAAGAAAAAGGAAAAGAAAGAGGAAGAAGAAAAAAGAAAAAGTGAAAAATAAAAGAAAAGATATGGAAAAGAAATAAGATCCAATCCTCACATTTAGGGTCCAGAAACTGATTCAACGAAAGCAATTTTAAAAGCAATAATTTGAATAAAATAATTTAAACACAGTATCTAGCTAAAATAAAATAAATAATTAGTAAAAACTAATAACAAAATTTAAAATTCAAAAATAAACTAAATTAAATTAAAGAGCAATTGAAACACAAAACAATAATTAATAATAAGAAAGCACATTAAAATAAATTTCACAACTAAATAAACTCAATTAAAATTCGATAAATTTAAAATAAAAAAACTAATATTTTAATTAAATTAAAATACTCATTCAATAAAAATACACGTAAAAACGGGGTATCATATGGTCTCTATTATGATATGATAAGATGAATATGTTTAGTTAGGCTATGCCAAAGGAATTTTGAATAAGAATATTTTTAAAACTTTCGCTCTGATATTTTTGATAACATATTCTGATTTTGTATTCTGAGAGTAAAAGTATTTTGTTCTGCATTATGAACTCCGTAAATGCTCCTATTTGCACACTAGTATGTGTTCTTTACTTACTAAGTTGTTGCTAACTTAACCCTTATCTTCATAATATTTTTCAGATAATCTTGATGGTTTAGTTAGAGAGAGAGAGAATAAGTAGTGTTAGAGAGGTTTGATGATCGTAGAGGAATAAGCGTCTAAGGGTACAAGTACTTATTTGAGAGTCATAGTTAGTAAATTGTTTATTTTTAGTTATTTTGATACGTTGAGTTAAGGAGATTCTCGAGTATTTGGGGAGTTTCTAATTTATTTATTTGAGAATTTTTTTTGTTATCCCTATGAAAGACACATGGATATTTAGGCTAAGAAAATGAATTAATATTTTATGGAGTTTTTCCAAATTTTATAGTTGTGATATTGGTGTTAATAATAAGTAACAAGAGCTAACTTTCTAGACCTTCAGGACTGAGGCGTTACACACAAGGCCCTCCTCATTGTCAGATCCCAAAACCATGTGGCCTCTGCCACCGAAGTCCATTCCTTCCTCTCCTTCTACATTTCCTCTTTTTCTTCTTCCCCATTTTTACTATTTCTCCTAATATGTGAAGTATAGTGTAAGAGATGAAGCTTCTTTGAATAGGGAACAATAAGACAAGAAAAGATATAATCACCACTAAGTTCTTGACTTTTTGGAAAAAATTTCACACCATTGATTTTAGCTTTCTAATGTACTTCGAGCCAAATTCTACAATCAAAATTTAACAACAAAGAAATACTAAGCAAAAAGAGTAAAAAAGAAGGTGAAGGTGAAGAAGATGGATACCATGAAGCATTGAGAAAAAGCAGTGAGTAAAATACCCAGGATGACATAAATCCATCCATGAGCAATCTTGTACAAATCCCCACCTGTCTCTCTCTTGCATCTTGGCAGTAAGATTAGGCAAAGCTCTCTAATTTACAGCATTTGCAAACACTTCAACAAATGCACACCTTCAAGCAACAATATTAAACTAGGGCAATCCAAAATTTGAAACCGTTGAAGTGATGTCCAGTTGCAGATCCATTCGAGTATGACCATCAAGCTACGACAATATGAAATCTGGAGCGTTTGTAGAGTGGTAATATGTTGGAGACCAAATGGTGGAGACACCAAATTCCTTTGAATTGCTAAGATTGGAGGATCTTAAGGCCTTGCCATTGTATCCCATCCTCATTATTGCCACCTATATCAAGCTTCGAACAATCTTCAAGCACCAGTTCTTGAAGTGCAGTGAGATATTGAATACCTCGGGAGAGAGTCTCAAATCCATTGCACCGACTTATCTGCAAAGACTCAAGAGAAACAAGGTTTCGCAACCCCTTCTCAAGGAGAATTTGTAGATCTGATATCTCGTGCAGTTGTAGACACTTCAATTTTGAGGTTGGGCTTTCTAATGTACCCATATTCATCATCATTGCCTATTGCACTAGCTTCTAGTTGACATTCCATAAGTTCAACTCTTCTTCAAGACACGATAACATCGGCAAGGAAGTCAACAAAGAGCAAAACTCAATGGATACTTTTGAAAGGCAAGGAAATGAAAGGAGTAAATGAAGCTCCCTCCTCCACCACCCTTTAATATTAGGACAATCAAAGTGATGTCGTTCCTTTAGGGACAAGAAGAATGCTACAGGTGCCAATAAAGAAGAAGAAGAAGACTTGTTGCTATCACCACTATCTGATGATATGTACTCCATATTGGCAAAGAAGTTCATAGAAAGATGTTTAAGCGAAGGTAGTCGACTCAATGGTGGAAAACTTTGTAATTTATTACACCAAGATAATTTAAGTTCAACAAGATTTGGGAGTGACAAAAGCCAACTCGGAAACCTCACTTCCCTGTAGCCACTTTAGGCAAGTTTTCTAAGATTGGGGTGTGGTTGCAAGCCTTCCAATTTCATTTGATGTTGTTTCTCCTTGAAATTTATAGCCTTGTAATAGAATCTAGCAACACCTTTCCCACGTTCCAAATTGCCAATCACTATATTCCCTTTTAGGCAGTTTAGTCCATTTAATTCGTTGAGTCCACCAATATGCGTGCTAGGGAAATCTAAGGAGACCACAACTTTTGATAATGATTGAAGCTAAGTCAATTGTCCCAATCCAAAAGGCATATAAGTCAAATTAAAGCATCCACCAATATCAAGATGCCTAAGGTTGACTAATCTTTTTAACGCTCTCGGCCATTCTTCAAGTGAACTTCAACCATTGAGTATTAATGTCTCCAAATTTTGCAATCTAGTTACAGAATCCGACAGCTTCTTCATACCATAGATTTCAGAAAGATCCAAATATCTTAGGTTCTTCAGCTTACAAAAAAAAAAAAAGATCAGATGTTAAAAAATAATATGGAATTCTATGCAAGTCTAATACGCGCAACAACTTGAGACTTGAATAAATTGCATCATGTTCTAACAAATAATACTATATACCACACTATCCTCCCACTTGTATCCTACTATATATGATGTGGTGCATTTATCACCATTTGATGATAAAAAAAATGCAATAAATGATGATTCAATTGTGGTAAATGTGTCACACCTTATTTAGTGGGATGCAAGTGGGATTATAGTATGGTGTACAAAATTTTCCTGTTCTAACCCATTCCAAGGCTTGTAGCCACTCAATAATAGAAATGTTCGTATCCCACTTGCTCTGGAAACTGAAGTTAAGAGAGAGGAAAAATCCCCAAAGTAACCAATTGCTACATGATAGTTCTCTTGCCAACTTTGTCTGCTTTACTCTAATCTGGCGACTCATGGTCTTGCCACTGACATAGCAAGATCATGCATTTTGCAGAGAGTGACATCACCCGACCAACCAATCTATTTCAGCTTCTTAAAAGAATGATCTCCAAAGTAAATCCATGAAGTATTCTTGACCAACATCTTCAAGGCATTGATTTTGGTCTGATAATTTGATATATCCTTGTGATATCCAAAGATTAATCTATGTTGATTTAACGATCTCATGATCTTTTGGAAATAAACTGCAATAAGCGAAACCCTATTTCAAATGTGGTGGAAGTTGATTGTAACTCAACTTAAGAGTTGGTAAGATATCATTTTCATTTTGAGATATGCTTGAAAGTTCATTATCCTAAAAAGACAACCATTATGTTTCTGTGTTTCTCCAGTACAATAGCCTTCCAATTGCCTTGATGGCAAAAGGGACACCTGCACACTTTTTAACAATCTCATTTTTGACTAACACGATTCCTAAATTTTCCAATTGACCCTTTCCAAATGCCATTTGTTTAAATAGAGACCATTGCTCATGTTTGTCTAGACCCTCTAATAGATATGATTTACCTGCATGCATAATCTTGGCAACCATTTTACTGCACGTGGTTACTAATATTTTGCTGCCTCTGACACCACCCATTAGCAGTTGTTTCAACTTAAACCATTCTTCAGGATCTTCATTCCATACAGCATCCAAGATAAGTAAGTATTTCTTACCATCAATTTCTTTTTGAAGAAAACTAATCAATGTACTCATTTCAATATCTTCTAGTTTCTTGTTTGTTGTAGATTCCAAGATTTTTCCAACAATTTTTTTTTTTTTTTAATTTCAAAGACATTAGAAACACACCCACATTTTTAGTTGAAAACCTTTTTCGATTGTCTCATGATTGAATGTGAGCTAAGCTAATGTTGTCTTTCCGAATCCTCCAATTTCAACAATAGGAAGAATTGAAACATTCTCTTCATCGTTGGAGTCCTTCAAAAGTTCAACAACTGCCTTTTGATCATGATCTCTACTGATAACTTCTTCCGCACGCACAAAAAAATGAGTATCATCCCTCCTCCTATTCCGCACTGGTATCTCTGTATGGCGTTCCTTTAAGTGACATTTTTTTAATGTCCACAAGCACATTTAACTTCTCTATAATTTCCTTAATCTTAGGAGCCGTTTTAAGGAGATATTTAATATGATTTGATTTGGAAAAGAAGATGCTTACCTTTTTTACCTTCTTATCTTGAGTCATGATTTCTTGTTGTAGAAATTCGGCAGAGAAATCATCCAATAACTCTTCCGGCTCATAAAAAGCATTTGTTAGCTTTTCAAGCCACACTTTAATTGCGTTGTTCAGAACTTGCTGCTCCTTTGCATCTAGAAGCACAGCTTGAATTGTTGTAACAATATTTTTTAGCTTTTCAAGATCTTTGGCACTCGAGAGAAGCCCTAGATTTTTCACAGTCCCAACACCCAAACGCTCAATGATTTCCATAGCAAGGTTGTAAAGAAGACCTTTCGCGATTTCTTGATGGTAAGTGCAGAAGCAAAGTAAAAGACTAAGTAAAAGTTGTGGTCGCTGTGATTGTACTTCAATATTGATCTCTTGATCAGTATGATTTATACTCTTGTCGTCTTTCGATACCAATGGATTCCCATCTCAGTTTCACAAGTGGAGGGTCGAGAACTAACCTCTGACCTTTCAGCATCAATGTTGCCTTTTTTTGCTTGAAAAATTCTATATATTACACTCTCATCCAACTTTCATCCCACTAACTAAAATGTGGCATATTTATTACTATTGAATGATCATTTATTGCATGCTTCTTTATCATTTAATAGTGATGAATGTACCACATCTTACTTAATAAAATGAAAGTAAGATGAGAGTGTAGTATATACAACTACTCTTTTCTCTTTTCTATCCATTCCTGATTTTATTCCTAATCTCTATCCATTCAGTAGCACTTGAAGCTTTTTCTCAGTTGCTTTGTGCTTTACTTTTCCTTTTGTTCTTTCACTTTATTTTCTAGGCCATCACTCCGCGTTTCCTTTTTCTTTCCATTCTTCTCGATAGAATCATGATCAAGTTGAAAAAGAATAGTCATATCTATTAGAGAAGCCACGATTTGATTGGAATAACAATAATAATAATAATTATCATTATTATAATTATTTTAATTTTGAAATAAATTCTAAACGGGTAAAATATGTTGATTTCATGTCAAGCAGATTGATCTGTTATTGACCTGTTTTATAAGTTATGTTTAAACGGGTCGACCCGTTTTGACCATAACCCGTTAACATCAAACTCAAATCCATTAATTTAGTGTTGTGTTCGTCTTGAGTTCACGGTCGTGTCACATATTGCCACCCATAGATTGTATGTTCTATATACTGGCTTGTAAAGAGAATAACTCAACATTTAAATGGAAAAAATTCTATTTATAAGTCGAGATGTAAAACACACTATTCATGCTGATGAAATGACAAGACTTGATTTGCAAGTGAGATTTTTAAATCTCTTATAAATCAAGTCTTGCCACGTGGTTGACATGGAAAAAATTGTCGAAACTGTCAATATAATCTATCTTGTGTATTATATATTAGTATTCATCTTAAATGAAAAGACTATGTACATGTGATTTATTATTATAAGCTTCTAGAGGAAGGTAAAGGAACTATGAATTTGAAGGATTACAAAAATTTGCAGACATGAAGAAATATCATTCAAGAAAACTTATGCCCTGTGGAATTCGAATACAGCATTTGCATCAAGTATGGATAGATTCTTGTTCATGATTACATCAAACAATTCAAACTGAAGATAATTCTTGAAGGTATATATGAATTCGACACACCACAAATTTAGGGAACAAAGAAAAATATTCCAATTGCAAATTTATGTTCTTCTGAATTTGAAATTTCTTAAACTTGGGTAGGCAAATGTTGTTACTTGGACCAGTAGAAGTCAGCACTCGATACCACTTTGTATCTTCATCATTCTTTTTGTCACAAGCATTTATATCAATCTTCAAAGCAAACGAAGAAGATTTTCCTCCATTTTTTAGTCGAAAATCATTTCTTTTTCGTACAACATCCAACTGCAAAATCACTAATGGCAAAAGATGTTCATGGAAAGCTGTAAGACAGAAGTCTCAAGCACTTGGTTGCATCATCATGTTGTAGTCATCATCTTCATATATGCTCCACCATGTGAACCAAATCTTTCCTAAAAGCTTGGACATCTAAGGTACACTCGAGAGAAATTGTATGTTTTATAGAATTAGTAATCTGGAAAGAACCACCAGCATAATTGTTTAACAAATATCCAATTACCTTAAAATTTGTCATGATAATAGAAATGCAAGCACTAATGAAATTGTTCAAGTGGCTGATTCACATTTCTAACAAAAGACATTGGTGGCATATCCTGGGAAAGTGAGTCACCCTACATCAATTAGGGTAAAACTCCATTAGAAATATTTTGGAACATCAATACCACAAGAAGCTGGATTGTATATATTTTTTAATTATTGAAGATACGAAAAGTCGCCAATTGATTTTATAAGCAAAACAACTACAATGAGATAAAATTGGCAATTAATTAGATATGCAATATTTCTATATGAGCCCATGCTTCAGAATGAGTTAAAGATCTCAAAGTTATGGCTTTTATCCAAATATTCTAGCATAATAGAGAACACTCATTTTCCTCTTTACCTGTTCATATTTAAAAAATAAATACAAATCGGTCTTCAAACAGTGCTAGGTAAGATGTTACATGCTATCTCTTCAGTCATCCAAAACTGCACAAACAACTTCCACAATACCTTGGAAGGAATAAAAGATGAAAAGGAAATTGCAATATCATGGCTAAGAAGCAAGTGCCATTGAGAGAAGCATAAACTGCAAATCTCAAAACAACACAAGTAGTGAAGGCTTGGTGCTTCCAATTCCACAAAATAACTACAAACATAGAACTAGTAACTAAAATCCCAAATTACTCCAACAGCACAAAATAATACAAATGTACAACTCCAATACCTAACCATAGAACTAGTAACTAAAATCCCAAATTACCTATATAACACGAGGTAACATGCATGTACAAAGGCAAAACAACAATAAATCCGAAGTAGGGAAGCTAAACGCCTTATGTTAGCTTCTTGTGCTGCATGCACCAACTCCTTTTGCATAACCACGTCACTTTTATTGGATAGTACCATCTCCACCCTCTCAAGGCGATCCACTATCTTACGCAGCTCCATCTCTCTCTTTTCGAGATGCTCGAGTATTTTCTCAACCTCTTTTTCTTTATTTAACAGTTCGTTGGCCCTTTCTCGAACTTGTAGCTTAGTCACTTCATTACCATCCAACCACTTGAAAAACTTACAGTATGGTAAGCCCTAATGATTTCAGGAAAATATTAGAAATGTATGAATTGTACATCATATTATAAATTAAATATTAAAAAATGTTACATGGCATCTGATTAGTGTAGTTACCTGGGTATTCTATTTTGAACACCCTAAGAAAGGTCGTTTGGAATTTTTTACAGTGGTTAACCATTTCAAAGTGGTTTCAAGCTCGCAGAAGTACAATGTTTGACCCAAAGTACATTTGGGAAAAGATGAAGAAGATATTGATGAAGATGAAGATGACATTTTAAGATGAACCCCCATAAAATAATTGAATAACAGTTGAATAATGATGAAATAAAATTGAATAGCAGCAAGTTTGAATTAATTGCTTTAACCGCCCTGCCCTAAGAGATAAAATATCATGCAACATGCAATGTGAAGGAAATTACCCCCCTAAGTTACAATCCCTAAG
This sequence comes from Carya cathayensis, assembly GCA_011037825.1. NCBI lineage: Eukaryota > Viridiplantae > Streptophyta > Magnoliopsida > Fagales > Juglandaceae > Carya > Carya cathayensis. Next base: position 2,140,666 of record QGSO01000171.1, read on the forward strand.
TTGTGACATTGTATTTTTGCTCATTTTTCCTATAATATCCGCATCTAATAAAAATGAAAGAAATCTAAAGCAATTAGTCAAGCCCAAAACCAGATTGTACGCCTACAAAGAGCAACTTATCTTGGGTGCATCCTTCATTCAAAAATTGTAGTATTTGCAATCTACATCAAAGAAATAATTGGAATAAATAATGTGCCAAACATATTCTTTCTCATTTATTGGAAAATTCGAGAGAGCCTAATTCAAGTGAGAATCCTAATGTGGTGACCAGACCAGATATTAGTCAAGACCAAAACCAAATTGTAAGGTACAAATCCACAAGCAAATAATTCAAATTGCAAATTACTGAAATAAACCGAATCAAAATCATTCAAAATCTAAACTAAAAAAACCCCATAGTAGATCAATTCAACAATCCAATATGGTATAAAATAATGTCAAAGTCAATCCAAGCAACCAAAAACATTAATCAAAGTAAACACAGTTCATTAGGACAATGCCAAACCACCCTCGAACAAAATCCAGAAAAGATAATAACAACCCCCCAACCAATCATAAACATACAAGCATTCATCAGTAACCCAACCAATCCAATATGATAATAACAACCCCCCAACAGAAACCCACGCACCCACAAACAATAACCCAACCAAAATCATAACAACACTAAATCGAAACCCACGCACCTACAAACAATAACCCAACAGAAACCCACTCACCCACAAACAATAACACAACCAGAATCATGACAACACTAAATCGAAACCCACCCACAAACAATAACCCAACAAAAACCCACACACCCACAAACAATAACCCAAGCAGAATCATGACAACACTAAATTGAAACCCACGCCATAAACAATAACCTAACCAGAATTATGACAACAATAAATCGAAACCTAGGCACCCACAAAAAATAACCCAATAGAAACCCACGCACCCACAAATAATCATGACAACACTAAATCGAAGAAAACCTACATAGAAGAACCTCACAGGATTAACAAAGGGAGATAAGAGAGAGATGCACCACCTTCTTAGTCCTGGACCACGAAAATGGAAACCGAAATAGAGAAGAACAGAGCCTCACCAACTTCAAAAATGGAGGTTCGGGGGAGAGGGAGGACGACGAAGATATTAGGGTTAGGGTTCGTGTGGTCGTGGAGAAGAGTGATCAGATGAGAGGGATGAGAGAAGACAGAGATCGAAGAGAGGGATGAGAGAAGACAGATCGAAGAAGTGGGATGAAGTATCAAGTTTACGGAAAAGTGAGAAACTCAGCACACATGATGAAACAGAGAGGGATGAGAGAAGACAAAGATGAGAGAAACAAAAGGATGCAGGGGAAGAGGAAATCTGGATTTGGGCGATTAGGGTTATGTGGAGAAGAGAGGGACGAGAGAAGAGAGAGATGAGAGAAGACAGAGGGATGCGGGAAAAATTGAATGCGAGAAACGGGAGAGATTTTAGCCGAAATGAAATGGTGTCGTTTTTATTTTTATGCCGCGTAGGCCCCAAGGCCGCAAAGATGATAAACCTCGGTTGCATATAGACTTTCCCCCAAAATAAACACTGCACCTTTCTCCACAGGTTGTCACTTCCATTACCACCTCTACAAGAGGTAAAAATGGAACAATAATATGTCCTCTTATTTTGTCTCATTCATGCATTTAATTATTTTAAAACTTTGGTATTTTTTTTTTAAAAGTTTGAGGGGCATAGCACTAGCAAAAATGGAATTTATTGTATTTTCTGTGAATAGAAGAAGAAAGAAGAAAATTACCCCTGAATTGTTGACTTCTGATCGATAACTATAATCAGCATTCAACCTCTTTCTAACGTTCTTCACTTCTTCCTGCAGCTAAAATTTTAAAAACGAAGAAAATTCTGTGAGATAAAATCATAAAACGGAAAAAGGAGAGTGAGACCGTGACACAGAGGCAAAGAATTAGGATACTTAAAAATACTACGAGGCATTAAGATGAAGTGGCGAGTTAAATACCTCGGAGAGGCCGATCCAAGTACAATTTAGGGATGTGAGCAATCTTGGACCAATCCTCTCCCATCTCGCGCTCGCATCTTGGTAACAATTTGGGACAATGCTTTCTAATTGTCAACATTTCCAAAGACTTCAATAAATGCATTTCTTCGGCAGCGAAGTCAAACTAGGACAATTAGAAATTTCGAAATGTTGAAGCGATGTCCATTTGCAAATCCAATCTGGTAAGGCCCTCAACATATAACAACTCGAAATCTGGAACTTATGAAGTGTGGTAATGTAACAGCCTGCTAGAAATTCAATGGTGGAATTTCTATAGACATTAGAAACCTCGTGAAAACCCCATAAGTTTTTATGAATCGGCTAATCGCATAAGTTCTAGTCTGTCAACATAGTTAGTGTTATCAGTCACTATGGTGTCAGAAATGCGTTTTTAATCGTTTGAGGTATTTAGAAGTGTCAGATTACATTATAGTTTACGCCACTAGACTCAGTTGAATATTTAGGATTTTTCAGTACTAAGTTTATTATGCACTTTTTCGGAGTGAATAGTAACCTCGATAAGCGTACTAAGTGCAGTGTTTTCAAAATCACAGTGTGAAATGTCCAAATTAGGTTAGAGAAGTTTTATTTGGACACTTGGCAAGATCTTAACCACACATAATGAATAGTATTAGATACTTGGCACAAAGAGAAACCATTAGATGGATTTGTGAAGGAAATCAATGTGTGAGATCATGCCACCTAAGCAAAACAGTTTTTTTTCATCTGATCAACCAAATTGAGTTAGATGAAGAGGGTTTCAACCCTAGTAAAACCCTAAATGGTTGGAATCCTTTTGAAACCCCAAAAACTTGGTTGAAACCGAAACCCTAAACGGTTTCCCCAAACCCTAAAGTTGGCATTCAAACCCTTTTTGATCCAATTTCTAGTATTGTGTTTAATCACTTGATTAAATCACTTTCACATGCTATTAATTTCTCAAATTCCTATTATGACATCTTTATCCAACATTTTAAACCTTAGAAATTTGATTGGGCCAAGAAAAATTGGATTTGGGCTTGATAGCATCTCAAACCCTAACCAAACCCCCTTTAAACCCCAAATTGAAGCCCACTTGGTTGAGGCCCACTAAGGCCCACTAAAGCCCACGAATTTTGGCCACCTTGGCATAGCTTCTTGGAGAAATTTCCTCCCCCACTTGGCAGACCATTCATTGCATCAAGTTGCACTCATTAATATGGAGGAACCCACCCCATCAAGTCCCATGTCTCATAGCCTTTGTAAGTTGTCTTTTGCCCCCCACTATCCTCTACATTATGTCACATGTCTACACCTCCACTCAATGATCATTAAGGTCCAAATATTCTCCCTACAGAAGTCTTGAGTCGTGCAAGACACACTT
>QGSO01000171.1:2144295-2198578 GCA_011037825.1 Carya cathayensis
ATGCATGCATGGCAGTAAAAGCATAAATGCATAAGTATAGTCGTACATAAGCATAGCATAACTTGACATATAGCATGACATAACCAGAACTTAAACGTGAACTGAACTTGACTTAACATGGCATGAACTTAAGCTTAAAACATAACATGAACAATCAACATAACATGAACGTGAAACATAACATGGACATGAACATAACATAACATGAACGTGAGCTTGAACATATCATAAACGTGAACATAACATGATGTGAACATGAACTTGGAACATAACATGAACATGAACATAACATGTACGTGAGCATAACATAACATGAACTTGATCTGAAACTTGACTTATCATGCACTTGATCTGAAACTTGACTTAACATAAACTTGGAATCTTATTCAATTGTCTTGATTAATAACGTGACCATATGGGTGCTACACGGGTCCCCTAGAGCCGTGTGTCCCTGCCGATTACCGCATCACAACACAGGTATCTAGACCAGCTGTGAGTGCGTTAATACGTACTCCACAGTTGTTGTGGCCCCACGTATTCTACGTGTCACAATTGCTGTGTCTCACGTAGTGTATGCTCCACAGTTGTTGTGGCCCCATACTTCATGCTCCACAGTTGTTGTGGCCCCATGAATACACGTAACATAAAATATGGCACCATCGGCGTTAGTGCCTGGCGCGCTCCGGTGACCAGTTACTTAGGCCCCATTCGCAACCTGTTGACTGTACTTCGTCAACCCAGGGAATTTCACACCTATTTAGACACTCCAGCGTGAACAAAGGAGTTCCACTAGGATATTACCCCATCCTAGCATTTAGGGTCGTGATTGACATGAATAACTTAACTTGAACATGATCTGAAACTTATATGAACTTTACATAAGGTGAACCACGCTTGAGTCCGTGGCACCGCATAACATAACTTGTGGTGAACATGCTTAGATCCGTGTCACCCTTAACATAACTTGTGATGAACACGCTTAGGTCCGTGCCATCCTTAACATATCTTGTGATGAACACGCTTAGGTCCGTGTCATCCTTAACATAACTTGTGATGAACACGCTTAGATCCGTGTCATCCTTAACATAACTTGTGGTGAACACGCTTAGTCCGTGTCACTCTTAAATATCTTATCTTTCTTAATACATGAGATATTATTTAATATCATGAACTTTTCTAACATGGCGTATACTTGTAAATGGCACAATATGATTTAAACATAAACATTCCATGGCATACATGTAACATATGGCATACTTAACATACAACATTGCATGACATAAAAGATTGTGTAACAGATAAATACTCATGAAAGAATAAATCATGCGTAACAGATAAACATGTAATGACATGGCATATATGATAACATACATACATAAATTGTAGTTCCCTTACCCATCATACATACACAATAAACTGATAGTAAGTTAGAAGCTAACTTACCTCGATTGTCACGTTCTACGAGAATAAAGTGCGATATACGAGAAACTGTAAAAGGTCATTCTAAAAGTTAGAAATTTAATTACTAACAATTAGAAACATGGAAACAAGTTATCTTAGAGTAAAATTATCATTTTACCCTCTACATGTGGGAAAACGACCATTTTACCCATAACTTAAGGATTTCATATCCTAACTCCAAAAATTTCCAAAATTTACATTCCTCATGTAAATTTTGTTCTAAACTCAAATATCAACTCAGAAAAATTTAAAACAAAACATCACTATGGAAAACACACTATGGCCGAAACATCCATAGGCCATTTCTCTTGATTTTTGTTACAATTCCTTCCAACTTCAAAACTCATGCTTAAACCAAAATTTTACAACAAACATCTTCCAATCCTAAGTTTAAAACCATACTTAAACATCCATTTAGAAAAAGCTAATAATCAACACCAAACTTTTTTGTAAAAAGATCAAAACACTTGAATCACAAGCTTTGTCCTTAAATCAAAACATCTCCAAGAATTCCAAAAAATCAAATCTTACTTCTAACATATTCATAACATCATCCTCAGATAAACCATGCTTTAAATCATCAAACTAAAGTCACCAAAATCACAAAAATAACACTTGGAGTTTTTGATTTTACACTTAGTCCAAAAACAGAAACTTTTTCTTAACTAGCTTTGATAAATCTCTTGATCAATGGCTTAAGAAGGTGAGATCTTTGAAATAAAGTATCACATGGTTTAAAAACGTGTCCTAAAGAATATCCAACCATCAAAATTAAAATCACATGGCTAAAACCCAATAAAACATGGATCTAACCTAAAAACATCAAATCTTAGGCCTAACCGACTATACTTATGCATTTATGCTTTTACTGCCATGCATGCATCTTTAACCTGTGTGTGAGTTTTATGTTAACTTACTGAGATTTGTAATCAAATCTCACTGTGGTAGTCCCAACTACCATTCCCCCCGAATGGTAGATCTTGTTACAGGACCCGAAGAAGAATTGGAATCTGACCAACTGAACACGGTCGACTAGGTCACGGTGCGATGTTGATGATGGCATAGTATTTAACTTAGGTTACTACTTGTACTTTTGGAGTTGTATCTCAAGTATTCTTTTGATCACAACCATTTTGGACTAGTGTGGTGATCACGGCTATTTAGTATGCCTTTATGTATGAAATATGTTTCAAGTATTTGAGATATTTTAGTTTGGTGCATAGTATTGCTAAAGAAAAAAAAATTATCCGCTGCGAATATTGCATAATGCTAGATGCATGTTAGGAACATTGCATCTTATATGTCATGAACGGGGGCAAGTAACCTTGTGTTGCATGTCCCGACGCTTCAAATATCCGTTCAATCCCAAGCGGAATTTGGGGGCATCACAGGTAACATGTTGAAGACCTGACGGCAGATGCACCAATTTTGGAAGCCCAACGAAATCCAGAAAGAGGAGGCTCTTAAGGCCTTTCCATCCCATCCCAGCCTCATCATTGCCGCCTAGATCAAGCTCATCACAATGATTAATCTCCAGTTGTTGAAGTCCAGTGAGATATTATATACCTTAAGACAGAGACTTTAATCTATGGCAGTGGAAAATATGCAAAGACTCGAGAGAAGTCAGGTTTTTCAGTCCCTTCTCTGGGAGAATCTGTAGATCTTCTATCCTATGTAGTCGTAGACGCCTCAATTTTGAGAGAGGAACGAATGAAGAAGACGGAAATATAGGGGAGTCTACTATTGTTGAAGTTGAGCAAACTGGCGTACCCATATTCATCATCAATGTCTGTTGCATTGGCTTCCAGCTGCCATTAGACAGGACCAACTCTTTTTCTAGACGTGGAAACATCGGCATGGAATCCAGAAGAGTGCAACTTGAGACGGATTGTTCTGAAAGGCAAGGAAATGAAGGGAGTAAGCGAGGCTCGTTCATCCACCACCCCTTGAGATTAGGGCAATAATGGAGTTGAAGTTCTTCTAAGGATGGGAAGAATATTGCTACTGGCGTCGATAAAGAAGAAGACTCATTCTCAAAATCAATGTCTGACATGTACTCAATATCGTCCAAGTATTTAAGAAACAGACGCTTAAGAGAGGGCAATTTACTCAATGGTGGCAAACATTGCAATTTTTCACACTTCGATAATTGAAACTCAATAAGATTTGTGAGTGACGAAAGCCACATCGGAAACTTTGCACCTTTGAAACCTCTTAATTCAAGCGGTTTAAGATTGGGGTGAGGTTCTAAGCCTCCCAATTTAGATTTAGCCCAGGCATCATCTCTCAACCCAAATGAATCGTCCCAATATAATTTTAGTGAACAAATCTTTTGTTTCTCCTTCAATTTGGCTTCGTAGTAATCTTCCACATCATCTTTCCACGTGGCATATAAGTCAAGATGCCTGTTGAGAGATCCCAAAATTCTAATCTGTAAATCTCCTCTTAGGTAATTTAGTTCACCTAATTCATTTAGTCCACCACCATGCATGCATGTTGAGAAATTCCAGGGGGGATACCAGGAACTCTAATAATGACCGAAGTTTAGTCAATTGCCCCAATCCACGTGGCATATAAGTCAGTTTCCAACATCCATTGAAGTCAAGATGCCTGAGGTTGACTAATCTTGAAAAGTCTCTGGGCCATTCTTCAAGCACTACAAGAAAAACGGCCTTTTGTGACCAATTTATTGCGGCGAAAATAGTATTCGGAACCAATTTTGGTTCCGAATTTAGGATCCATTTTACTGTGAAATGCATGTTGATTCAATTTGGAAAAGAAGATGCACACCTGTTTTGCCTTCTTATTTCGGGTCATGAGTTTTTGCCGAATAGCTTTGGTGGATAAATCATCCAACAAGTCCTCCACTTCATAAAAGATTTCTGTTAACTTCTCGAGCCAGACTTTGATTTCAGGGTTTTTGGCTTGTTGCTCCTCAGCATCCAGAAGCACAGGTTGTAATTCTAGAACAATAATGTCCTTCATCTTTTCAAAATCATTGACACAAGATGATGATAATCCGAACTCTTTCACCTTCCGCGCGTCCAAATTCTCAATGATTCCACGAACAAGAGTGGAGGGAAAAACTTCTGCCATTTCTTAGATGATAAGCGAATAAGCAAATTTAAAGACTATCGAAGTTAGATGTTTGCTGTGAATGGAACGGACAAGGTGTGGCCAATATATATAAGGCATTGCTTGCGCGTTACACGGAGAAAAAAGAAGCAAAATATGATCCGAGGGTTTTGGTTGAACTTGGCCAGTAAGAAGAAGCCATGTCGGCCATGTAACAGCCCGCTAAAATTATCAGTTTTGGATTATTTCCCGACAGCAATCACATCTCTCTCGTCTTTACCCTCATCTGGAATCACACGTATAGTTTATCTTTTCCGTAAATCACGTATTCTATTCTTCCCTTACAAAAGAGGATTGCCGGCGTCAATCTGGTTCCTTTATGGCATGCGAGAAGGTTCATTTTCGGAGAATTATTGCACCTTTCAATAATTTATAACAAACAAAATCTGCATCAAATTTATTTGTCTCTAGGAATGGTGGGTGCCCACCCACCACACAAGTTAATCGATCATGACTAGCCTAGAGGTTGTGTAATTATTGCACAAAGATCCATCATCTTGATTGGCCATTTTAGGAAGTAAAGAAATAAATAAAAAAAAAAAAAGAAAAAGAAAGAAAGAGTGACAGATAGAGAGAGAAAGAGAGGAACAGAGTGAATAATCAATCATGGCCATGGTGGAGGAGTTTCGGGCTTTGGATTGGTTTTTCTGACTTTGTTTCATCATCTGGGGGCTGTTGGATTTGGTGGGGTGTGGGCGTTGAGAATGGATTTTGCTGAATCTACGAACGTTGTGTACAATAGAATTCAGAAAATAGAGCCTGAAAATGTGTCAAAGATCATCGGTTTTCTCTTGTTACAAGACCATGGTGAACGTGAAATGATCAGGTTAGCCTTCAGCCCTGATAATTTGATCCACTCTTTGATCAACAAAGCCAAAACCGAGCTTGGCTTATCCAAACTGCCGGTTTCGGCTCCCATCTCACCCTCTCTGGTGAACTCAGTACCGGGTTCAGAGTTATCCTTGCCGTTTACACCCTACTCGCCGGTGTTACCACGGCCAATTTCATCTCCAAGAACTCTACGAGGTGCAAATCCCTACTGGAATCCTCAAGTGGCTGCTGATCAGCAGCCAGTGCATAATGCAGATTATGTCCCACCAACTTGTTCAGATTAGTTGCTGAAGATTATCACCTTCAAAATCAAATTCAGTTCTTGACTTTGGATGATCAGCTAGAATCTGCAAATTCAGTTGCTTCAGATTTTTCGAGCAATTATTATTACCCGGAACCTGGATTTGGTGTGAGAGTGGGTCGAAGGTCTCCAAGCTTGCCTGAATTTCCTGTTAAGGTTTGCCATTACTTCAGTAAGGGGTGTTGTAAACACGGAAACAACTGTAGGTACTTCCATGGAAATCCCATGCCAGAAAGCTTTTCTCTGATTCTCAGTCCAAGTTCGAATGAGCTTCCTAATGAAGATCATGTCTTCTCTCCTGGGTCTCTTGAAAAGCTTGAAAAGGAGTTAACCGAGCTTTTGAAATCGAGAAGAGGATTTCCAGTTTCAATTGCTTCATTGCCAATGATCTATTATGAGAAGTTTGGGAGAACCCTTCAGGCTGAAGGGTACCTTACAGAGAGCCAGAGACATGGTAAGGTTGGGTATAGTCTGACAAAACTTCTTGCTCGGTTGAAGAACAGCATTCGTCTCATTGACAGGCCTCATGGACAGCACTCAGTAATCTTGGCAGAAGATGTGCTGAAATACTTGGAGTATGCTGGTGAGAGAAGTGACCCTGGTGGAATTGTTGCTGGTTCTCGACAGATTTATCTCACCTTTCCGGCTGAGAGTACTTTTACAGAGCACGATGTTTCTAACTATTTCAACAAATTTGGCCTGGTCCAAGATGTTAGGATTCCTTGCCAACAGAAGAGGATGTTTGGTTTTGTCAGTTTTGTATATCCAGAGACCGTCAAGCAAATCTTAGCTACGGGGAATCCTCATTTTGTATGTGGGGCTCGTGTTCTGGTGAAACCTTACAGGGAAAAGTCAAGGCTTCTTGAAAGGAAGTTTGCTACCTGGAGCGTTTCGTACACGGGAACGACGTCGAGTCGAGGCAAGACGACGACGACGACTGTTCGAGCCTGTTTAACGCGCCTCACCCTTGGTTGAACCTATTCGTATCACAGTCGGACATTATTGATTTTGATCGACACGTGTTCAAGAATATCCTTAAGGCAGGAATTGGTGGGCCCATGTTGATCTACCCTCTTGTGCGAAGCATCTTCTTGATGGAGATACAGACCTGTGGAAAACCAATTGATTTATTGCTAGAAAAGGTCCTCTGTATGAACATTCTTTCTTCTGATTACTTCAAAGAGCTTTACCGATTAAAAACGTACCATGAGGTGATCGACGAAATTTCCAATCAAGTTGATCATGTGGAGCCATGGATGACTGGAAACTGTCGTGGTCCTTCAACGGCATTCTGTCTTCTTTACAAGTTTTTCACTATGAAACTCACTGTCAAACAAATGTATGGGATCTTGAAGCACCCAGATTCTCCTTACATTAGAGCAGACTGTGATTCTTTACGAGGAAGGCTATCTAGCTGATGAATATTTTCTAGCATCTTGATGTTTAATTCCACATTATACAGAGTAGCAGCATTCCACACCTCTCCATTGGTAATTCGGTATGTCCTTTCAACAGAACCTTCCAACAGAGCCGAGAAGGATAGATGTTCACCTGCTTCTGCACATGAGATATTTTTGGATTGGATTCCTCTNAGGCACTAACGCCGATGGTGCCATATTTTATGTTACGTGTATTCATGGGGCCACAACAACTGTGGAGCATACACTACAGTGAGACACAGCAATTGTGACAGTAGAATACGTGGGGCCACAACAACTGTGGAGTACGTATTAACGCACTCACAGCTGGTCTAGATACCTGTGTTGTGATGCGTAATCGGCAGGGACACACGGCTCTAGGGGACCCGTGTAGCACCCATATGGTCACGTTATTAATCAAGACAATTGAATAAGATTCCAAGTTTATGTTAAGTCAAGTTTCAGATCAATCATGATAAGTCAAGTTTAGATCAAGTCATGTTATGTTATCTCACGTACATGTTATGTTCATGTTATGTTATTTCCAAGTTCTTATATGTTATGTTCAGTTTAGATGTTCAGCTACGTTCATGTATATTTCAGTCCATGTTATGTTTCACGTTCATGTTATGTTGTTGTTCATGTTATGTTTTAAGCTTAAGTTCATGCCATGTTAAGTCAAGTTCAGTTCACGTTTAAGTTCTGGTTATGTCATGCTATATGTCAAGTTATGCTATGCTTATGTACGACTATACTTATGCATTTATGCTTTTACTGCCATGCATGCATCTTTAACCTGTGTGTGAGTTTTATGTTAACTTACTGAGATTTGTAATCAAATCTCACTGTGGTAGTCCCAACTACCATTCCCCCGAATGGTAGATCTTGTTACAGGACCCGAAGAAGAATTGGAATCTGACCAACTGAATACGGTCGACTAGGCCACGGTGCGATGTTGATGATGGTATAGTATTTAACTTAGGTTAATACTTGTACTTTTGGAGTTGTATCTCAAGTATTCTTTTGATCACAACCATTTTGGACTAGTGTGGTGATCACGGCTATTTAGTATGCCTTTATGTATGAAATATGTTTCAAGTATTTGGGATATTTTTAGTTTGGTGCATAGTATTGCTAAAGAAAAAAAATTATCCGCTGCGAATATTGCATAATGCTAGATGCATGTTAGGAACATTGCATCTTATATGTCATGAACGGGGGCAGGTAACCTTGTGTTGCATGTCCCGACGCTTCAAATGTCCGTTCAATCCCAAGCGGAATTTGGGGGCGTCACAGGTAACATGTTGAAGACCTGACGGCAGATGCACCAATTTTGGAAGCCCAACGAAATCCAGAAAGAGGAGGCTCTTAAGGCCTTTCCATCCCATCCCAGCCTCATCATTGCCGCCTAGATCAAGCTCATCACAATGATTAATCTCCAGTTGTTGAAGTCCAGTGAGATATTATATACCTTAAGACAGAGACTTTAATCTATGGCAGTGGAAAATATGCAAAGACTCGAGAGAAGTCAGGTTTTTCAGTCCCTTCTCTGGGAGAATCTGTAGATCTTCTATCCTATGTAGTCGTAGACGCCTCAATTTTGAGAGAGGAACGAATGAAGAAGACGGAAATATAGGGGAGTCTACTATCGTTGAAGTTGAGCAAATTGGCGTACCCATATTCATCATCAATGTCTGTTGCATTGGCTTCCAGCTGCCATTAGACAGGACCAACTCTTTTTCTAGACGTGGAAACATCGGCATGGAATCCAGAAGAGTGCAACTTGAGACGGATTGTTCTGAAAGGCAAGGAAATGAAGGGAGTAAGCGAGGCTCGTTCATCCACCACCCCTTGAGATTAGGGCAATAATGGAGTTGAAGTTCTTCTAAGGATGGGAAGAATATTGCTACTGGCGTCGATAAAGAAGAAGACTCATTCTCAAAATCAATGTCTGACATGTACTCAATATCGTCCAAGTATTTAAGAAACAGACGCTTAAGAGAGGGCAATTTACTCAATGGTGGCAAACATTGCAGTTTTTCACACTTCGATAATTGAAACTCAATAAGATTTGTGAGTGACGAAAGCCACATCGGAAACTTTGCACCTTTGAAACCTCTTAATTCAAGCGGTTTAAGATTGGGGTGAGGTTCTAAGCCTCCCAATTTAGATTTAGCCCAGGCATCATTCTCTCAACCCAAATGAATCGTCCCAATATAATTTTAGTGAACAAATCTTTTGTTTCTCCTTCAATTTGGCTTCGTAGTAATCTTCCACATCATCTTTCCACGTGGCATATAAGTCAAGATGCCTGTTGAGAGATCCCAAAATTCTAATCTGTAAATCTCCTCTTAGGTAATTTAGTTCACCTAATTCATTTAGTCCACCACCATGCATGCATGTTGAGAAATTCCAGGGGGGATACCAGGAACTCTAATAATGACTGAAGTTTAGTCAATTGCCCCAATCCACGTGGCATATAAGTCAGTTTCCAACATCCATTGAAGTCAAGATGCCTGAGGTTGACTAATCTTGAAAAGTCTCTGGGCCATTCTTCAAGCACTACAAGAAAAACGGTCTTTTGTGACCAATTTATTACGGCGAAAATAGTATTCGAAACCAATTTTGGTTCCAAATTTAGGATCCATTTTACTGTGAAATGCATGTTGATTCAATTTGGAAAAGAAGATGCACACCTGTTTTGCCTTCTTATTTCGGGTCATGAGTTTTTGCCGAAGAGCTTTGGTGGATAAATCATCCAACAAGTCCTCCACTTCATAAAAGATTTCTGTTAACTTCTCGAGCCAGACTTTGATTTCAGGGTTTTTGGCTTGTTGCTCCTCAGCATCCAGAAGCACAGGTTGTAATTCTAGAACAATAATGTCCTTCATCTTTTCAAAATCATTGACACAAGATGATGATAATCCGAACTCTTTCACCTTCCGCGCGTCCAAATTCTCAATGATTCCACGAACAAGAGTGGAGGGAAAAACTTCTGCCATTTCTTAGATGATAAGCGAATAAGCAAATTTAAAGACTATCGAAGTTAGATGTTTGCTGTGAATGGAACGGACAAGGTGTGGCCAATATATATAAGGCATTGCTTGCGCATTACACGGAGAAAAAAGAAGCAAAATATGATCCGAGGGTTTTGGTTGAACTTGGCCAGTAAGAAGAAGCCATGTCGGCCAAATCATATCTTATTGACGATAAGAAATAGATGATAGCCACAAGTTTGCCAATGGTAATCAGCAAGGCCGTTTGGAGTCCGGTGGTCTTATCTTATTATTATAAATTTTTATATAAAATATAATAAATAATTTAATTTTTTTAAATTTTTAAATTATAATAATATTAAAAACTAATAATTTAATAATATTTTATTCAATTTTTAACTTTTATTTTGACTCATCTAATCTCATATCGACTCATGAGATCGCACCTAAATTATCCAAACCACACCTAAATCTCAATCGAATACAGCTATCAATGAGATTATTTTTGCAACGAAAAATTAGGGGTTTGCTTTAGCAAGAGAAGTACTGCCTTTACCATCTCTTAGGCCTCATTTGGTTACGTAGTTTAGATAAGATGATGTGAGATATTTTGAATATTAGTGAAATTTTTGAATTAAGATGAGATGAAATGGTTTGTAAAAAAATGAGCATGGATGGTAAGATGAGATGAGATGATTTTAACTTTTTGAAAATTTAATACAGTGGTAGGTCCCACCAATTATTGAAAAGTATTTTTAATTAGTAGGTGGAAAATATTATGAATATATTAAAAATAAGTAGAAAATATTATGAATATATTAAAAATAAGTAATATCTATTAATAATTTAAAAACTCATAAATATTTTGACTTTCCCAAAATATATTTTTATATTATTTTATTATGACCTATTTATTATACTATATTTTATAAATTTTGAAATATATTTTTTTAAGTATATATTAAAATAAAAAAATTCTAATAGATGATTATATCTCAATCGAATACAGCTATCAATATTAAAAATGTGGTAGTTAGCATTACTGTAGCATTAGTTGAAAATCAGAGATGAGATGAGGTTTGTTTCAAACCATTTGGATAGGCACTTGAAAGATGAAGTACAACTTAGATGAGATATCTGCGCATCCAAACTAAGCCTATTTTTTTCGCTAAAAATAGATTACTCATTTTTACAGTGCCAGAATGAACAACAAGTGTTACCTGGCAGGCTAGCAGTAATATTAAGAATAACATTGAATGCATTCAAAATATAAAGAGAATTACTATCGATACAAAAATTATATAAGAATAAATTCATGAATAAATGTAGGTTTTATAGGATCTATTAGATATATTTTACAATAAAATTAATTTTATAATTTGATATACTACATCAAGTCACATCAGTTTGTAGATTTATTTTAATATAATCACTTTTTATCTAAATTATTTTCCAAAGAAAAATGATAGTATGAATACCAAATATGTCCACCAAATATACTCACTCATATATATTTTTATTTTATTTTATTTTTTTAATGATTAAGGATTAATGATTAAGGAAGTGATTATTAATGAGTTTATATTTTTTTATTGTTTTCTTAACAGTTAAGGATATTTATAAAATACTTAAAGAAAAAGAAAAGAACGATAAAGAAAAAACTTATTTATATTAGTGTGCATATTTGATGGATACATTTGATAAGCACTCTAGTATTGTCCTTTCTCGAATATAAAAGCCTACCGATAAACAAGTATGCATGTTCTTCCTGGCATGATTTTTTTCGGCCTGATCCAAAATCCAGATAACCGGATTCCATTACGGGTTCTGATCCCAAACAAATCCGAACTGCTATCCACGTAAAAAAACTGGGATACAACCGGTCAGGGTACTGGTTTTTAAACCAAGAAAACCTGGGTTTTGTATAAAAATAGACTAGCCTGTAACGTGGAAGGTAGCGAGTCAAAACAGGATAAGTGGATGGTGGGAACGGAGAGGGTTTTTCAAATTGAGAGAAAAAATAAAACAGGTGTACGTGTGAGATTCGGAGCTGGTTCTTGAGGGTTGCCAATTCCTTCCCTTGGCTTCAATTTTTGTGCTATTGGTTATGGAAGACAACTGGTTAGTGCTAAAGCCGAGCCAAGCCCCTTTTTAAATTGTCGAGCTCGACTTGACTAAAAACACTCGAGCTCCAACTCAAGAATTTTAAATTTTTTCTATGATCTTCAACACATTAATTATTTATATAAATTAATAAAATAAAGTATTAAAGAAATAAAATATGCATGTAAGATAACTTAATTTTTTTTTCATTGTATCCATTTGCAATTTAAAGAATCAATAAATGAGCTAATGCTAGTAATTTGGAAATATACACAAGGCCCTTCAAAGGCAAAAGAAAAACAGTTATTTACATTTAGAAAAATGAAAAAAAAAAAAAAAAAAAGAAGAAGAAGAGAAAAGATTGACATAAGAAATCCAATTAAATCAGAGATAAGAGTGTATGTCGAATAGAATATTTAAAAACTATAGCAAATAAATAAAATATATGTAAAGAGACTTCAAAGTCTAAACTACATCAAACTTTGAAATATCAAAAAATTCTAAATACATAAACTAATAGAACTTGTCATATATTTTTACTTCTTTGCATTTTTTTTTATCAAAATTATTTAACCATAGCAAATATGCCCAATGAGGTTTGAAAAATTACACATTTTAATAGAAATCAATTTTGATAAACTCCTGTTCATATTATCATGTTTCAATCATGTTCATAACTATGACAAAAGTCAGTTCATAATATCATGTTTCAAAATATTAATTATAATATGAAAGGACCTAACTAATAGAACTTGTCATATATTTTTACTTCTTTGCTTGTTTTTTATCAAAATTATTTAACCATAGCAAATATGTCCAATGAGGTTTGACAAATTACACATTTTAATAGAAATCAATTTTGATAAACTCCAGTTCATACTATCATGTTTCAATCATGTTCATAACTTTGATAAAAGTTAGCTCATAATATCATGTTTCAAAATATTAATTATACTATGAAAGGACCCTGCATATATACTCAAAAAATATTTATAAAGTATTTTTACTCTCCTACGTACACAAGTTTGAATTATGCATAATTCTATAAAAGTATTGCATTGCATAGCATAGCATCCATCCATAAGCTTCAATTATGGAAATACAATTTTCACCAATACCAAAAAGCACTAAAAGAAATTATATTCATAAAAGACAAAACATTATACAATGTCAGAAAGACAAAACTTCCAAGGCAACATTTCAGTTGCCTTTTATAACAATTAAGCATAAAGGAAAGTATATTATAAAAATATAATAAATAATATAATTTTTTAAATATATTATGAGTTAATAATTTAAGAAAAATACTTATATGACTAAACTTTTTAAATATATCCTAGATAGAATAAATAATATTTAACTACGGGCTATAGACTATGTCATAAACATTTTATACAAGATACAATTATAACATATAACTAATTTTTAATTTATGTAAACATATAATTTATAGTTATTATGAATAAATGTTAACTAGTTACATATATATATATATATATGTATATATTAGCATCATGGTATGTGTCTCATATTACATACGTTACATAATAATATATAGTAACATATCCTATTTGAAATTATTATGTCATACTGATTAACTATTGTACAAATTATAATTTAATGACTTAAGAAGTCTTAAGTGCTAAATTAAATAATATATATATAGTATATTCAATATATATGCATAGGGTAATAGGTATAAGTAATTATGTTACATATTATATATTTAAGTACTATAAAAGTTTTATATATACATATATATGCACACGTAAACATATGTATGAACGAGCTTTAATTGAGTCGAGCAAACGAGTTGAGTCGGGCATAAACGAGCGAGCCTTAATGAGTTTTAACCGAGTCGAGTCGAGTTTAATCAAGTATGTATCATTTATAAATCGAGCAAGTATCTCCTTTCATGAACGAGTTTTTTTTTTTTTTTTTTTCACGAGTCGATTTCGATTTGAGTTTAACCGAGTGAATATCGAACGGTCTTTCAAACAAATTGATTTATTTACAGCACTATAACGAGTCATCTATATAATTAATTAGGTCCATTTTATTTTAGTTTTGAGTCTATATGAATTGGGATAGATAAATGAAATTACCATATTGGACTTGTGGTGAATGATGGTCTCTCTTCAAGTTCTAGGTATAGGGTCCGCAATATTTGAACTTAAAATGATATTTATGAGTCTTAAATTGCATGAGTGTTAGTATATTTATTTTGAAAAAAAAAAGATAAATGTGAGATTTATATAAAAAAAAATTAGTTGTTTCTAGTTTTAGTTATTTTTTACATAAATTTTAGTTTTTATTTTGATATATTTTTATTATTATGGAGAATGTTGAATGCATTAGGATTATGCTTTTCAACATGACTTATTGAAACTTTTTTACTAAAATATCGGCTTTTATTAAAATAATATATATAATAAAATTTAGTTTTCTATTGGGACAATGTTCAAAATAATAAAAATGGATTAAAAATTTAACCTAGAGTTTTGTGTTTATGTTTTTCATTGAAAAAAGATTATGAAATAATAGACATTATATATATATATATGATAAATAAAAACTTCTAGGGTGACGTGGCAGGGTGATTCTGAGATCTCTGCTAGGGTTTGATTGCGGGGTGGGCAAGAAGTGCTTCTGGCCCTTCAGTGACCTCAGTTGCCGGCGGGATGGGTTCTGAGATTCATGTGGGTGGGTGTGATGTTGTGGGGGCGTCAAAATAAGGTGTGATTTCTTTTGCTCAAGCGCTCCAGAGGCCTTTGCCTCAACTGAAATTTTGTATGCCTTTGAGGAAACCTGAGAAGATTAATGGAGAACTAGGGTTTGTATTTTCTAATATGGAGATGGAACGGGCGACTGAGGACTTAAAATTTGCTCTGATTTTGAAATTTACTTCAACGAGACCCTCCATTGATGTGTTGCGGTTGAAGATTATCAAAACTTGGGGATTCAGTGAGGTGTCGATGGTGAGTTTTATAGATAATTATCATGTGCTACTGCATTTGGCTAATGATAAAGATTATTTTCATGTTTGCGCGAGAGAAGATAAGGTTGTGGCTGGTTGCCAATTTCGTCTGTTTAACTGGACGGTGGAGTTTGATGTTGAGAATGAGCCTTCCATTGCACTGCAATGGATTTTTTTCCCTGGTTTGCCATTGCATTTATACCAACCGGATTGCCTGCAGAGCCTTGCGACAAGGTTTGGGCGATTTCTAGGGACAGACAATGCAACTTTGTATCGTACTCGAGTTACGGGGGCGAGAATCTGTGTTGAAGTGGATTTACAAGATGAATCGGTAGAGGGATTTCTAATTGTTGTTGGCCAAAATACCTAGATTTGGCAGAGAGTAGATTATGAAAAAAGAGGATTTTATTGCAAAAAGTTCTTTCGGCAGGGACACACAGAGGTGGTATGCAGAGTGGGTATTCGGCCTAAAGCAAAATCAGAGTACAAGAAGGCTGTAGGTGGGAGAAAAGTCGAGGACAAAATATGGAAGGAAGTGGGGTGTAAACAGATTGTTTTAGAAGAGGGTGAGGATGGGAATGTGGATGTTGATGTTGATCTAGGTGAATAAAGAGGACGAACAAGCACTTGATACAGTTATTGATAAAGCAAACAGATTGTAGTGGAAGGGAATACTACATTGATGAGTGATTAAGGATGTAGTAGAGGTAGGTCTAAAAACTTGTTGGAAGTTGATGGCGTGGATGTGAGTTTACCGATGAGTGGGGACACTGAGAATAGAGCTAAGGACATTGCTATTGAAAAAGTAGCAATTACAGAGTCTATTGGAATTAAGGAGATTGATGTGCCTCCTGAAGGGGTTCGGGATGCAGGGGCTGTGATGAACAGAGTTGATTCGTGCAATGTGGACAAGGTTGATGATGAGAAGGAGTATGGAGATGGGTTGTGTACAAATAGTTTTGATATCCTTTCTGAAGATGACAATTCCACGGAGGTAGACTGTGAGAAAGTTTATTATTCTGATCTTGGAACTTGGCAAGATGGCTCTGGGAATAAATGTATGAATGATGTGACTGTGAGGAAGTCTAGAAGAGCTAAGGCCCAGCCTAAAAAATTAAACCTATGATTGATAATATGTTGGTGTGGAATGTCCGCGGTTTGGGCACTTCCAAAAGAAGGTTGTGAAGTATGGTTCGTAAGCATAATATCTCTATTCTTGTGGTTTTAGAACCTTTTCTAGCAGTTGAAAAAATCCAAAGGTGGGCAATGAGGCTTGGTTTTAATAAGTTTGGGTCGAATATTGAGGAGGGGAAAAAATTTTGGTTATGTTGGAGGGATGAATTAAATATGGATTTGGTTAGTATTACTAATCAATCTTTTTCTAGTTTATTCTCGAGTAATGGGGGTCTTTTGTTGGCAACCTTTGTGTATGCTAAGTGTTCTATGGTGGAACGTAGACAGCTTTGGGAGCATCTTTGTAGTTTTTTAGGCCCTGGTGTTCCAAGGGTTGTTATTGGTGATTTTAATATTATATGTTCTGATGATGAGAGAGTTGGTGGTCATCCATGATTAAGAAGTGCAATGTATGAGTTTAATTCTTGTATTAACTCGTGGTTTGATTGATTGGAAGACTGAAGGGAAGCAATTGTCATGGTGTAATGGGCAGCAAGGGATGGCAAAAAGCTGGGCAAAGCTGGATCGTCTTCTAGTTAATATTGAGTTTGTTGTCAAATTTGGAGATGTCATGGCTTGGTTTCTTGGTAGGTGCACATCTGATCACGCTCCTCTATGGGTGCAATTTGTTGTTGAGTTTAGTAGATATGGTCCGGCGCCATTTCGATTCCCAAACATGTGGACTTTGCAAGGGGAGTTTCTGACTATTGTTGATAGATCTTGGAAGGAACCTATCGATTGGGGGGTGGGTTATATATGTTGGCTGGAAAATTAAAGAGATTAAAAGTACACCTGCGTTCATGGAATAAAGAAGTGTTTGGGCATGTGATAGGAAAAATTCAAGAACTAGAGTAACGAGTGGAGGTGTTGGATTCTGAGATGAAAAATCAGTATTTGATGAAGTTGGAGTTAGAATTTCAGGAAACTAAAGCTGAATTAGATAGGTGGATACAAAGAGAAGATACTATACTATTGCAACATGCAAAGCAAAGATGGGTGGATGAGGGTGATCAGGATTCTAAATATTTTCATGTTGTGATTGCGCAAAGAAGACGAACCCCTAAAGTGACAAAAATATGACTTTAGGATGGTACAACTCTTGATACACTGGAGTTAGTTCATGATTAAGCTGTGAGATATTTTGAGAACTTCTTATCACGAGAATCTCAGCAGGAGTTGCCATGTTTAGCTCAATTGATTCAACCAGTGGTGGGTGAAAATGAGAAAAGATGGTTGCAGACTGAACCTACAGATAACGAGATTCTTCAGGCTTTCTGTTCAATTCCAATGGAGTCTAGCCCAGGTCTAGATGGGTTTGGATCTCTCTTTTATATATCTTGCTAGGAGTTGGTTCGAGAGGATGTGGTTAGTGTTGTCAAGGAGTTTTTCCAAGGTATGGAGTTGCCTAGATTTTACATCTCATCTTTCATTTTTTTAATTCCCAAGGTGAAGGATCCCAAAAGTTTTGAAAATTTTAGGCCTATAAGTCTTTGTAATGTGATTTACAAGGTCTTTTCGAAGTTGATTGTGAACAGGTTGTCAATGGTTATTGAAGGATTGATTTCGCCAGAACAGGGAGCATTTGTGAAGGGTAGAAGTATTTTTCAAAATATTTCCCTGACTCAAGAAATGGTTAAATTATTACATCGACGATCTCAGGGTGGGAATGTTTTGATGAAAATTGATATGAGCAAGGCTTACAATAGGGTGAATTGGGAGTTTTTGTTGTATGTTTTGTGTGGCTTTGGTATACCAGAGAATTTTTGTGCATTGATAATGAATTGTGTGATGACGTCATGGTTTTCTATTATGATGAATGGCACATATAAACACTTTTTCAAGTCGAAGAGTGGGCTTCAACAAGGGGATCTGCTCTCCCCTTACTTATTTATAATTATGGAGGAGGTCCTTTCTCAGACGATAAAATTAAAGGTGGCTTAAAGAAAGGTTAAGTTGTTTTCTCATCCGATAAATGCTCCCATTGTTTCGCATCTTCTTTATGCCGATGATATTGTTTTGTTTGCAAATGCTTCTAAAGGAACAATACTTGCTTGATGGAAGTTTTGAAGCAATATGAAGTGTGGATAGGGCAGAAGGTGAATTTTGAAAAATCAGCTATTTATCTTTCTAAGAGGTTGTTGGCACATCGTTCTAGAGAGATTTTGAGGGAGACTGGATTTTCTCAAGGCCAATTTCCTTTTTATTATTTTGGGGGCTCCAATTGTTGATGGAAGACTTAAAGTCACATACTTTGATCCGTTAGAGCAGAAAGCGGAAAATAAATTGGCAGGTTGGAAAAACCGTCTACCGTCGCAAGGGGGAAGGCTTAAACTTTTGAGGCATGTTCTCTCGAGTATGCCAATACATATTTTATCAGTTCTTCCAATGCTGAAGATAGTGATGAAGAAATTACAGAGTTTGCTTTCAGCTTTCTTCTGGGGTGAAAAGGAGGGACAAGGGAAGAGAAGATGGAGAGCGTGTAATAAATTGTGTGTTCCAGTGAAGGAGGGGAGCATTGGGGTTAGAAAATTGGTGGAAGTTCAAAGTTCGTTATTTTTAAAATTTGGGTGGCAGGTGTTGACGCAGGAGTCTTTTTGGGCAAAATTCTTTCGAGCCAAATATGCAAAGAATAATCACTTGAGTTTGTGCTTGGGAGGTTTGTTAGGGTCATTGTTTTGGAAGAAAGTTGTTGAGGGGATTCCTTATCTCTTGGAAAATTCTATTTGGAAAGTGAAAGAGGGAAATCTTTCGCTTTGGTATGACAAATTCTTGGAGGGAGGGCCTTTACATGGCATGGTTGATCAGGTTGCAAATCCAGAAGTTAAAATACGTGAGTTGGTGATTAGAGATGCTTGGGACGTGGATAGGTTGAAAGACATGTTGGGTGATTAGCTGGCAACTAATGTGATGGTAACTGTGGGATCCTTGAAGGAAATTAAAGATTTGCTAATATGGTTGCCGTATGTGGAAGGCTATTTTTGGTTGCTTAAGTGTTGATGATTAGGTACAAAAACTTGGCATTTCTTTAGTTTCTTGTTGTAATTGTTGTGACAGGGGCATGGTGGAGGACTTAGACCATGTGCTAGGCAGCGGTCAGTTTGCAAGAGGCTTATGGTGTAAAGTTTCTATAAATGTCTATTCCGTTTGTGCCCCAACAAAGATGGTGTGAAAGAATTCAAGCATGGTTCAATAGAGCGTCGTGGCAGTCCCAGGTTGGTACTATTATTCGCATTACCCCTATCATTGTGGTTTGGAGATTGTGGAGGAGGCGGTGTGTAGCTCGGATGGAAGGGAACTTTGAGAGTTCGGGTGTGGGTTGGAACTCAATTAAGTATTGGGTTCGTGTAGTGGTTGAGAAGGTTTCTAAGGTTAATCGTTTGTCTAACTCGGATGTTACCATATTGAATCATTTAGACATACAGATTAAGGAGATACGTCGAGTTAACGCTCGAGTCGTACGTTGGCCTAAGCCTAGGCTAGGCAAATTCAAATTAAATATAGATGGAAGCAGTTTTGAAAATCCAGGTAGTGGTGGTGGGGGAGGTGTTTTAAGAGATTGTACAGGTAATATGCTATTTGCTTTCTCTAAATGTTTTGGTTATTGTTCGAATACTGAAGCTGAATTGAGGGCGGTTTTGGAGGGTTTGTTATTGTGTCAGCAAATTGAGTGTTTAGCAATAAATATTGAATGTGATTCCTTGGTGGTTGTAAATTGGGTTTTGTATAAAAGGTGTACAATTTGGTATCTTTGGGACTTTTGGAAAAATTTGTTGAGCCTTTTAGAGGAGTTTGATTTCACTATTCAGCAGTGTTTTAGAGAATCGAATAATGTTGTGGATTATTTGGTAAAAAGTGGTGCTAAGGGGGAGAATAAAATGTTTAGAGTGGATGGATAGCTTCCCAAAGACGTAAGAGGTGGGTATAGATTGGACAAATTGGGTATGGCTTATTTGAGGGAGAAATAAGTGTTGGGGACATATTTGTATAGGTGCTAGTTTTATTTTTGTTGGGGTTGAGAATAGGGATAGTTTTGCTTTCGCTTTTTGCTATTCTCTCGGGGCTTGTCTGTTACCACAGTATTCCTCCTCCATAAGTGAGGGTTTTTAATAAATTTGGGAGGGGGCCACTCGTGGACATGTGACCTTGTCTATTTTAAAGATATATATATAAAACCGGGTACAACCCCTACCCAGATTTTCAGGTTTTAAAAACTCAAATTCATCCGGGTATCACCCCAGATCATAACCTAGGTAAATCTAAGCCGATACCCGGTCTGGATTTTAAACCCAATTTCCGACCTAGGTACACTTAGGTACCCGGCCCGAAACTCAAGTGTAGATTATGTAGATGTCAATACATGAACCACCAAGCTATTGATTGAGGCCCATCTTTTCTTTCCTTGTTTTAATAAAAAAATTCCTAGTCAGCTACAGGTTGTACCATTAATGAATTTTTTTAAAAAATATATTTTTTGACATCTTTAATCATTAAAAAAAATACATTTTATTAATATTTATTTTCTTAATTATTTAAAAAAATAAAATATTCAAACAATAAATTTGAAGTACAAGTATCATTTTCTAGGAGAATTTCAAAGCCTTACCAAGAAGCAATGGACCAGGTCATATCTGGTGATCTCTTGACTCCCCATTGGACCTACTCTCACCCACATACGTTCTCTTCTCGTATAAAAACAAAACATAATTAATGATGCTAATGCTAGGGAAGAAAATTGACCATATCGATATGGTTTCGGTCCAAAACTGAAACTGCACCAATATGTTTTTCAAGAGTTATCTCAACCGAAACTGGCCAATGGAGGGGGATAAAACTGGCTGACGTAGTTTAGGCCGGTTACCCTCGATTTATCTGTGTCCCAGTCGATTTCCCTCATTGACCAAAAATTCTCACAAATCTGAGATCTCAACTCAATCAAATCTCACAACAAAATTACAAATAATCAAATAACCAAAAAATAGAAAAATGAATCAAAGACTCGAGACTGCGGAGTGCGTGACTGCAAAGTGGTGTGTTAAAAACCCTTTCAGAGCTGAGAGGGAGATGAGAATCATGAGAGTTCTGGGAGGGAGATGAGAGACAAAGCTGAGAATGAGAGGGAAATGAGAGATCTAAGAGGGAGATAAGAAAGAGAGTTTAGCCTGAGAGGGAGATGAGAGAGAGTGAGAGAGAGAGAGAGAGAGAGAGAGAGCTGACAAAGAGCCTAAGATGGAGATAAGAGTCTCTAAAGATTGTATCGGAGAAAGATAGAGAGCTGAGACTCGAGGGATGAGAGATTTGAGAAGGAGAGGGAAAGCTGAAAGAAAGAAGAAATGGTGCAAAGAAAATGAGGGGGAATGAGGGGTTTGGGGGTTAGGGTTGAAGCCCTAACCCAAAACAGCGTCATTTGGTGTAAAAAACCAAACGCCATCGTTTCATTTTTTTTTTTTAAACTCTGGATTTAAAATGATGACGTTTCACTTACCTACTTAAGTGAAACATCGTCATTTCAAATATAACAAATAAACATATATATATACCATTGGCCGATTCGGCGGTTTGACATTAGTTTAAACTGAACCAAACTGGCTGACACTGGTTTGAGCAAGTTTCTGTCGCCGACCGACCGGTTCTTCACCGATTCCTGACTCTGGTGGTCGGTTCCCATAGGTTACAGCTAGTCCGGTCGGTTCCTGTACACCCCTAGCCACTACTACAAACTCATATTTCACATTACCAACAACTTCGAGTCTCAGCACTTTTAAAAGGTTCCTAAAATTTCATCTCATCTTATCATATTATTATAATTTTTTTTAAATTTTTACATAAAATATAATAAATAATTTAACTTTCTAAATCTCAAAATAATAATAATATTAAAAAATAATATTCTAACTATATTTGATTTAATTTTCAACTTTCATCTCAACTCATGGTTCAAACCGCACCTACAAATAGGAAAGTAGTTTAGCTAAAAAATATTCTACAAATTTAAATCACAAACTATCATGATTTGATATGGTACATCAGACTATAAAATTATTTTTATTGTAAATTGAATCTAATGGATCTCATGAAAACATGTCACTTTGTGCATTTATTTTGTATATGTAGCAGTTCACTTAAAAAAATAACTGATATGAGAGAAAGATTATTCATATTAAGGCTATGTTTGGTAAGTGAAGTAATTTCAGAATATTTCATTATTATTAAATACTATTCATAAATAGTTCATTACTATTAACAAACAATTAATTACTTTTTTACTATTGTTTACTACTATTTATAAGTCATCTGAGATCTTTTCAGCGTCCAAACGTAACCAAGTCTAACGTCAACACCTAGACCACAATTCTCAAAGATGTCTAAAGTTCCCATTCAATTAATAAACCTTCAAAACACAAAAGTGACCATAACAATTGAAGCACAAGACATTAAGGCCTATTTAGGATGTAAGATGTGATGAAATGATAAATTTGTGAATAGTAATAAAATGATTTATGATAGTAATGAAATGGTTTGAGTTAAAATATTTTATGGGGTATTGGAAAATGAGAGAAAAAAAATTGAATAAAAATATATAAAGTTAAAATATTTTTTAGAATATAATTTTTAATATAATTTATTTTTTTTTTGAAATTTGAAAAAATTAAATTATTTTTAGTGTTTTGTTTAGAAATTTAGGAAAATTGTAATTATTAGGTAATAACTAAATGCAAAAGTTGAAAATTTAAAATTGAAAATTATTTTTATTTGAGTGGTGTTTAAATGTTAAGATGAGATAAAATAAAATGATCTTAACATGAGATGAGCCTAAAATATAGCTTGTTGATGTCGTGTTTCACAACTCGAGCAACTCCACAGAAGCCTAACTCGATGACTTGCAACTAAGAAGAAATTAAAGCTCCAGGGTGGTAAGGGACACCTCCGATGCTAAAGTCAGTGTATGGTTTTCTATATGGGCTATGGAGAATAAAGTGTAAGTATGAAGAAGAAGCTACCCTTTGTGAGGGAGGGAATATTTATACCTGGCTCGGGCTCCCCTGCGAGGGAGATTGTGGGGTGTCAATCTGTACTCAGGTTAGGTCTCGCCATCAGCTACTCTATCAGGCGACAGTGCGGTAGGTCATGGTCGTGCCGACCACTGCCTCCCTAGGAAGCACGTTGTGGTGTGCCTGCCCCCAGGGACCATTAA
Organism: Carya cathayensis; assembly: GCA_011037825.1. NCBI lineage: Eukaryota > Viridiplantae > Streptophyta > Magnoliopsida > Fagales > Juglandaceae > Carya > Carya cathayensis. The sequence continues at coordinate 2,167,883 of QGSO01000171.1, forward strand.
ATGTGGTGTGCTTCCCTGGCTGTGATGTGCCCATCTCTGTGTCTCATTTAATGCGGAGTGTCCTTGGTGAGGCGCACCCACTTCAGGATGTGCTCAATTGCTAGGTTTCTGGGGTAGCGGCTGCTCTTGTCCTTGTTTACAGGGACATGTCGTCTAGTTAGGGTATCAGGTGATTCCCGTTCGGCACGGGTCGTCCAGCTGCCTTCGCTGCTAGGCCGGTCTGGCACGTTTCGTTCATTGCACTTTGGCATTGGGCCTTCTTGGGCTCCACGGTCTGATCCTGTTGGGCCTAGTCTATCCCCGGGGATAAACTCCCTCACAATACCCCATGAATTTCGATTACACAGGTGTGATGGAAATTTAAACCATCTGCAGTACGTCTTTCTTGGACATGTACCATGCAATTGTTTGCCTTGTCATCAAAGGGCTCTTAAGCTTCCGTCGTCCCATTAATTCCTGATAGTTGGGCTCAGTATGGCATCACATCACACCTCGTGCTATTGATTGGTCCGTGCTTTCCATGCATCCACCATCGGCTTCCTCTGTTTGCACAAATCTGCGCTCGTTGACTTTCCAGTGGCCAACCACCACATCATTAATGCATGCGTCGCCTTGGTTCTCACGATCCTTTTGATTTCCTGGTGGCTAATTTGACCGGTAGGGGTCTCCCACGTCTCGAGCTGTGCATTGGCTCGTGCCCCCCATGCGGCTGACATGGCTCCCACATCTGTACAAACCACGTCGGTTGGGGTTCATGAAGCGCCCCACTTGTGTCATAAATGTCAGGTGACGCCTCGACTTTCATGGCCTCATCAGACACCCAATGCTATATAAGGTTCCACCTCACTCTCCTTTCCACCATTGTTGCCCTCTTCTTCTCTGAGTTCTTTGCCATTGCCTTCTCTTGAGTTCTCTTTGTTTCTCAAGCTCTCCCTTTCTATTGCCTTCTTCCTCCTCTGTCCCTCAAGCTTTTCCATGGCTCTGAAGAGTTCCTCCGCTCCTAAGCCCCTGTACTTTGCCTATAAGAGCTAGGTGTCGTCTGTCACCACTAACGTCCTTTGGGCATTTCAGACAAAATGCAACATTCCCGCCTTAGTGGTTTTGGAAGTCCCCGACCATCAAGACCATGTTGTAAGCCCCAATAGGATGGCATTACGCATGGCCCTTTTCCCTTTGATGTTTGTGAACTGGCTTCGCCTTCCGTTCCACTGCCTTGTCCATGACATTCTCAACTTCTTGAGGTTGGCCCCAACCCAGCTTCATTTGAACGCTTGGTAGCTTTTAGTGGTCAACTACATCATCTACCAGAGGGTTCTTAGTTTCAGTCTTGAAGAGTACCCTGATCTAACACCCAATGAGTTCCTGTCGTTGTACCGTGTGCTACACCTCAATGGGAGCATTTGCAGCTTATGGGCGCGTGCCCCAGTGAGGCACATAGCCAACCTTGAGACTTGTCACTAGCTTGGGATGGGAGTACCCTAAAGGAGAGGAGGTCCATCAAGATTACCCAGTCTGGGCGATCTAATTGTTCGTCCCCCTCTCAAAGAGCCTCTCTATCACTCTGTCTCAGAATGATGAGGCTAGGTTAGCTACAGTACTATCTTGGGTGGTGGCTAACCCTCTTGGTGTGGATACTGACATGGTTTAGTTCGACGTTAACATTTGGAGCTAATTGACTGGGCCTGATCATTCTTACATACTTGGTCGAGACTTCCTATGCAACTCCTCGTCACCTCAAGGCTAGAAGCATTCTTCTGGTTCTTCTAGCAGCAGAGGGAAGCAGCCAAAGGTGCGTTATGATGAAGCTGGCAAGATCTCTCGGAGTGAAGCCAATGGATCTCAAAGTGGAGATGGCACTTCCTAGGGTGGAGCTGGAAAGACCAAACCCCTTTCTTCCCACAAGGGGTCGAGAAGTGAGACCAGAGGGTCTCATGTCCAAGCTAGGGGGTCCTCAAGCCAGGCTAGTGGGTCCCAGGGCTGGGCTGGTAGGTCTCGAGGTCGGGCTAGGGGATTCAAACGCCCGAAAGTCCTAGTTTCTTCCACCTGGGGGTAGTGCACGATGTTTGGGACCACTTCTTTTCCAGGGGGTCATACACGACATTTGCTACTTCACCTGTTTAACTGGAGTTCATGTTCCAAGAGGAAGATGACGTCGATGATCTTCAAGTGGTCTTTTTCAACACTTTCATTAATCCCGTGGCCTGCAGGTTCTAGGTGGTAAAGCCGCTCACGTTCTTCAAGGATACGCTCAAGCAAGAGGCCACTCCCAACGTTCCCCCGACAATCACAACGAAGTCTCCATCCTCACTTTCTATTACTAGTGCCCGAGGTCAGGAAGAAACTACTTCCACCATTCCTCCAAGTGTTGGGGCCGGCCCCCCCTCTTCTTCCCTTGACCAGAAGGTCGAGGGTAGGGAGGAGGCCTGCCAGAGTTCCCACTCTGTCATGGAGCTAAGTGACGATGACAAATTGGCCCAGTCATCTTCTGCGCACTCTTCTTAGGAGCCGAAGGTGGACTCCTACCTTACCACTCCGGAGAGGTCGTCTCAACAAATTCCCTTGTCGGAAGGATCAGGCTCAATTGGTGGTGAGGCTTAGCATACGACTGGCTAGGCGCTTATGACTACTGAAGAGCCCCCATTTGGTCCCTCAATACTGGAAGGACCCGTGCTAGAAGAGCGGGATCCTGAGCAGGAGGAGATTGTGGTGCTAGAAGTCCCTAGCTTAAGTTCGTTTGTGGAGTCCGTGAGGGGCATGCCAGGGCCTTTGTGTTAGTTAGGAAGTGTTGGCCCCTCCTTTCATGTAGGGTAAGGACGAGCCAAACCAATGGCCCAGGCTTTAACAAAGCTTGGGCTAAAGCGATCAAGCGAAAGGCCCAGAAGCTACAGCCTCTCTTTGCCCAGGTATGTTTTTTACACCTTGCTTGTTCCTTGAGCTTTTCTCTTTCCACTTCTAACAATCCCTTGCATTGCAAGCCATGAAGCAGCTGATAGACTTGGTTGTCGAAGAGCGCAAGGTGCTCGAAAAGATGAACAAGGCACTAGAGTCTCTGATCCGTCTCGATCACTTTAAACTCCGCCAGGCGGGCTGGGAGATTGAAGCCCTTTCCACAAGCACGACGGGCTAATTGAGGAGGTCGAGGATCTGAGCAAGCGAATTAATCTCTTAAGGGAGAAGGCCTAAATCCGCAAGGATAAGAAAGCCGCGGTGAAGCAGGAGCTGGCCAAGGTCAAGGAGGAATTTTCCCAATCTGTGCCAAAGTGCAAATGCCTCTGAGACAGTCGTACAAACCCCGAGGGGGACCTGAAGAAGAGGGATGCACAGTTGGAGTCAACTTGGAAGGGGCTTCTAGATCTTTTGAAGAGAGAGAGATCGAATGGACTAGGAGAAAGCCTTGGCTGCTAGACAATGCTCGAAGTTGTTGTCCAGACATTTTGAGCTTACTCAGGAAGTTTAGTGCTGGAAGGTGCAGCTACAGCAGAGCAAGGCCCGAGCCAACTCCCTCAAGGTTAAGCTGCTTGAAGCAACAAACACCATCTTTGCTTAGGACCTTTAGATCTCAGTCATGGAGTCCTCTTGAGAGGCCAGTGCCACTTACTCTGAGGAAATCAAGTCCCAAATCGCAAAAACCCAGGCTATCCGAAATGCAGCTTGGGCATACGGCTATAGGGAAGGTCTTGAGTGACTGTATGAACATCAGCAGGAGCACCCTAGGATGGACCTGCATACCCTAAGTATGGCTTCCCTACTTTCGAACCCCTAGGCCCATGCCTTTGTCAAGAACCTTGGGAAGCCAGGGTTTCCTTCGAACCTCCCAAGTGCTTCTCCTTCTTCCCAGTAGTTGGGGTCATATGGGCTTCAATCCCCTTTGCTGAAGCCCTTTTGTTTCCTTGTAATCATTATTTTTTTTTTTACCTCGCTTTGTAACTTTGACTTGTATATAGACTTCTTTCCTTTTGTCCACTTTGCATTTCCTTAGCTTTTGCATGTTGTTTTCCTCTTTTCTTTTCTTTTTTTTTGGACCCAAATTCGCTGGACATAAGGCTCAGCAAGTCTATGGATTTGTTTCCAAGTGGCCATGAGCACAAAGCTCAGGATGCTATGGGCCCAGCCTTAACCCCACAGCAAGTCTAGGGACTCAGCTTTTTTAAATGAGAAGTGGACAAGTTTAGGGACATGGCCTTAACCCGTTGCAATTCTAGGGATTTGAATTTCCTCGACACGAGGCTCGGCAACTCTAGGGACTTGTGTCCCAGTGGCCATGAGGGCAGAGCTCGAGATGCTTTAGGCCTGGCCTTAAGCTCGTGGTGAGTCTAGGGATTCAGCTTTATTGAACGAGAAGTGGGCAAGTCTAGGGACTTGACTTTAACCTATGGCAAGTCTAGGGACTCTACTTTTTTGAACGGGATGTTTTGGACCCTTCCTTAACCACGCAGCGAGTTTAGGGACTCTACTTTGTTGAACGGGAAGTGGGCAAGTCTAAGGACTTGGTCATAACCTGTGGTGAGTCTAGGGACATGAATTTGCTGGACACAAGGTTCGAAAAGTCTGGGGACTTGTGTCTGAGTGGCCATGAGGGCAGACCTCGGGATGCTCTAGGCTTGATCTTAACCCCGCGGTGAGTTTAGAGACTCGACTTTATTGAACAGGAAGTGGGCAAGTATAGGGACTTAGCTTTAACCCATAGTAAGTCTAGGGGCTCGAATTTGCTAAACACAAGACTCTGCAAATCTAGGGACTTGTGTTTGAGTGGCCATGAGGGCAAAGCTTGGGATGCTCTGGGCCTGTCCTTAACCCTGCGGCGAGTCTAGGGACTCTGCTTTGTTGAATGGGAAGTAGGCAAGTTTAGGAACTTGGCCTTAACCCGTGGTGAGTCTAGGACTTGAATTTGTTGGACACGAGGCTTAGCAATTATAGGGACTTGTATCCACATTAAAGGCCTTTGAGCAAGAAAACAGCTGAGTTGACATGTCCCCCTGACACAGGGTATGGGTGGTTGACTCCCAGAAACCTAGTATAAAAGCCAATCCCTTGGTACAAAGAACTCTCTCTGAACTTTCTACTCACTTGCACAAACTACTAAGCTGATACTGAATTAGGCATCGGAGACTCCTCGGCCTCTACCAAAGCCCCCGATTCTCTGTATTTCCTCCGTTTGTGCAGGCCCACGATCGAAGACTGGAGTACATGGAGCCTAGCCCAAAGGTGTACATAACACAACGTTAACAGTGGTGCCGTTTGTGGGATCTCCATAGACTTCACGTGTTCTTCGTATGCCTGCAGCAAACCTTTCTCATACGACTCAGGAACAGGCCAAAACAACGTCGACAAGTGTGGAAGCAATGTTTGTGGTAATGGAACACCAAAAGAGTAGGAGAGAAAGGCGCTCAGTGGAACCACTAATGAGCTAAAAAATAACGTGAAGCCAAGCAATGACGAATGTGACGGCTCCGGGAATGCTGGAGGGGGAGGCGACACTGAGGAAGAATGGAAAAGCATGTAGAACGTCCTCTCACCTCCACTTGAGTGCATCCTAACAGATAGGAAGATCTAGGATGAGCAAGCACTTAGGAAGGTGAAGCCAAACGAGACGCTAGAGTTGGTCCTTTTGGACCTGAGCCGCCGAAAGCCACTATCAGGATTAGCACCAGGATGACTCTCAAAATGAGGGGCACCCAGAGGTAAGAACAACTGTCAACAAAAGGAGGGCATAGCAATGTTTCAACAAAAGGGTATGCCCAAGGACAATCAAGGTTGGGTACCTCATGCTAAAGCAAACAGAGACCACTACCCGAGACAAAGGGAAGTTAGGCCGTCAATGGGCAGGCCCTTGCATGGTCATTGCCAACAACTACGCGGTTCCTACTGGCTCCAAGACTCCCAGGGGAACAAACTACCGCACTCGTGGAATGTTGAGCACTTACGAAAGTTTTATTGTTAAATATCTTATAACTTGTAATTTACTTTTCTATGCCAGAAGCACAAACTCCATTAATGAAAATGTGACTTTTCTGGAATAAAATGCATAAACTCCCAATCTCCATCAACATAGTCTCCACCAACGAAAATCTCCATTAGCGAAATCTCAAACAACTTTTTACCTTGCTGCAGGGCACCAAAGGGATAGGTTTAATGCTCCAAGCTGCTTTATCCCTCATGCGATGGAATGCGGGCTAGCCCTCGACTGCTGGGCAAACTTACCTTCCTCGTGGACATCAACAGGTGGGAGCAGATCCAATCTCAAACTGCGCGAATAACCTACCTCCCTGCTAGGGTCAACAGACGGGCCTAACCCCGATACGACCTGACCTCCCCCACAGAAGAAAGTGAGTCCAGCCTCATGGTTGCCTGAACTACTTACCCCGACCTTTGCCACGACAAAAAGTAGGATCAGTATCAGTCTGACCCTCACTTACCTTCCCTGTGGTGTCAACGGGTGGGAGCAAATCCAGTCCCAAACTATCCAAACAGATTAACTCCTTATGAGGGTCAACAGGATGGTCTAGCCCATGCGGTGGCCCGACCTCCCCCACGGAGAAGAGCGGGTCCAACCTCTCAACTACCCAAACAACTTATCCCACCCCCATCATGGTGAAGTGCAGGCCGATTGCTCAGCCATCCAACATTTACCTTCCCTGTGAGGTTCTAAAGGGATGGGTGTAATGCTTAAGACTGTTTTATCCCTCCTGTGGCAAAGTGAGAGCTAACTCTCAATTGCCCAACAACTTAGCTTCCTCGTGAGCATCAACAGGTGGGAATTGGTCCAGTCTCAAACTACTCGCACAACCTACCTCCCCACAAGGGTCAACAGGTGAGTCCAGCCCCCGCACTGGCCCAACCTCCCCCCATAGAGGAGAGCCGGTCCAGCCTCATGGCTACCCCTACAACTTACCCTAACTTCTACCAAGATGAAGAGTAGGATCAGCACCAGCCTGACCCTTACTTACCTTCCCTACAATGCCAAAGGATGGAAGCAGGTCTAGTCATAAACTACCTGAACAACCTACCTCCCCGTGATGGCTGATAGGTAAGACCAACCCCTGTAGTGGCCTGACCTCCCTATGGAGGAGAGCGGGCCCGACTTCTCGGCTACCCGAACAACTTACCCCGTCCCTATCATGGCAAAGTGCGGACCAACTTCTCAATTGTGAAACAAATTACCTCTCGAGGGAGTAAAGGAGAGGGCATGGCCTAAGGTATCCCTACCCTTCCCTCGGTGAAGTGCAAGTTTAGTCTTTCAACTGCTCGACACAACTCCGGAATGCCATCTCCTACAACGGAACACCTCAGACCTTCACCACACTTCAACAAGTAGCTTAGGTTTGCGAATTTCAGAGATTATTTACCAACCTGTTGTGGAAGTCGAACTGACCTCAAGGTAGCCCAACCTACCTTAAGGTAAAGTGCGGGTTCAGTCTCTCAACTGCCCAACAAAGCTCAAGGAGAGTCCGACCTTAATGCATCACTCAACCCCCCTTGTCGAGTACATGGCTCAATGAGGCAAGTCCAACCTGAACATGCCATTCGACCTCCTCTTAAGATCTAAGGTGAGCACAGTCTAAGGAAGCACTCAAACCTGAGGCAGGCCCAGACTTAAAGCTAAAAAGGGCGGGAACTTTCAGGGACCACCTGAACTCCTAGGCCTTTTGGCTAGCCGGCGTGTCACCATTTGATGATAAGTTAACAAGTGGGAAAGATCAGGGATTGCCTGACCTCCCAGGCATATGAGTGGGCAGGCAAGCCTTGCCTACCTAATCACTTTTGTACAAGCTCCACGCAATTGGACCCACCTCCGGCCTAACTTCAGCTACGTGATGGCTCACCTTTCTTGGAGATCGAAGAGGACAGATTAGCCCAAGGCATCTTGGCCTCTCTCGACATGGAAAGGAGGCCCAATCTCTCCACAATGCAACTTCATTCCCTAAGATCAAGGTAACTCAATTACGAAAAGAAGGTCAAGTCCTCTTATGGATTGTCCATGGTACCGACGGCGACATCTCTCACCCAGCGCGCCCACCCAAAGCACACAAAATATATGGGCAAAGTATAAACTAAGGAAGGCATAGGAAACAAACCTAAAAGGGGCAGACGAATGGAGACAAGTGCTGTGTCTCTATGAACTTACCTCAACCCTTGTCTCGTCAGACCGGCTAGTAAAAAAAATTAAGGAAAATCAATGAATTAAGGCCCCCAACAAAACAATGAAACAAAATACATTTTTATCTGTACATGCGATATCTCCTTTCCTATCTCTACATCGTCACCCCCTAAACTAGGCTCGGTCGACGTGATCTTGACCTTCAGCAAGTAAGGAATAGAGGAGTCCGAGATCGAGATAGATACCCGGTCAAGGAGTTCCTCGCCCTCGGTAGGATGCTCCTTGGGAGTAGGGGAGGGGACCCTTTTGAGATTGAAATCAAGTGAGGAGGGCATAGCCCGCAACTCACGAAAGGGACAAAGGACTAGATGGAATTGCATGGCAAGCAAATCCTTGCCCGGTGAGAGCTCCATGACCCTTTCATTCTTCGACGAGGTTGGGAAGAAGCCTCCAAAGTTGTAGAGAGATTCCCCCTAAACTAATTCGGACCAGCCGGTCAGTGTCGACTAACTGAAGTAGGGCTACGCCCCCTGGTCACAAGGAGGGATGCAAGAAGGCATGGATCAAGAAGGCTGCATTGACACTACCACCTTCTTTGGCGAAGACGGCTTAGGCCTCCGAATGAGCACCCCAGTAAAAGTTTGTCTCAGGAGAGGGATAGGTGGCTTGGCAAGAGACTCCCTCCTGGGTTTCTTTGCTTTCTCCTCTATGGGCAGGCTAGGAGAATGCTTACTGACTTGAGAGGCAGCCTCCTGCATCATGATGGCCTAGTCCGCGTAACTGAAGTTGGCAGGGGGAGGCAAATACCGCTGCAAGCTATTGTCATCTAGCAAGGCCTCTGAGAGGACATCATCTGAGTGGACCTTCACGCAAGTCCAGACAATCTCGATGCGATTGACCTCTTTGGGAGTCACCAGGGACCTAATGCCTTTGTCATCCTTCACAACCCCCCAGATAGCTTGAACAGGGTATTCTCACCAGTTGGCCAGCCCGATAGGGAATTCCTACGCCTTGTCAGACATAAAGAATAAGCGCCAGCTCCATCCCTTCACCCTGTTATTCTGTGGCTTTAGACGAGCCATCACTTGGATAGAGCAGAAACTACATGTGTTCAAAAAGTTGTGGGTGAGGAGGAACTTGCGAGTGGTGAGGTCGAGGTGATCAAACCCTACCTCCTCCAAAGCACGCCGCCAAATGACATAGCAGCACACCAAGATCCTCCATGCGTTTAGGTGGAGTTGGGTAGGATCCAAGCCCACAAAGTCTAGAACATCATGGACTAGATGGCAAAAAGGCAGCCTAAGGCCGCTGGAGAACATGGCGGGGTATAGTGCCACCTTCGACGCAAACCCTTTAGAGTCCACGGTGTCTTCATTGGGTGACGGTAGCTCCAGATTAATGATGACTGGCACCTTATAATGCATCCTTAACAACTCCAACTCACTGGGAGTCACCATTAACCGCCAATAGAACTGTCGAATCCTTGGGCTTTAGTGCGAACCTCTGGTAGGTCCATATCCCTGGAGTCTCTAAGGGAACCGAAAGGCTTAGCAGACATAGGGCCTTTGAGGCCTTTTTGGGTGGCACATGAAGAACTCTTTGGAGCCATTAGTATATAGAAATGGAATAAAGAATGCACACGGGATAATTTGAGGAGGAAAGGTAGGGACTCAAAGCACTTGTAGAACATAGGAAGAAATAGAGAGGCCACCAACTGCGAAGGAAAGGGGTTTATATAGGCCCATGCGATGGTTCATATCCTGAGTGTTGGGAGCATGCGCGTCCCATGCAGCCAACAATCCCAACGCAAATCCCGCAGCCCATACTGCACGACGTGACATGGCAAGAGCCGTCTGACACCATCAATGCAGAAGAGACATAACAAGCGTAATCAAGTACCAGAAATCAACTGCCCAAAATGTGCCAATAAAGTTGGGAGGAGAACCATTGCACTATACGTTGCAAGACGAAAAGACCAAGTAGGGGTGACCCGAGAAGTAAAATGGTCATCCTCTTCAAAAAGAGAAGATATCAAACAGCAAAACTGCAGGAAGGCACGAAAATAAAGGCAAGAAGAAATACCCATTAGACCAGTCCAATAGGAATTGACAGAGTTACTATAAGGAAAATTTTTCTCTCGGGCTGAAAGCCCAAATACAGGGAGCCCAGGCTGGTCGTACAGCCCATCGGCCATTTAGGCCACTGGTCACAAAGCTGAGGTTGGCCTATGACATTAATCAAAATGCGGGGAAGGAAGGACATGTCACCCCATCCTCCCCCTATGACAGCTAGCCTCAAAGAACCCGTCCAGGCAGGCAAGCGAGAAACATGGCTAGCTTTTGATCTTCTGACAACAAGTGAGGAGGAGACCGACAAAGTGCATCTGTGGTAGGGCAGAAGGGACAAGAAGCCACACCGCATTTATTGAGCCACCCTAGGAGGCCACGCAGCATTAAAGGCTTCTGACCATGGGAACAACTGAGGTGACATGTCCCCCTGACACAGGGTATGAGCAATTGACTCTAGGAAACTCAGTATAAAAGCCAATCTCCAGATACAATAACTCCCTACTCACTTATACAAACTACTAACATAGGCATCGGAGACTCCCTAACCTTCACCAAGCCTCCGATTCTCTATGTTTCCTCTGTGTGTGTAGACCCAAAATCGAAAACCCGAGTCGCTGGAACTTGGCCTAAAGTTGTGCGAAACACGAAATTAACAGTTAGAATATAATTTTTCAATAATATTTTTTATTTGGGATTGGAAAAGTTGAATTGTTTTTTATTTGAAAGTTTATGAAGGTTGTAATGATTAGATTGAAAAAATTGTAATATTAATTAGTTTGAAAGTATTTATATTTAAATGATATTTGAGAAGAAAATGAGACGTAATAGTTTGGACAGTCTGTGTTCTTGCCTACTTACTGCCTATCCGCTATTATTAATTATTCGGGGGATGATATCTTTGAAGTTGATCAACCAAGGAATCTATTTCACTGGTATTATTTTTGTCATGTCTTGATTTAGTTTTTTGGTATTATTTTTGTCGTTTTTGTCCTTATATTTTCAAAATGGGCATATTTGTAGGTTTTTGGGAAACCTCTTAGCATGCTATAAACCTCTGATCTACCGCCTCTGATCTCCTATCAATTATGCTCACCAGACATAGACTACATACAGGTTTTTTGTACTCTTATGTGAGCCTTACCAGAGTCATTTTATCGCGGAATTCCCTTTTGACTCGAAAACTTATTTTCATGATGGTCGTGGTGATATAAAGAGAATCTATTGCCCATGAGTGACGAACTTTTCTAATTTTATGTACCATACTGATTTAGTTTCCAGTGTCCTATAGGTTTACGACCATCTTATATGTGTTGTTTTTTAATACTTGTAGCAGAGAGAATTCTTGTGTTAACATGCAGTTAATGATGCCTGGCCTTGTGCTCATTGTTCTGTTTTCAATTACAAGCTATATTGAAAGTATTAACGAGTTTCATTAATAGAAAAGGTTGGTAACATTAATATATATTCGAGGCTGTAACATTTTAATAGAGAAAGAACAAAGAGTAGAATGTATGATATTTTGGAAATGTGGATAATTAAAATAAAGAAAATGTGATTTTTTTGCTAAATTTTAGCTTAACTTTTAAGAAGGTAGATGTGGATGCTCTTACGCCCATCGATCACTCTAAAATAAATATAGCCATGATCGAAAGCTCAAACATGGAGCTTTTTCATTCGCCATTGAAGGAGATAATAAACCATTCTCAGCCACAAAATTAGTATTTGAAATTATTAAGTAATTAGGATCTAAAAGATAAACGCTTTATCTACGAAATAGTTCTCACAAAAATAAAATTTTGATGTGAGTGAGTTATTATAATTTTTATTATAATACCTTCTCTTTTTAAGACCAAAACCATTTAAATGAAATGTGTTAGAACATAATCTATATTCGTGTGATTTATTATTATAATTAAGCTTCTTATGTTACTACGAATAGTTAAATTTATTTTCTAAACTGCAAAAACAACTTCGTATAAAAATTTCTCTCAAATACTTTGTTTCTCAACATCATTCAAGAAAACCTGTGCTCTATGGAACACGAATATAAGATTTGCATCAAGCATGGCGGATATATTTAAGTTCACGATCATATCATTCTTTTTGTCTCGAGCATTTATATGAATCTAATTCGAAGCAAATTAAGAAGATTTTGCTCCCTTTTTTAGTCGGAAATCCTTTCTTCTCTGTACAACATCTAACTGCAAAATCACTGATAGCAAATGGTGTTGTTCCTGGAAAGCAGTAGTAATACAGAAGTCTCAAGCACTTGGTTGCATCATCATGTTGTAGCCATCAACTTCATATATGCTCCACCATGTGCACCAAATCTTTCCTGGAAGATTGGACATATACATATGAGGTGCGTACACTTAAAAGAAATTGTATGTTTGATAGAATCAGTAATCTGGAAAGAACCACAAGCATAATTGTTTTAACATATATTCATTTACCTAAAAATTTGTCATGCTAACATAAATGCAAGCACTCATGGAATTGTTGAAGTGGCCGATTCATAGTTCTAACAAAGGATATTGGTGGCATATCATGGGAAAGTGAGTTCAATGGGAGCCCATAAAAAAATTAGCAATGTCCCAGAGCGACTAGTTTAGATAAATAAAAAGACTGGAAATTAGCATTTACAGGCAACTCAACGCACACCATAATTACTTACTGGAAAATCAACAGTTTTATCAATAGTCGCCCAACTAAAGCCTTGCACCTTTCCTTCCAGGTTGTCGTTGCCATTCCCACCTCTGCAAGAAACAACTTAGAAGACGTGATTGTCGTTGTTGAGAGGTAAAAATGCATAAGAAACCAAAATGGAATCTCTGGCATTTTCCTCGCAACCAAACAAGACCAAATTTAACAACAGTTCTTCTATAATATACCTACCGACGAAAAAAGACGAGAATTGCTTTAAAACTCTGCTATGAACTACTTCTTCCCCCATTTCGCCTTGTCCGTCAAATCCACAACCGTGAATTTCAGTCCCAATTTTATTCGTACCAACTTCCAACGGCTTTGTTGCTAACGACTTCTGACCGCAATTTCGCTGCTCATAAACCATAGAGACTCTACACAGGCTAACCAAAACGCAGAAACTCTGTAGCAAATTTGAGATACGAAAATGCGTGAGAGAGAGAGAGAGAGAGAGATGAATATCTACCATGCATACGGCCTCTACACGGTGGCGGCATTTCTTGCTCGGCTGAGGCAGAACCTCACGGAGTCTTTCACTGATGGACAGGGAGTGGAAGGGGCTGAATATCAGATCCGAAACCCGGCCTTTATCGTCTGCAAATAGGGCATCTAGAAAACTCTTCACTTTTGAATGTCATATCACCTGCCAGCACGGACGGTGTGCCGGTGTATTACAATCCCATTCTCAGCGGATTCATGAGCGTTGCACGAATCAAGTGTAAGCTATAATAACCAGAACATCGGTAATAACGACACCACTGAAATCTAACGTCAAAAACATCAAATGATGTTCGCACACAACTGCAACAATGGAATTTCATCAAGGATAAAAAAAACAATTCATTTTGGAATTGTAGTACTTACATCTATCTAATTGTCTTCAAACAGTGATTTCTGCAGTTTGCCGCAGGCACGCGCGCTATGTTCAGCCAACTCCCTAGAAATCATTCTCGATGCCCTTCCTTGGCAACAACGATCTTAAATTGACGCCATTCTCCTCTTCTGACTCCCCAACCTTATTGACCTCACACGAGGTTCTTGTCGTCCTCAAATTCCACAACCTAGCTTGTTGCCTCCACCCAGAGTCCATTCCTCCCTCTTACCCTAAATTTCCTCATTTTCGTCTTCCACCTTCTTATTGTTTTTCCTGATATGTGAATTATGATGATCTAAGTAATGAAACTTCTATGAATACGAAGACGATAGACACGATAAAGAAGATAATTACCACGAAATTGTTTACTTCTTGCCTCTCCCCATATAATTATAATAAACATTGAACTTCTTTCCAACATTCTCCATCACCTCTTCCTACAATGAAAATTTAGTAACGAAGAAAATATAGTGAGATAATTAGGAAAAGTTAAAAGAGAGAAGATATAGGTGAAGAATAAGGATGCTTAAAGTTATATGAAGAGTTAAGAAGATGAGGCGGCATGTTAAATACCTTGGGCTTGGACGACCGATCCAAGTACAATTCAGGACTGTGAGCAATCTTGTACCAATCGGAAAAGTTAAAAGAGAGAAGATATAGGTCAAGAATAAGGATGCTTAAAGTTATATTAAGAGTTAAGAAGATGAAGCGAAGAGTTAAATACCTAGGGCTTGGAGGACCAATCCCAGGACAATTCAGGAATGTGAGCAATCTTGTACCAATCCACCCATGTATGTGCCTCGCATCTTGGCAACAATAAGGGACATTGCTGTCAAATTGTCAACATTCTCAAAGATTTAAACAGACAAATTTCCTCGGGAAGCCAAGTTAAATTAACGCAATCCGAAATTTCAAGTTCTTGAGGTGATGTCCAGTTGCGGATCCATTCTGGCATGGCATTCAACGTGGAACAGCCCGAAATCTGTAACATTTTCAGAGTGGTAATGATGTGAACCACAATCTCTGCCACCAATTTTGGAAGCCCAACGAAATCCAGAGAGAGGAGGCCCTTAAGGCCTTGTCATCCCATCCCAATCTCATCATTGTCACATATATAGAGATTACATGATGTGAATTTTAATTGACTCGTTTTGAGACCCAACAATAATATTGAAAAATAAATCCAAAAAAGTCAAACTCAAGTCTATGGATGGAGAATTTAGACCCGTTGAGAACTTGTTTCACGAACCTACATTATATTAAAATCTAGACCCGTTAAAATCTCATCTCAAAAACCTAAATTACAAAGGTTGTGATTTACCTTTGATAAGTTCAAGAGTTCAATCAAGAACAAGAGGAGAAAACTCACTCACAATTAAAATTCAAAATAAATATCTTTTTTTGTTAAATAAGGCTACAAGTGGTTTAAATAAACATCCCAAAAATCCTAAGTGTCACAAGTATTGTAGCGTGAACAGTGCCGCACTACAGTAACTTCTAAAACCCTAGTTCACTTAAAATAATAAATTTTCAAATATGTCATTGGCCAAAATACAAGGCCTTCCCAAAAACCCTAGTTCATTAGAAATAAGACGTGTGAGTTGATATCCTCAAACCCACTTATTCTAAACTAATAAAATAAGCTCTTTTAATGAAATAAATAAGTCCAATGCCTTCAATAATAATAGGCCCAAGTCGTGTCTTCCATTGTTTGGATTAAGTGGATCAAAACTGGTTCTCCTTCTTTCAAACCCATCATGAGCGTTGGGCTCTTGCTAGTTTCATCTCAATTGGATTGCACCAATTCTTGCATTGCTCCCTTGATTTTCGTGGCTCTTAATCTTGTAATTAATCCTTGAGACTTGGTCCGCCTTGGGGCCCATCATTCCCCATCTCCTGAAAAGGATTTGACCTCGAATTTCCACCTGGATCAAAGGAAAAAAGATCAATAACATTGAAAATAGCAAACATATGATACATACCTGGAAGATCCACTAGATATGAAGTATCATTAATTTTATCAAGAATTTGGAAATGTCCATCCAAACTTCTTCTGTCATCAATAGGTAAAGGCATTAAATCAAAATGAATAAGTGGATTAAAGCCAAAAACAACTTCAAAAGATGAATGAGAAATAGTAGTATGCATGGTCTTATTTATTATATGCAAACTCTAATAATGACAAATGATACTCTCGCAAACGTTCATGCAACAATTCAATGAATGGAAAATGATACTCTCACAAACGTTCATGAAACAAATCTAAAATCTTCCCTACACCAAAATGACCACTCCAATTATATGCAATCTCAATGAATGGTAAACCGTACTCCCTAAAGTGTTCATGCAATACACCTAAACTCTTTTTTACACCAAAGTGACCACTCCAACTCTATGCAAACTCAATGAATGGGAAACAATACTCCCACCAATGTTCATGCAATATGCCTAAAATATTCTTTATACCAAAGGGACCCAACAAACCACATACATGCACAAGCAACTTACGCATAAGACTAGTAGGCTCACAAAGTTTATTCTCTCCAAACAAATACCAATCTACTCTATAACACTTACAAAACGATATTTTCTCACGTACTCCATACACATTGGCAAAGTCATCATCATTAGCATGCAATTTCTTGTCATATTCAAATCTCAATAACTTTACATCTAAAATAACAAAATGATCATACCTTCTTGCTAATGCACCAACCACAAAAGTTTCCTTACTATGTGTGTACTTGATTACAAGAGGAAAAGTCTCAATACATTTCTCTCACTTGGCATGCATTCTAGTCAACTAACCTTGTCTTTTAAATTGTATCAATGACTCATCTTCTTCAAAGCAAGGTCGGGTAGGGATTGTCGCACCTGGCACAAAATCAATGTATTGCTTTATCTCTCTAATATGTGGCAATCCACTAAACACACTGTTAGGAATCACAACCTTATATCCCTGCAACAAAGAAACAACAACGCTAGACAAAGAGTCGTTAAATTCATTAGTATAAAAGATTGTCTTAGCATAAAAACTCACTTTTAATTTTCCTTTTCTCTCTACAATCTCTCTTTCTTTTTTCTCCCATGGCTCCACTCTTTCTTCTTGACTCTCAGCCACCTCTCTATTTTCTTTTTCACTCTCTTTTTCTGTTGATGTTTCAGCCTCATTCTCTTTTTTCCTCTCACTCTTTTTTTCCATTTCACTTTCTTTATTTCTTTCATTCTCATCTTTTTTTGAACTCTCACTCTCTTTGTTTATTACACTCTTTCTTTTTTGTTCAATCTCATTTTTACTCTCTCTTTCTTGATCAATCTCAGTTTCACTTTTTCCTTTTTGATCAACCTTACTTTTCAGGTTCAGTTGGTCCTCATGGACCTGTTTTGTGGTTAAAGGAGCAAGCTTGATTGTTTTACCATCCTTTACAAAACTGTACATATTCCTTAACCCATCATAGATCACTCTCCTATCACACTGCCACGGCCTCCCTAATAAAATATGGCCAGCATGCATATGCACTACATCACAAAGTACCTCATCCTTGTACCTCCCAATTGAAAAAGAAACTAACCATTGCTTATTTACCCTAACCTCCCCACAATCATTCAACCACTGCAACTTGAATGGTCTAGGGTGTTTCAGGGTAGGTAAATTCAATTTCTTAACTAAAGTAGTGCTAGCTACATTAGTACAACTACCCTCATCAATGATCATACTACATACCTTGTTATTGATGTGGCATCTAGTATGAAAAATGTTCTCTCTTTGCTTCAGCAGGATCAATCCTATCCCACTTTGATTTCCAAGTAGTGCTAGAAACCGAAGTGTACCTTACTGTCCCTTTTCTTTTTAATTGCCTATCAACCTTCATAGCCATGTGCACCATGTCCTCTATCTCCACATAATGTTGCAATTCAACCACATTGGCTATGTCTCTATTCAAACCACTCAAAAATCTAGTCATGGTGGCCTCCCGATCCTCCTCTACATTAGCCCGAATCATAGCCACCTCCATCTCCTTATGGTAATCCTCCACACTCTTAGACCCCTGTGTAAGATTTTGGAGCTTTTGATAAAGGCCTCTATAGTAGTGACTAGGTATAAACCTCCGCCTCATGAGAGCTTTCAACTCTCCCCATGTCTCTACAGGCCTCTCATGATTCCTCCTCCTAGTGGTCACTAATTGATCCCACCAAATAATAGCATAATCCGTGAATTCAATTACCGCCAACTTCACTTTCTTCTCCTCAGAGTAATTATGACAATCAAATACCAACTCTACTTTTGTCTCCCACTCTAGATAAACCTCTAGGTCAGTTCTACTCTGGAAAGATGGTATTTTCATTTTGATGCTCCCCAAGTCTCTATCGACACCATCCCAACCCCCTAGGTTCCCCTCAAATCCTCTTTCACGCCTAACTCCTCTATGTCTATCCAACCCAATTTCAGATGTTAGGTCTTCCTCATCCTCATTATCTCCTTCATTCTCATATGCATTTTCAACCCTAGGCTCACGTCGCCTCCGATTTCTCCCATCTTGCAAATTTCTAATCTCTACTTGTTGTTGATTCATCCTATCCTCCATTTCCCCCAATAGCATGCTCATCCGCTAAAACTGTTGTTACATGGCTTGCAACACAAATGAGTTATCTGCTATCCCCTTGGGTGATGAGCCACTGCGGTGAGACATTGTAATGTGCTGCAAAAAAAATGTTAGCGGAAAAAGAAAGGACCTCATACGCTCCCTTACGTGTTTACACTCAAATGATGGTACTCTACTCGTGTTTCACTCTGAATTGGCTTTTTTTTTCTCTCTCTGCAGCTCTGTATCGTCCATCGTACTTTGCGTATTGAGAGCATGCCTGACAACAAGAGACTCACCATACTCCTCATTCTTATACTGATGTTTAATACTAGGATCACGTCTCCTATCTCTCCCACTTTGTAGATTTCTAATCACTATACCTTGTTGATCAATCATATCCCTCACTTCTCCCAACTTCAAATTTAACCTTTCAAACTTTTGTTGCATGGACTGCAACACAAAGAATGAGTTATCTACCTTCCCCTTTGGTGATGAGTCATTTTTATGAGACATCATATGCTCTGCACAAAAAAGAATGTTAGAGGAAAAAAGACCTCACACACTCCCTTATGTGTTTACACTCGAATAATGGCACTTCACTCGTGTTTCACTCTTAATTGACTTTTTCCCGATAATGATATCACACTCTCTTGCCTTTTATCTCAAGAGTTTTCCCACTCAAATTTTTGAAGAACTAATTGAACTAAATCAAGACAATACAATTTTGTTTTATTCCAACTAGTAATTAGGTCTAAGAAAACAAGAACAAGAGAAACACGAAAGGAACAAAATGACACGAGACTCAAGGTATTTATATGATGGCAAGAGTAATTACAAAACAAGATAATAATTAGAATGAGATAACAAGAGGTAATTCAGCCCCTTTAAGGACAAGACTCAATCAACAAATTTCTTTATTTCTCTTTTATTGTAACTATGTGGCAACCATTGAATATGCTACCTTCACTTTCCTTCTCTCTCTCTCTTTTTTTTTTTTTTGAATTTTTTTTTCGAATTTTTTTCTTTCTTTTCTTTTTCTTTCTTTTCTCAACAATTCAACCACAAACAGAAATATTCAATTGTGATAATCAAACACTTGAATTCTAACACATAAAATTTGACAAGAAAATATAAGGGAATCAATGACACCCTATAAATTTCAAACCCTAGATCGTGCAAATTTTGCAGTCTCAAACAAGGAATTTAGCCACCCTATGATGATGAATATGAAACCAAAATGATAGAGTAATTTGGCAACCCTAGGAAAAATGAATTTCTGCATCTTTTTTTTTATTTTTGGAACCCTAGAACATTAAAGCCCTAGAATTTATGATGCAATAAATAAAAGATAGAATCAGACCTGATTGGAAACCTTGCTCTGAATACCAAATGATGTGAAACCCAATTGACTCGCTTTGAAACCCAACAACAATATTGGAAAACAAATCCAAAAAAGTCAAACTCAAGTCTATGGATGGAGAATTTAGACCCGTTGAGAACTCGTTTCAAGAACCTAGATTATATTAAAATCTAGACCCGTTGAAATCCCGTCTCGAGAACCCAAATTACAAGGAGGAACGCCACAAAAGTTGTAATTTACCTTTGATAAGTTCAAGAGTTCAATCAAGAATAAGAGGAGAAAACTCACTCATAATTAAAATTCAAAATAAATGTCTTTTTTTGTCAAATGAGACTACAAGTGGTTTAAATAAACATCTCCAAAAACCCTAACTGCTGCGGTACTGTAGCGTGAACAGTGCCGCACTATAGTAACTTCTAAAACCCTAGTTCACTTAAAATAATAAATTTTCAAATATGCCCTTGGCCAAAATACAAGGTCTTCCCAAAAACCCTAGTTCATTAGAAATAAGACGTGTAGGCTGACATCCTCAAGCCCACTTATTCTAAACTAATAAAATAAGCTCTTTTAATGAAATAAATAAGTCCAAGGTCTTCAATAACAATAGGCCCAAGTCGTGTCTTCCATAACTTGGATCAAGTGGATCAAAACCGGTTCTCCTTCTTTCAAGCCCATCATAAGTGTTGGGCTCTTGCTAGTTTCATCCCAATTGGATTGCACCAATTCTTGCATTGCTCCCTTGATCTTTGTGACTCTTAATCTTGTAATTGATTCTTGAGACTTGGTCCACCTTGGGGCCCATCATTACGACAATGCTTAATCCTCAGTTCTTGAAGTGCAGTGAGATATTGAATACCTCGAGACAAAGACCCTAAATCATGGCAATAGAGTATCAACAAAGAATCGAGAGAAGTGAGGTTTCACAGTCCTTCCTCTGATAGAATTTGAAGATCTGCTATCCTAATTAATCGTAGACGCTTCAACTTTTAGAGAGGCGCAAATGAAGAAGAGGCAGATGTAGAGGGATCCATTGCTGGTACCGTAGGCATATTCATCGTCATTGTCATTTGCATTGGCTTCCATCTGACATTTGACAGGACCAACTCTTCTTCAAGATGTGGAAAAGCCGGCATGGAATCCAGGTAAGTGCAAGTTGAGACGAATAGTTTTGAAAGGCAAGGTAATGAAAGGAGTAAACGAGGCTCTTTCTTCCACCACCCCTTGAGATTTGGGCAATAATGGAGTTGAAGTTCCTCTAAGGATGGGAAGAATTGTACTGGCGCCGATGAAGAAGAAGATGCCTCATTCTCATAATCCCTACCTGACATGTACTCAATAGCATCCAAGTCTTTAAGTAACAGACGCTTAAGAGAGGGCAGTTTACCCAATGGTGGCAAACATTTTAGTTTTTCACACTTCGATCATTGACATTCAACAAGCTTTGTAACCTCGGAAAGACTTGTGAGGTACGAAAGCCACCTCGGAAAACCCTTACCTTTGTAACCTCTTAGTTCAAGCCTTCTATGATTGTGGTGAGGTTTAAAGCCTTCCAATTTTCTTTCAGCATCGGCATCATCTCTCAACCGAAATGAATCATCCCAATATAATTTTAGATCAAGAACGAATCTTTTCTTTCGCCTCCAAATTGGCATCGTAGTAATCTCCAACATCATCTTCCCCACATATCAAATTTCTAATCTGTAAATCTCCTCTTACGTAATTTAGTCCATTTAATTCATTTAGTCCAGCACTATGCTTGTTGAGATCAGGATCCTGGGGGGGTACCAGGAAGTTTGATAATGGGTCAATTGCCCCAATCCACGTGGCATATAAGTCAGTTTCCAACATCCATTGATGTCAAGATGCCTGAGGTTGACTAGTCTTGAAAAGTCTGATCTGGGCCATTCTTCAAGACGACTACAATTGCACGGTTTTAACGTCTGCAAATTCTGCAAGCTTGTTATAGAATCTGGTAACTTCTTCATCAAGTGCATTCCAGAAAGATCAAGATATCTTAAACTATTCAACTTACCAAACAAGCTTGATGTTAAAACTACTGTAAGGCTACCCAATTGCAATGCGCGCAACGTTTTGAAGCTTGAAAAAAATGCATCACATTCTTCTGTCGTGGCCCAAGGCTTACAGACACTGTCACTTGCTGAAAAAAATGCATCACATTCTTCTGTCGTGGCCCAATTGTCTTCTACCGCAGTAGCAACCATAACTTCTGGCGATCTTCAAATGTTGTCTTTCCTCCTAAAACTCTAGGGGCTGAATTTCAATCACAAGATCCTTCAACACTAGAGCACGATCACACTTAAAGAGAGACGAAAAACTCCATGAAAATTCTCAAGTGAATTTTCTCACACATATGCTCAGAATATCCTCTCTGAAATTCGTGGCTCAAAGTCCATAATAAGATACAAAACCGAATCCCTTTAAATAGAAAGTCTGGAAAGAATTTCAGTCACAGTAGGACTCTGCTGACGGTTAGCAACAGTTGTGAAAACGTGTACCGATGAACTGCTAACATTTCGCGATAACATTCTTCTGGATTGACTAATCTCTGTTCAGCTTTCTTCTGGATAAATCAGATCTACCAGGACTCGATTTTAACTTCAATGACTTATCTAAAAAACACGTAAAACTTCTTGATAGACTCAACATTGTTTAGAGATAAATCAATAATTATTTTACATCCATCCAACAAATTCAAATATAATGATAAGATAAGCCTTATCATTTAGTCAAATAATAATAAGATAAACCTTATCATTTAGTCATCTAATCCTAGCCAATTTTTTCCTCTACACTTTTAGTCCAGCACTATGCTTGTTGAGATCAGAATCCAGGGGGATACCAGGAAGTCTGATAATGACCGAAGTTTAGTCAATTGACCCAATCCACTTGGCATATAATTCAATTTCAAACATCCATTGATGTCAAGATGCCTGAGGTTGACTAATCTTGAAAAGTCTTTGGGCCATTCTTCAAGCCAACTACAATTGCATAGTTTCAACGTCTGCAAATTCTACAAGCTGGTTATAGAATCTGGTAACTTCTTCATCAAGTACATTCTAGAAAGATCAAGATATCTTAAACTACTCAACTTACAAAACAGGCTTGACGGTAAACCATATAGGATTCTACTATCCAATTGCAATGCGCACAATGTTTTGAAGCTTGAAAAAATTGCATCATCTTCTGTCCAGTGGCGAGGCATACTGTCACAGCTTGGTGAAAGAATTAATGTTCGCATTCTACATTCTGCTTTAGAAAATGAATTTGCAATATATCTAGATTCAAACATATTGTAAGTACTAGCCCTTACATGACGAGTACTCTCGTTTATCACTCTCTTTTCAGAACTAAAAGGGTTTAATATGGTTATAACCGACTGTCCTGCAATCAACATAGCAAGATCATGCATGAGGTCATTCATTTTGAAGCTAGTGACTTCACCCGACCAATTTGTTGTGACTTTTTCAAAGAAAGATCTCGAAATTAAATCCATAAAGTATTCATGACCAACTTCTTCAAGGCATTCATCTTCATTTGACGACTTTATAAATCCTTGTGCTATCCAAAGATTAATCAATGTTGATTTATCGATCTCGTCATTCTTTGGAATTAAACAACTATAAGCAAAACATTGTTTCAAATGCCCCGGAAGTTGATCGCAAATCAACTTTAGAGTTGCTAAGCCATTTAGACATAATCTTGAAAGTATATAATTCATAAAAGCCAACCCCTCTGTTTCTGAATTTTTGAAATACAATAACCTTCCAATTGTTATTATGATGAGAGGGACGCCTTCACATTTGCTCGCAATCTCCTTTCCCATATTCACAATTGTCTCATTGTTTGGCTCTTGGCCATTTTTAAACGCCATCCGTTTTAATAAATACCATGAGTCATCTTCATCTAAGAGCATTGGCAATGGCCTAGCCATTGCCCAATGCAAGTGTAAAATAGAGAAAAATTCCAATAAAATGAGCTGCAATGGCCTAGTTAAAAAGGAAAAGTTTAAGATAAATTGAACAGTAATTGTTACAACCTCGCCAGACTTGGCGAGTTACTGTACAAAGACCAAATATTATTTTATAATTTTTCATCTACCCGTTCATTCCCTCAGTTTCTCGTTTATCCCAAGATCAGGTATCGGTTTCTCACTTTCTTGCTCCGAACCCTCACACCCATCCCCCTTCTTCACGCCGTGTCTCCCGATTTCTCCACCGTTGGCCTTCTCCAGTGGATCCGTCGTCTCCGACCCCTCGAATGTAAGCCTCTCTTCCTCTCTCTTCCTCACTCTTCTCTCCCTCTTCTCTGTTGAACACGTTGTGTCCATCATGCCAAAACCCTCTTCTCTCCTCTTCTCCGATTTTGATTTTCTCTTCAACAGGCCGATTGAATCACATATTCTTTTGCTCAGCATCGGTTTCATCCACCATCCACGCCAAAGCAGCTTTGACTCCAAGATCTGCCACTACCGGATTGCATCTTTGTGGGTAAATGCCTTGTCTTTTTTTTTTTTTTTTTTGGGAGGATGAAATGGTACACAGGATTCTGATTATTGAATTTTCCATTGGATTTTTTAGGGAAACTATTATTTGTTTTGGCATATTTTCTTGGGTATGGTTTAGTGGAGGAAAAAAAAACCCAGAGAATTGTAGATAGCCATCTATCCGGATTTGAGTGATGTCAAGTATGGTATTACATTTATCTATAGTTGAAATTGTTTTGTTATTTCACCTAATGGCTTAGATAGGTTACATAAGTTACAAACTATCCATGTAGATTGAAAGACATTTCTAGTTATTACTTGAAAATGTTGTCCCTGGCAGCTAGAGAATGCATCGGGTTTTCCTAGTCTTGTGAGGTCGATAATTTTGGCTGCAATGGATGTTTCTTGTTGCATTTGTCTTTATGTTAAAATTACCCTTTTGATTTACCCCCTTCCTCAAAAAAAAAAATGCAAGGGAAAGGGTGGTTTAGAATCTTTTCTCCTATTGAATTACCAATTACCACATCGTGAAATGATGTGATTGTAAGCCTAAAACTGCTCTCTCCCTCTCCCTCGCTCTCTCAATCCAAGAAAATTGTTTGGTCCATAAAGAGATCTCATAAAATTGAAGTTCACAACCGAATGTAACTTGTTGTGCAAATCAAATTGTGAAACTCTTTTTATTGTAAAGAATATCTAACGTATCACGTCTAGCCACGTTAGTTTGTAAACTATGCTTTTGTGAGATCTTTTGGTTGTATGGAGGATTGTTTTAAAGAAACATTTAAAAGGTTCAATCTGCAACCACATGTATCCAAAGCCTGTCATGTGTTACAGCTAGAATAAATGGGACAGTTCTAAAACAAACTTTTTGGACATGAAATCCTTTTAGGCTTATTAGCAGTCATTCTTTGCCACTTCTTTGCCATTGGGATTACCCTTTTTGGGTTGATCATGGCTGCAGCTTAGAGTGAGGGTTCTGAATAAGCAACAAGTAAGAGGAGCACGATAGGTGTGATGTTTCAGATTCTAGATCTAGTGTTCTGTGGGAAGACATAGATGGTATTGAGATATATATCCACCAGGTTAGACTGCACCAAACTCTGTTGTTTCCTTTATGTTCTGCTGTTGTTTTCTTCTTCCAAATCCATGCAACCACTGTGATCTGAAAGGTACGTACTGAGTCTACTATGATCTGAAAGAACTCTTGTTGTTCTTATTAAATAATGACTTATAAAAAATGTTCTAATCAAATAATTTTCCATATTCTTTAATCTAAAATTTTCCATTTTAATAATGATAAAAACCCCCACCTTTTTGCATTGATGTTGAGAACCTCATCTTGCTGCTTTGTCCAAGAAGATGCCAAACCATCATCAGATTTTGCCAACTCCACAATGAATCTCATGAAGCTAAAAACGAACTGTGAGTCATCTTCACTAAATCCAGTAATACCATCAATATTGCTA
Source organism: Carya cathayensis (assembly GCA_011037825.1). Taxonomy (NCBI): domain Eukaryota; kingdom Viridiplantae; phylum Streptophyta; class Magnoliopsida; order Fagales; family Juglandaceae; genus Carya; species Carya cathayensis. Next base: position 2,193,546 of record QGSO01000171.1, read on the forward strand.
TAATTGAAAGAAAGTTTTCAGGAAGTTTGTGCATGCCCTTGCCTAGTCAATTCAATTTAGTTATTCAATCAGAGTTTTCAATGTTTGTGCATTTTTGTGACAATCTAGTAGCCTGTTTGTGCATTATTGGACATTAGTTGATTGAAATTATGCAAAACAGAATTTCATGAGCCTTGTTTATCTTCTTTGCATACTAGATCAAACTTCTTTGTTTTTTGCTACCTTTGTATTAAGGCTTATCTTACATCCTACATGAGCTATGTAATGATAAAAAAATTCATGTTTTTGAGGTAATAAGATCAAACTTATTTAATAATGGATGCCATCTGATTGAGTCCCAAAAAGCAAACTGGACAGCAAACTAGGTGATAAGTCATATGTAGTTGAACTATAAAATTATAATTTCATGCATGATCACATCCTGTTTAGAAAAATTTGTGTGAATGCAATAGCAAAACCGTTGGATAATAATTGTTGTGTGAATGCAATAGAAAAATTATAACTTGAATTATTCTTGTTGGATAATAGTTTCAGTTGATCCAGCTGATGTGAATGCAATAGCAACAACTGTCAAGAGAGCTCTTGCAACCTATGGCACCCCTGCTTTGAAAGAGATGATCCAGAATTGCATGGCCCAAGATCTTTCATTGCTGATGAAGAAGTCATTGTTGTTTTGCAATTTACATTTGGAGGGTTACTAATGTTTTGAAGCTGTGTATACATGAGTGACACAAAGTGCTGTTATGAACCAAAGAATAGGTGGTTTTTGGTAGTTATTTGTTAATAAAAGTTTTAAGCAGGATGTAATAGGCCAATTTTAAGTAAAAATTAAATTATTAATCAATATATGAAATGTATTTACAAAATATTAAAAAAACATTTTTTTTGTAAAATATTATTAAAATATATAATTATATTACTATTTTGACTTTAAAATAGCTAGTTCAATATGGATTAACCTAGTCAAAAGTTTTGGCTATAGTCAAAACATGAAGTTCTAGCTAAAATTTAGACTTGGCAATGGCTAGGCCATTGTCAATGCTCTAAACCTCTCAAGTAATATGGTTTAACTGTGCACATAGTAGTAATATCAGCAACCAGCTCTTCACTACGTGTAGTTACTAAAATTTTGCTGCCTCTTGCACCATCCTGTAGATAGTGTAGAACTCGTCGCAAGTCAAACCAACTTTCAGGATTCATCATGCGCACATTATCCAAGACAAGTATGTACTTCTTACCATAAATTTCTTTTCTAATAACGTCAAGCGCGCAAGCGATTCATTGTATTTTCCTCATGCCTGGCAGATCCTAGGATTTTTGTAACTTTCTCATTTCTGGAAGATTCTAGGATTTTTGTAACTTTCTCCCCTCACGCAGCCACGCTCCAACACACTGTCCCAGACTCATCTCACCGACGACGCCACAGCCCCCCATCGACCAGAGTCCGCCATAAATTTGCAGAGGTTGTCGTCGCCGCAGTGCCAAATTGCAACCAAGATTAAACAATCGGTAAATTTAAATTTTTCCTTCGTGTATTTGCTTGAAAGATTTGATATTATTTAAATTTGATAATTGGAAATTGGCCGTGAATGTTTTGTTTTCTACGTTGGCCGTGAATGTATTGAGGAGGATGATGGTCTTTTTCAACCATTGTGTGTTAGTTGGATGGTAATTGAAGGCTACGGCCTACGTGTTTGTGGAAATGTCACAAAGAAAGTCAGTGATCCTTGAAACTTCTCCGATATAACGCGTAAAAATAGACAATATGGTGACTCTGACAGTTATTTATATATGAATTTATTTCTGTTGTTGAACATGAAAAAGGCATTAAACTATTGCTCTAGCTGTTGATTGCTTGAAGAAGTCAAGTTGCCAACTTGAGATGGAAATATACAGCTCGCTAAATGCCCACTTGTGTCATTTTTAGTGGAAATCGTGTTCCATCGAATACGTTTCAAATGATCTACAGTACACCAAAAAGTAAGTAGACGCTGAAACCATAATTAAAATATATAAATATGGTTCTGAAAAATATCCATTGAAGTCACGAGAGATGGACAACTTGGCCAGGGGTGGGGGGCAATCGTTTTCTGACTTGGGGGCTTGACCTTGCATGCACATTGCACAAGTTAGCTAGGGCCAGGCAAATGGCCATTTCCCAAGTTGGGTATTCCCCTAACGATTAAAACCTGCGCGCAGCAGCTTGTTTATATATATATATATATGTATGTATGTTTAGACAACATGCAAATGATATATAAGATTTGACTTTTTGTATTGATCATGCATGCATTTATATTGCAATTATTTTCTTGTCCTTTAGAGTGACATTTCCACTCCCAACTTGGCCTCTTATTTGACTATCAACATGATAGACTTTAACTTCTTTAAATAAATTAAATAGAATTAAACTAATATTACTCTTCAACCATTAATACAATGCTTTTCCGAAATAACATACTTTTCTTTGGTCTTTGATCTGTGTATTTAGTTGGTTCAATTTGGACTTATGCTAGCCTATTACTTGCTTGCATTTTATTGACTTGTAAATGATCAAATAGTGCATTGACTTAATTCGATGGATGATGACTCCGTTCCTGTTGATTATTTCTTAGCGTTCGTTAGAATTATTTCTTAATTCTATGACAAGAGATGATTCATCTCTGAAATCTGAGTATATAGTGCTTGGGAATTCATCTATACCATTGAATTTGTTTTTACTCTTTCTTATAATATTGATTCTTGATTTTATTTAATAAACTTCGACATTTTTGTAAAAATTGTGTCAGATTTCAAGCTGAGGAAGAACCATATGGGACCCCAGAACAAGATCAGGATGCCACAATTCCATCCCCAGCACCGAGATCTAGACCCACTTCCAGAACACAAACTTCATGTGCAAGTAGTCGATTCTCACTCCCGATAAACATAGAAGATGAGGATACCTTTAATGATGAGGAGGAGATGGGTATTGGGGATGAGCCGGATGTACCACCACCTTCATCTGCGAGGGCCAGACCACCATGTCCACGATCAAATAAAAAAAGGTCATGGACGTGGGAACATTTCACAAAGGTTGAGGGTGGTGATCCCTCGGAACTGCACGCAGCTTGCAACCATTGTGGCACAGAAGTTGCATGTCATTCAAAGAAACAAGGCACTGCTGGTTTGATATCACATCTAAATAGTTGTCAGAGGTATAAGATAGCGAAAGGATTGGCGGCCCGAGATTAGACAATGCTAAGTTATGAAACTTCTACTGTGATTGATGGTACGCAATCCAAGAAAATGGTTATCCCTCAATACAGTGAGAAGATGTTGAGAGATGCGCTTGCCGAGATGATCATTGAAGATGAGATGCCTTTTATGACAGTTGAGAAAAAAGGGTTCCGAAAGTTTATCAAACTTATTGAGCCACGATTCCCATTGCCGTCACGGTATACAGTGATGCAAGATTGTATGAAAAGGCATTTGAAAGAGAAGGCTGAGATGAGACAAATGTTTGTGACGACCGGCCAGAGAGTCTCATTTACAACTGACACATGGACGTCTATACAGAATGTTTCCTACATGTGTATTACAGCACACTACATTGACAGTTCATGGACTTTAAAAAAACGGATTATTGGATTCAAAGAAATAAATGATCATAAGGGTGCATCAATTGGGGCAGCGATGGATGATTGCTTGAAAGATTGGGGAATTCAGAAGCTTTTATGCATTACAGTTGACAATGCTAGTGCTAATGATACTGCAATTGAATGGTTCAAGCGGAATACGAAAGTGAGAGATGATGTCATCCGGGACCATGAGTTTATCCATATTCGTTGTTGTGCTCGCATAATTAACCTGATTGTGACTGAGGGGTTAAAAGAGGTTGACGATTCCATTACAAAAGTCCGCAACATTGTGCGGTATATGAGGGCTTCCCCGCAAAGGTTGAAAAAATTCAGGGCAATAGAAGAACAACTTGGGATAAAACATTCTCAGACGCTGTGCTTGGACGTTCCCACTCGATGGAAATCTACATACATGATGTTGGATGTGGCACAGAGGTACCAAAAAGTGTTTGAGCGGATGGAGGTGGAAGATGGGGGTCTTAAGTATGCTTTGCTGGAGCCTGCAGGAAAGGGGCTCGGTCTGCCGGACACACATGATTGGACGAGTGTAGGATTCTTTGTCACATTTTTGTAGATTTTTTATGATATTACAATGAAAATATCTGGATCTGCATACACGACTGCAAACTTGTGGTTTAGTCAGATCTCGACACTACACCATCACTTGGAAAATGGTTGTGATGACCGTAGTGGACTGTTATCTGGTATGGCTCAGAGGATGTTGTCCAAATATAATAAATATTAGGGGCAAATTGAGAAGATAAATAGATTACTCTTTATTGCTATGATCCTTGACCCCTGAATCAAGTTGGCCGTGATAGAATATTGGGCAAATTCCGTCCTCGGGGCAATGCAGGCTGCATCGTTTATTACAGCGCTGAAAACTGATCTGGATGGCTTGTACAACCACTACAAAAATAGTGGACAACCTTCATCTTCAGCGGGTACCTCACACGTGACTCCGACACCTCCCTCTGATGACTTTAGCCCGACTGACACATTGCCTCGACGCCGTAGGAATTACGACATCATGAATGAGTATCATCAGCTCATTGCATCGAAGAATATTATGGGGTGTACTTCAGAGGTTGAATGGTATTTTATGGAAGAGGTCGAGGCACCTAGTCCTGCATTTGAGATATGCATTTGGTGGAAGGCTAATTCCATCAAGTATCCAATCCTTTCCCGTATTGCCCGAGATGTGCTAGCCATTCCTATTACGACGGTTGCATCTGAGTCGGCGTTTAGCACTGGAGGTCGAGTCTTGGATGCTTTCCGGAGTTCTTTGTCACCGTCAACCGTGGAGGCCCTCGTTTGCACACAGAACTGGATCAGTGATACACCCCTTGGACTAGATAGCATTGGCATTGATGATGAGAGCTATAGGCTTGAAGATGGTAACCTTATTTTACT